>CM076268.1:2407500-2817500 GCA_038380795.1 Pyrocephalus nanus
GAGAGATTTATTTTCATAGCCTGCCCTCACTACTGATAAAACAGCATTTCTGGTGTGAGGGCATTGATCACTTCTAAATATTCAGTAGCTGAGTTCATAATGTAATTTATTCTCACCCA
Organism: Pyrocephalus nanus; assembly: GCA_038380795.1. Lineage (NCBI taxonomy): Eukaryota > Metazoa > Chordata > Aves > Passeriformes > Tyrannidae > Pyrocephalus > Pyrocephalus nanus. Next base: position 2,407,620 of record CM076268.1, read on the forward strand.
GGGATCAAACAACTATCATGATATGATGAAAAACAGCTTCAGGCTAAATGGCCTGTGAGGATGAAGAACATAACTTGTATAGGCTATGTGCATAAATATATGTAATATATGGAGGTGTATCTATGTGTGGATACCTGGTTATGTACCTGTGTGGGGTCAGCAGAAGAAAACAAAAAGCATCCTCCCCTCAGCCCAGGGAAAGTCTCTGAGTGTTGGAAGCTTTCCAGGAGCTTAAGAACAAATCCTCCTCTCCTGGGATGTTTGTGTGGGCATGGAGGGTGTGTGAGCACAAAGCCCAGAAAGCAGCTGCAACCTGCCAACCCTGACATGTCAACACACACCTCGGGCCAGGAAAGTGGGAGATTCAATAGTGCTGCCTTCCACAGTCAGGGAGAGGCAGCTGCTGACAGCTGGGTCAGACCCCCCAGCTAAAGGAGGAACAGGAAGGGAGGAATCTCTTCCCTCCTGAGCAGCTTGACATCCAGGCTGTCCTCTGCCATTCTTATCACCATTTGCCCCACACTACCTTGTTCATGTTTCCTCCTCTGCCTCACATGACATGAATTTTTGTCTTTCTGAGTTGTGTCCCAGCAATTCCAGTGCTGAGACTGGACACCACAGCAGGCAGACCAGCCTGAGGAGCAGAGAGCCAGCAGGTTCTGAAAATCCACCCCTCACATCAGACCTCCCACTATTGCTTCCAGAATTTCTCCCCCAGTCAGAGTTATGTTCTTCCTGCCTCAGCTTTGGGCTTCAGGAACAGGGATCCCCCACTTTGAGTGCAGGACTGTTTGCACTGAGAGTGTAAAAACACACCTGCACTCTTGCCAAGTTGGCTGTGGACCTGAATTATACAGTCATCTATGTTCCATAATACAAGTACGGGGGAGATATTGTTCATAAATCATAATCAGCTGTTTATCAAAGGCAGGCAGTAATAACAAGGAAATAACCTGCAGTCCTGTACAATGACAGGCACAGACTGACCAGGTAGCTATGTAGGTCAGCCTCCCTTAGGGCCCCTGAGCCCTGTGGGCTGGTTATGGTGTTAAGAGCTTGAATATGAATTTTTATCCAGCTCTCTATAGTTGGCTGCTGCGTGTGGATACAGAGAGAGAGTCAGTGCCAGTGCAGGAGATCTGTGTTTTGTCTGAATCCACAACCTTCCCACTCACTGAAGTGCTGCATATGGAATCTGGTGAAAAACTGCTGGTATAAATGTGGGTTGGAAAGAGAAAACGTTCCAATGCTTGGATATTATTATTTGGATCCTATATATTTTATGAAATACTTTTGTCATCAATTTTAAGCACTAGGCCCTCTGCAGGACTTTGACATCTGCAAGCAATGCAGCAGAAGGGAACCTAAGTGTGATTGAAACATTTAATGCTCAGTGCACAACAGAAGGATTATTGGGATCCATGCATGTAGGCACTTTAGACACCCTGGGGTGGCCTCACATCCTCGTGGGACTGGCAGAGGAAACACAAAATTTATCTGAGCCCCATATCTCCTAGTTCTGCCACTTGGTGGGCTTTTTTTCCCCTGGACAAATCAATTAATCTCCAAAGAAATGTGTGTCTTCTTCGAAACTTTTTGTGCCATGAATGTTGAAACTCGAACATTTGAAGGAGGGAGGAGGAACTATCTGTGCAAAGACTAAAACACAGTGAGGTCGTGCAGGCTCTTGATGTCTCTCACTACTTTCTAAAATCTCTTCTGAGGGTACTATCCATAATAAGGTGGTTACATCTTTCTGTAGCTGTTATAACTACCATATCCAAGTATTTCATTACCATGAGGGTCAATAAAACCTTTCCAAATACCTCTGGTGCCACAGTGAGACCTCCACGGAGCACCAACATCCCCAGTGCAGGAGTGCCCTGAAGTGCTGCACCAGGGTGGTTGGGAGCAATGGAAGCGTGCCACTGGTTGGATTTATCCAGGCCAGGTTGTCATGCTGATTGAAATAGAAAGAAGAACCTTCATAACCTGGGTTTTTTTGATTTTTTTTTTTTTTCTTATTTAAAATGCTTTGGTCTCTCAGCAGCAGGTACTCAGAGTCCCCATTTCTTTTTGTACTTGTACTTGAAGTGAGGCAAATCAGTCAAGGCTGGGCTGCATCAAAGAACTGTCTCAGTGTCCTTTAAATCTCAGTCCTGGCTGGATTCAGTGGTGCAGTCCCCACAGGCAGTTCCTGGTTGTCTTGGGGGAAGGGCAGCAAACACAACTCTCACAAAAATCCAGCTCAGCTTTCTGTTGCCAGGCGACACCACGGGTTTTCCAGCGGATCCAGCTGCTGATGTTACCAAGCAACGCCCTTCCCATCAAGCTGAGCACTTGAAAATCATTCCGTGTTTACTGATTCTCACGATGGGTTTTGGTCTCCCTCCCCAGCTCTTGGTATTTGCTCTTCCAGGATTTGTGAGAAAGCCAGGGCTGAAGGGCTGTCGTAGGTCAGTCATTCTTTCAGATCTCTGTGATGTTGTTGTAACAGGCAAAGATTAAGAATGGTTTTGCACTGGTTACATCAACAGCAGAAAGGAGCAAAATTCTGAACACCTCTCTTTCTTCTCTTTCCTGTGAGAATAGCTGGTGTGTAATCATATGCTTTGCAGTGCTTTGTGTGTGGCATCAGTCTTGTGAAAGTAAGGAGCATAAAAACATTTGGCCTCATTTTGGCAGTGTTTATGCCATAAACTAAACTAAATTGTCTTGCATAAATACCTGAGGTAGCACAGGTTCAATTTATAAGAAGCTAACATATCTGACCAGTGTGTGGTTGGTAAGTACACCAAATACTACATATACTGGGATTAAATTTGATCACTCATAACAAATTATTTGGATTTTACTGAAATACCTAACTCATTCACCCCCTACATAACTTACCTTTAACCTGACCTGTGCTTTCCCCCAGATTGAGCCCTCCAGTCCTCCTGGGTTAGATCCTCTTTTGATCAAGAAAAGACAATCTCTCCCTGGTTGAGCATGAAGTGTGGATGAGGAACCACAGGGGAAATTCCAGCAAACAACAGTAAAGCAGCCTGATGTGAGTACTTCTTCTCCCTCCAGATCTGTAATAAAATAAAAGAGAATAAATAGAGACATCAAGGGATGTGGAATGCTCTCAAAGTCAGTGGTTTACACAAACAAACAGAGGAATTCTCCTTTGCACACGTGCTGATAAAAATACACAGTCAGAAGCCATGATCAGATACCAGAAGATCACTTTTCTCCCAGTTTGTGCCAGACAAGTGCTTTGCAAGGCAGCTTCTTTACTTTCACTCTCTGGCATTTTCTGGCCTCAGCTTAGAAATGGAAGAGCACCAAATAGGAGTTCAGTTTGTGTCTGTGAGGAAACAATGCAGCTAGCAGAAGAGAGGATGTATGGCCAGGCTTGTGTTTTCCTGAGCTCCCACAGGATCCCTGCTCTTAAATTCATGGCAGAGAGCCCAAAACAAAAAACATTGCACGAGTTGTTGTCTATAAGGCGATGAATTTTGCAAAGCCTCTTTTATTTTCTAGGGGAAAGAACACTAAAAATATGATTTGATGAACTTCAGATTTTCTGGATTCTGAATTGGGCTGAGGAGAGCAGAGCAAAGGGGATATTGCAACCACTTTCACATCTTTTAGTTTTCGAGCTTCTGTAGATCTTGACCTTCCCATCTTAAATTCTTCAGAGTTATAACATGGATTTATTTAACATACTGTATCACCACATGTCGCCAAACCCACTCATATGTGCTTTACTTTATAACCTGAAAAAGCTCAGGATAACTTACAGGACCTTGTTGATCCCGTGGAGTTGCCACTAATGACAAATATACTGTCTTTTGTTATCATTTGATTTTGATCATTTCTGAGCACCTCGTTGTGGAGACATCAGTGGAACGGACACTCAGAATTAATAATAACAATTAGCTCGCCCATAAACCAGTACTTCTTGTAACATCACATTTCAAAGGGTTTTTGTCATGTCTCCACCCTTCACGATGATTAAATGGGAAATTATTTCACCATAACCTGAACAAGCACATCAGCGTTTGCCAGCAGGTATTTCTGACAGCTTTCAAGGGTAACATGAGAAAATGAAAGGTGAACTGAAACACATAAACAAGCCTGAAAACAAAACACAGAATAGATATCCCCCTCAACACTTAATTCTCCTTTAAAAACAACACGTGAATAACTTCAGTGCATTGTTGATGCAGTTCCACTGAACAATTTCTGTAGTGCAAGAACCACAGGCCAAGAAACAGTAGAGGTGAAATCCCTTTTCACCCAAGTTCCTGTTCTCTGGGGCTGCTTTTTGGAAAACATTTAGCACTCAATTTATGACAGGCAGAGCCACAGCAGCCTGGCAGGAGCAGGGGGAGGCTGGGTGGAGGAGGCAGAACTTGTTTTCTTTCTCGCCCGGGGTGGAGGCAAGTTGGTGGTTGAGCAGGTTGTGGAGGTGGGTCCCTGAGAGAAAGCCTACATTTCATGAGTGTGAGGAGAAGCAGCAGGAAAATAAGGTGAAAACTGGTGAGGTGAAGATGGAAGGAATGGTTTGAAGACACTCTGGAAGTGCCAGTGAATCCAAAGCGGTCGGGTTAACCCTGGAATGTAAGTGCAGCATTAAACATCACCTCTCTCTCTTGCTTTCAGGAAAGCAGTTGTTTCACATGCACAAAAGTCTCTATAGGCTCAACAGACCAATTTGGGACAGACACAAACAGTGAGCAGTTTGTGAGATAGGTAGTGCTAAAATAATTTTAATAATGACATGTAAATTGTGAAAGATACTATAGAAAGGCGATGAAGATTATCTTTTTGTTAACCTATGTTTATTTAATGAATGGATTTTTAGCATGTTTTTAATGTTTATTTGAAATTCTATACATATGATAAAGGGCTTGTAGTTTGCAACCTAAGTAATGCTTGTGCATTGAGAGAATGATTGAGAAATAATGTATGTAAAAAGGGTTACAGTAACACTGTAATCTGAAAAGTTATCTTAGTGCTCTGTGATGTAATTCACATGTTATTATCACTTGTTCCATGACTGGAGAATATATAATGTCTTTTTCCTATTTATGACATTTCTTCTTTCCTATTTTTGACCTTTATCTTCATTACTGAGCAGATGGTAATGTGACAATTGTGTGACAATTGTGAAATTTCGTGCTCCAGGGAAAGAAAAGAGCCAGTGGGCAGTATGACATGATGTGTTAGTGGAGATTTCTGATAGCTGGCACTTTTGCTGTGCTCTTGTCATTTTCTACTTTGATTCCTGTACATTTCATTAAAAACCTGTAAATGAAGTTGTGTTTTTTTTTTTTTTCTTTCAAATGAATATTAGGAATTTGGCCTCAAGGAGCTGTTCTTAACAGGTCAGTGGCACAGAAATGCCGGGACATTCAGTCTCAGGGAGCTGTGCTGGCTGTGGAGGGAAGCACATTGCTACAGCCAAGTTATCCTTTCCCTCCTGTGCACTTGAACCTTAGTCAGCAGCTCTGACAGTGCAAGAATGTTTTATTACAGCAGTGCAGACTTAAGACATTATAATCTTAATCTGTTGTCTTGGAAGGTTTCCCTGAGCTGAGCCTGGAAGGATTTGTGTGTGCACTCTTAATTCCTGATGGAGTTCTTCATGAGTCGGGAGCAGTGATTTTGGGAATGTTAGAGGCAGCCTTCAATAGCTCAGAAATGTTTCAAGACAGCAGAGGATCTGGCAGTAACCTCAGCAGATAAAACCTCACGCTGCTAATTAATCACCCAAAGTGCAATCCTGGCCCCAGTGATTCCAACAGGAGCAAGTTCAAGCACCACTCTATCCCCTGAAGACACTCAAGTTTAAACAGAGCAGAGCTTAAAAGCACAGCACCAAACTTCTCCCTCCCTCTCTCTCCGAGAGTCCTGTGAGGAAAAACAATATTCCAAGTTTTTAAAAGTGTACTGTAGTAATAGGGAACAACATTCCTTGAAATCTTCTATGGTTTCCTCGGCATTCAAAGTGCAACCTCTCTTTTACAGCCTGACTTTAATGGAGTTTTTCTTGGCATGTGCTGCAGATCAATCCCAAGTTCTTTGGAAAATAAAATTCAAGAGACTGCGTGATTTTCACCTGCTCAGTAATACAATAAGCACACTGAATTTAAATGCACGAACCCCAGAATAAAATGTCCAGAACAGGAAGTGAATGTTTATAAGTGAATCTCTGTTGTGTTGTCATTATTGAGTACCCTTTCCAAAAAAATATAGAAAGGAGGGATGCCTGGGGAGACATTTAATTCTAGAACTGCTTGGAGGATTTTTTAAAAATTAAATAATTAGACCTGAACCAGCATAAAACCAATAGTAATTATGGTAGGCAGATCCTGCGAAGTGTAAAGAACGTGTTTAGATCATAATATTGTGAGCAGAATAACGCCTAAGGAAAACAGGGAACAGTGGCAGTGATGAAGATAAAAAGCCAATTTACTCCTTCTCTGAGTGCATCTATGGAAAATGGTTTGTTTCACTGATGGTCAGGTTTAAAGTTGTGGTTCTGACAATGTGAGGAAAATGCCTTTCTGCACAAATGGCATGGGATAATCCAGAAACAGAGTGACAAAGCTGAGCTTCAAGGAATGTGTCTTGCAGCATGAGTAGAGCAAGGGCAGGGAATACAGCAGAGAAACATCAGGAAATAAACACTTCAGGTGTTCTCTTCCATTTATGACTTTAAATCATTGTAAGACTGGAGGGGCAGCTGATAGGGTGACTGAGACGACAGCCCTCCAAAATTTCCAGGGTTTTCTGTTGTTTATTTTGTTCTGGTTTTTCACAGAAGACTCAGAGCTCTTTCTTTTGTTCCAGTGATCTCTCTTTAATTGCTGTGTGATATCCTGGCCATCAGCATCAAAATGGGCAATGAGAACAGCAGTGCAGAAAATGAGGTGAGTGTAGCAGCGGGATGGGATTTTCCTTCCCTCCTGGCCTAGATCAAACCGTTCAGAAATTGGTTCCACGGGCTGCTTACCCCACGTTTATCTTCTGCTCCTCCACACACTCATATTTAAGTGTCATTAAGGGTCATTGAGAGCAACTTTGTGTGGCCTCAGAGCCCTGACACACAGCAGCTTCTCCCTGTTCAGAAATGACCTTGCAGCAGGACTTTACACCAGTCTCAGAAGGGTGTGTTGTTAATCCACGTTGCTGTTTGCTGAGTTATTTTTGGATAAACAAAGGCAACCCACATGCTATGGCTGGTGGTGTACAATTACATCAGAAGTTACTATGCTGATATAAGTAAAAATAAAATTGTAATTCGATAATTTCAATGGTTAAAATACCAGAATATGTTTTATCCTCTCTTCTTCCATATGTTATGGAAAGTGCTAAAATGCACAAGGGTTCATTTTGCTTCCCCTTGAGGTCCCAGCAGATCTTCTGTACCTTCTGCATTGCAAAGTGGGCCCTCTAGAGACAATCAGTATTACAAGATTTTTTTCATAAATTACTTTTTGCAGAATAAAAATTTTCCATAATTCTCAGATATTCTGGCCAAGTTGTGCTGTTAGCCCAAAGTTTGGTCCTGCCTTTTTTCAGAGGTTGGGAAGAGAGGAATGTGTTAATTCCCATAACTAAGTAATGAGAATTTACTCTTCACTGTGTACATCTTCCAAGTTTTTGAAAGTCAAATATATTTCTTCAGAAGTCATCCTGAAGCAACTTTATTTAAAAGTTATTGAATTGATTAGGAAATTTAATGAACTCTTCTAATAAGGAAAGGAAGCTTCGGCTCTCCTTTTCAGACTGTAAAAAAAAAACCAAAACAAAGTAAAGCATCCTCCCAAAAAATACCCTCTCCCCCAGAAAAACAAACAAACAAAAAAAGTCCCACAAAAAACCAAAGCATAACAAAAGACATGCTAGGAATCCAAATTACTCTCTATGAACAGAGAAATAACAAGAAATAGTGATAAAATCTTAAAAGCCACATAAGATGGGGAACAGCAATGGGAAAAGTATCACTTAACAAACAGCAAATATTCAAACGGCCACTGAAATGCTTCAATATGTTAATTTTTAGTAAGAAATTCCTCAGTGGAAATAAAGTCATCCTTACACCGCCAAGCCAAGGAGCACAGCAGGTAGTGGATGATGGAACTGGTCTGCATGGTTTGCATTCAGAATGTTCACATCAGCCTTGGCTGCTCTTTTTCTTCTGCATCTGCTTCTGGCTCTTGGGGGTTTTTTTTGACACTGACTGCAAATTTGTGAGGCAGCTACATTTGAGTTTTCAGCAAGTTGTAAAAAATAAAAAAATCTGTTTTCTTTTAACTTTTTCCTTTGGTAGCAATCTATGCTTCAGAGGAACAGCCTGTACTTGACCCTCTTTGCATGCTGCCTTTCCTTCCAACTCTGACACCGTTAAAATAGCTCGGTGGGTGTTGTTCTTGTGCTCAGAACCAATTGACACGAGTTGTTTTTGTTTGTGCTTTTATCAGAGAACACCATTGCCCAGCTCTGGCTCTCAGTGAGCCATTTGGAAGCCACACACATGGTTTGCATCGAGGATGGGAGAGCCTGGGCTAAGTTTAGAACTCATTTAATGAGTGGGAAGGTCTGTGGAATAAATGTGCTACTATGAAGAATGTAGTAGACACTTAGAGGAAGAGTAAACAGTCAGTCTGTCTTATAAGGACCAGCCTCTGAGGAAAATATATTGTAAATTTGGTAGAAATGAGCAAAGATAATGCTTGGATGAAACGAGGCTGGGGCCAGCAGTGTGTGTAACAAAGTGATTTCACATATGCTAACCATGCTCTGTTTTGCTGCAACAGCTCACAAAGTCCAAGCTGCTGGGAGATTTTAGGTTTGTGCCCTGCCCTGTTACAGTGGCAAAGATTGTTCCCAAACAAGGGTCCCTGTCAGAGGCACAGCTTGTCGGGATTATGATGAATTAAATATAAGCTATTTTTTAAGGTGCATTTTCCCCGAAAATAGAAACCCCAAAGGAAGAAAAAGGTGTTTAAATTGAAAAAGAAACAACTGAGAAGAACAAATACCTTGACCCAGTTTGATGCTTCAGATCCAGCTTTTTGGCAGGGAAAATGCAGGTGAACTAATGGAGGTGTTCCTTAATGGGAGATGTTCTTTAATGGGAGATGTTCTTTAATGGGAGATGTTCTTTAATGGGAGATGTTCTTTAATGGTGTTCTTTAACTCTTTTAATGGCAAAGCACTACAGTTTATGGAACTGTAGAAAGTCTCAGCTGCTGTGCTGCCCATTAGACTTCCATGATTGTTTTTATTCTTGGTCTCCCATTTTCAGGGCATCTCTGCTCTCACTTTAAAGGGGTGTGTGGAAAATGTTAAGGCAGAAGAAGTTCTCTATCATTGGAAATATGAGCGCAGAATTTTCTAAAGCTTGAATAGGCTGAGTTTTCTACTGTGGGATAATTTTAACTCGGGTTTTTAATTCTTGCCACCAGAGTTCTGAAGAGGAGCACTGTTAGATTTCACAGCCTTTCTCATGATTAGGCAAAGTCACCAAATAATTGTGAAGCTCTTTGAAGGTGAAAACTGCTGCCAAACTGAGATTCTGGCAGTGCATCTTTTGTCTCACAGTTGAAGAGGGAATTTCAAAGCCAGTTACACATAAGTTATTTCTGTGTATTTTGCTTTACCCTTTCTTATTCCTGGTTTCCTGAATAAGTAAATAGCCAAACAAAGCTGGTTACTCCACATCTGGGTTCATTTGTCTTTAAACATATATCTTGATGTTTTGGGTTTTGTTTTTTTTTTTTTTTTTTCTACTGTGACATGTGTAAGATGGGCAGCACATGCACCCTTGCCAGAGGGGCTACAACTTCTGAAGAGTCTGATTGTTGTCTGAGGTGTCATGCTGAGACCCTGCTAGGATTCCTCCATTTATTTGTTCTGGGCAAACCTGACTGCTGCACATCCTGCTGTTAATATCCTGCATTATTGCTTTTCCCATCTTTCAGCTTCCTCATGCCCCTGTGAAAAGCTGGCTCTTGTTAATCGGGTGGTGCTTCTTTCAGATCCCAGGGTTAGGGGGGTTGGCAGAGGAGGCACCAGGCACGTTGTCAGCATCCCAGTATTCAGTCCCTGTTCCCACAGATGGTAATTGGGCGAATTCCTCTGAGCTCTGGTGCTCCTACTGTGTGTTTACACACTTTCTGAATCGTGCAGTAACATCTGTATATGTTCCACTGTTTATGTTCAACTGGAAACAAAAATGCATTCTCAGTTCTCCGCAGAATAATTTTGCCTGTAGCATTTTAATGCAGACTGACATCACCCTACACGGGCTCTTCTCTGAGTTTGTTGTGTCCACTGTAATCCACCACTTCTACTCTCTAAATTATGATTCTCTTTCACTTTTCCTTCCATTTTATCCACTGCACATCAGGCCAATGTGCCCATTCCTGATGCCAGCACACCTCCAGTTACCACGTTAATTAATCCTTACTTCTTACAAGTGATAATTGCTCCTGTTCCAATATTCTATGATAAATAGTACCAGGTATTTCTTTGAGTTTACACAAAAAAGAACATTGTCTTTTTAGAGAACTGTACATCCTTTTATGCAAATACAGCAAATTCTGGGACACTTTCACTGCAATGAATAATTGTTATTCCTGTTCTCATCTTCCCTGTGAGCAAAGGAGGGGGGGGGGATGAAAGAAGAGCAAAGATTCAAAGTTGTGGCGGGGTTCTTAATTTGAAAGCACAGTGAAAAGGAAGTTGGAAGACTATTCCTTCTCTTCTGAATTAATGGCTAAAGTTTCCTTCACGTCTGTGAATCCACCACCATTTCTCATGGGAAACACGCATTTATGGGTGCAGATGAAAAGGGAAAATATTTTCTACTTATAAAGTTCCTCTACAATTAGTTACTGCATTTCTCCATGCAGAAGTAGAGTGAAAATGATGGACTCGTGTTTTCCACGGCTGTGGGTACAGATACACACAGATCACATCAAACAGGTGGAAAGATGAGGTTAAAGAGAGCCACTGAGCCAGTTACAGCACCACTCTTCATTCAGCTCAGGGCAAGCTCCTTAAACACAGCAAGGCTTCTCAAGCTGTTGAGATTACACTGATGTTGTCATTACAAGGATCTGCAAATAAATATTCAGTGCCCTCAGTGGACTGGAAGAGTCATAAACACAAGAATGAAGCCTGAAGGTTCGAGTTGCTCTTGTGGCTGAGAGGAAGCTGAGTATTCTGTGAGGAAAGCCAAAGCAAGGACAAGATGGTGACTGTCTAAATACACACACACAGAGTGTTTATTTTTACCTTCAGAGTCATTTCTGTAGGTGTTTCTCAGGAGGGAAAAGCAACCCTTTATCTCTAAGAGAAGGTCACAGGTACTTACAATCAAAAGCTGTAGCCAGAATTTTTCAAATACCGTTGTTACCATATCACAGCTTGCTTTGCTTCTTTTATTTGTGAGAAGCAAATTAAATGAGGCTTCCACCAAATGCCAGTTTTTGCATTCCTGCCCCTTTGAGTGTTTTAATTAGAATAGGCATGAGCTTAAAATTCTACTCCTGCGAGAGACAAATAAACCACGCCAGGAGCAACAGCAAATTGCACCATTACTGATTAAAGACAAAAATCTTCTCTAATTGCAAAATTCTATATGGAATCTCCCTGAAGGAAAGAGCCTGCTTTTCCTATCTGATCACGCCGTAATTACACCCAGCTGATCAGCAGTCATGATGTTCGAGCACCAAAACCCAAGGAGTGGTGACAACAGGCATCCCCCCCAAACTGCTGTACCCCAGCCATCCCCAGCAAGGGGCAGGCACTGAGTGATGCAGATTGTTGAGCCAGCTCTTTGTGAAAACCAGAATTTAGCTCCCTTGCAAGGTGGTAAAACCGAGTTTCAGTGTAGTTCTTCAGATCTGAAGTGTCACACGGAGCTCAAGCCCGGTCCAGTATGTCAGGTACCAATTTGTTACTCTCCCACCATCACTGGTTTTGCTGAGCAGTGTTTGCTGATGTGATTGTAGAGCTCTGGTTGCTAAAACAATAACCACTCATTATCTAATTTCTATTTATTTTGGTACCATTTCTCCAAATAAGGGAGAAACGAGGGCTCTCCAAAGATACAAAATCTTTAAACTATAATTTACTGCTCGGTTGCTGTTCCTGCAGAGCAACAGGACCTTTGCTCTTTGTCCTGACATGCACTGCTCACCCTGTGGAGGTGAACAACCTGTGACGGGCAGACTTTGAAAACAAACTATTTAAAACCTCCCCAAATTTTAATGGAGGGTATGGAGAAACAGAAAAGGTAATTTCTGGTTTATTGAGTGCCACTTGTAAAGCCTTGCTCCAGTTTCCCCTCCACTGACCAGGGGGAGTTCGTGGGATGGAAACTTGATGTAACTGCTCCAAGATTACTCTCAGCTACTCAGAGCTCTGGCATGTTCTATTGCTATAAAAAGATGTGTGCTTGATGGGGGAATGCTGCAGAGGGCAGATGGAAGAGGAAGCAACTTTTTACTGAGAGGAAAGGGAGTCAAAAGAAGTTCCCCTCTTCCAGGGGTTGGAGTGGGAATGTCAGGTGTCCCAACCAGCCCTGTTTTGGGAAATAGGAGGTTTCTGGGATGGCTGTAACCCGAGGCTGTGGCAGTGCCTAATGCCGTTGCCATGGCTCTGGGCAGGGAGAGCCGGGATTTTGGGAGCTCCCATGTGCAGCGTTAAAAGGAATTTCTTTCCTGGTGTGGCAGCTTTAGCCGGAGAACAGCACAGCTCAATAATCCTTTTGGCTACACTGTTAATGGAGTTGTGCTTCTTCAGCCTCCTGTTCAAAGGCTTGGGGAAAATAAAGTGATCCTGTAGATTTACTTTGTGTCCTTGCAGACTCTGGCGCTTCTGGAAAGGTTTAAAGCAAATTACGTTGCATATTTCAGGAGAATCGGGTTTTATCCATTTAAATGGTGTGCTGGCTTAAAGGGGGAAAAGTAGAAGCTGTTTAGTTTTCCTTCTGTTGTTTGTATACTCTCTGGGACAAAACTGGTTTGTTTGTTGTTGTTGGTGTTTTTTTAATTATTCCAGACTTAAAGAAAAAACTGCTGAGAACCTCTGCGTTCTGATTTTTATTATAATTATTTAAGTCATTCAGTTAACTAACTTTTTCTAATGAAAATCCTTTTCAAACAGGAGTATGCAACACTTGAAACAAATACAGAGTAAATTTAGCTACAGGCTTCTGTAGTCAATCACTTCACAGGCTGCATGAACTGAAACCTCAGAAGTAATTTATTTAACAGCATCTTTCTGATGATACTTGTGAACAAAACATAGCCTTTCCAATTGTTTTCACAGATGTTAATTAAAAATAAAACAAACTAGCTTTGCAAAGCTAGTTCAGCACCTGATTTGCATGACTAGCTTAAGTTTTATAAACTTAATCAAAAAATTGAATTACGTTTTTCTTCTGTCTGGCTTAGACTCACAGAACACGTTTTTTTTGTGATGATTAAAGTAATACAATAAATGCAGAAGTCTTAAATATAAAGCTTTCCTATATCTTGGGATATTAGTAGTTGATTTTACATTTAAATATCTACATTAAGATTTATTTTAGATTATTACTAAAATAATCCTCTGAGCTTCTTTTGAACATGCATGTGTGCTTTTGCCTTACCAGGTAATAGTACAACTTTGCTTTTTGATCACTCAAACACCTTGGAAAGAAAGAAATAAATGTGTCTACAGTTCAAACCCCTCTCTGCTCCCACAGGACCTGTGTTGCTAAGACTGGTTTAATACATGTTAAATTTGGTAATGAACTGGACATTAGTTCCCTGAAAGCACAAAACTATTTAAAAACCAAAAAAAGTCAAAACTAATCAACCCAACAAAAAAAATCCCCCCAGTCCCCTGACCAAACAACCCACAGAAAATGTTAAATGTCATCTTCAAACATGTGCACATACCTGGCCTGGTTTGTTGTGCTCCTTCCTCTTGCCTTCTCAATCTGCCCCTCCCAGGGTTTCTGTTTGGATTTTAAGTCCAGATTTCGGTGTAAGAGCTGATACAACCACTGGAACCTGGGCTCTTCTCTGTGTCTAATAGGGAAACATCCTAATTTTGGTGAGAGGGGGCATTCAGGCATAGCGGGCACATCAGTGTCCATATTGTGTGGCTCACTTGTGAATTCTGGAGATCAATAGTAATAGCAAAATCCAGCAGAATTATTCTGGCCCCAAAGTGTTCTGTGACGCACCAGACTCAGGGAGTCAATGACAAACTAGCCTGATTCCATCTTACAAATTCAAACTGTCCTAAAATAGCCCTACTGCTCTTTGTAAGTACCTGGCAGGTGTCACCTCGAAGTTATATGAGGTGTCTCCTCATATCTGTGTTACTTGAGCCTTATTAACCATTTGATTTAGGACATGACAGGCTGTTCAGAAGTGTTTCCTTCTGATGCCACAGCTGAGCCCATATTGTGATTTACCACGTGTGGTTATCGTGTGGCTCGTGGGATTTGTGGGTCTGGATGACAATCCAAGGGTTTGTTGTCACAAACCAACCTGTATTGGTTCTCTGCACAGTTTTGCTTTCGAGATTCATGTGCAGGAGGCGCCCCCATCATGCCATGGCTCCAAAAGAGATCCCTCTTTTGTCAGCAGAACAGAGGATTGTAACCTAAAGGAGCCTTCTGAGTTAAGTGGCTGATCTTGTAAAGGAGAGACTAATTAGAGGCCATGTGTAGCTGCTGAGACTGCAGGGCAAGTGCAGTAAATTAATGACCTAATTATCCAGTGTGCACCTTTCTGCCATGGGATGAGACAGAGGCTTTAGGAGAAGGAGACAAAACGTGCAGCTCTTCATCTTCTGAAGAGAGCTGTGAGGTAGTTCCTCCTGCCTGGCACTCAAAGCAGCTGAAGAAAACTGGATATGGTTGTAGTAGAAAGGAGAAAAAAAATAAATAATTAGTTCTCACTGCTCTTGCCAACTGCTGGAGGCACCCGGACAAATTTGTAAATTGGTCTAATTTCTTGGGGTTCCTTGTGCCATTTTCCCTACCCTTCCTGCCCTACTGGGAAAGAAAAGGAGGTCGTTTCTGCCTGAAAATGACTCTTCATTTGGCTGCTACCATGAGGCGATTGTTTGAGGCACATCTTCCAGTCTGACCCAGCTGCACTTCTCATGGTAAGACATGATATGTGGACTAAGGAAGATGTCGTCACTGTGGCTGCCTCTCCTGGCTGGTTGGGAGTTTACCAAACACTGATTGTGGGTTTTTTTCCCTGAGAATTCATTTAATAACACATTTTCCCCCCCCACCCATTTCTTTACTCTCTGCAGGCACAAATTCATGCTGAAGTAAACTCTCCATTCAGGCTTTCTCAGGCAAACAAAAGCAGGGTTGCCCAAAAGGCAGCACCAAAAGCAAACCAGAGCCCTGTAAGCTAACTCAGGTCTGTTTTTTTTCTGTTTCTTTTTTTATTTTATTCTTTTTCCTAGCTGTAAAAAACAAATTTCCTTGTATAAATCTTGACATCCTAGTATTTTTTTTTGCCATATGCTCTGGGTTTGGGGCCAACATATATAGTTAGATAAATATTCTAAATGCCAGCTGTCAGCACATGCCGGGTAAGTGCTTAACAATCATGAAGCCAAAAGCCCTTTGGTCCATCCCATCGGAAAGGGGTGTGATAAAGGAGACTTCTGCAAACAAAGCTGTAGTGAAGGGCCTCCTCCAGGGACAGGCAGAGGATTTGAGAGTTAATCAAATTTGTCTTAAGTCTAAAGGAAGTCTCTTTATATTTTCAGTCGCTCATTACGAGGGCTCTGCTTGTCCACTGGGTGTCCTCTTTGCCGGCTCTGAGCAGTGGAAGCCTCTGGCTGTGTGGGAGCACACCCTGTGCACGCAGGGCAGAGGCTTTGTGTAAACATCAGCTCTCTGCTGCTGGAGCAAAATAAACGTCAAAGCCGGGAGTAAGGAAACCCAAAGGATGAGCGTGGAGTTGTGCTTTCAGGCTCTGACGTTGCTCTGAAGTGATTCTCCTCCCTTCAGTGAATACACTTCGGGGTCTTTACAATAAGTGTGCCTCAGGCTTCTGGCAGTTGCAGTTAAAAATTAAAACGGCAGTGCTTGTATGTTAAGGGTGATCTGATGAAACAGTTTTCCTTCTCTCTAACTACTGCTTGACACGCCAGAGCATTTGAAAAAGACCTTCTTTGCTCTAACTTCATTTTTGCACTGCACTTGTTTCTCTCCATCACTCCAGTTCTTTTCCTGGAAGGTGCCACTGCCTGTTGTAAGCAGCCCCCCAGAGTGCTGTAGAACCCCAGGGATTTGTAGGCACAGCCTGGGTTACAGCTCTGGCTCCTGCACAGGACTCTCTTCCTCCCTGGAGCAAACCCAATAGTTTGCAGTAGAAACAAAAGAAAGAAAAACCCCACTCCTGTGAAGGCACCTCTCCACGGATGAAGCTCCTGGGTAAATATTTACCTTGGGGAAGAGGTGAGGCAGCATTGCCACAGCTGTGCAATGGCATTTCTGTAGCTGTTACTGCAGAAGCTGCAGCATTTCCTGTAGCTGTTATCATAGACAGGCAGTGTGGTGAAGAATCAAGCCCTCTGTTTCAGTTCAGAGGAATTCTGAGCTTTGTTGAAGTGGGAGGGAAGGAATCTGGACTTGGATTCAAGCGCTGGGTCTTGACTGATGTTGGCTTTAACTTGACTCCAAATATACTGCTAATATTATGAGTGTACAAGTTTACAGCCTATTTCCATCCTTTCTCATTTTAAACTTGCTTAGCAATGAAGCATTTGCCAGGCCTGGAAAAGGAGAAGATGATACCCTCCTTGGGTCAGTAAAGGCCCTGGCTGCATTAGAACAATTGTTGCATTCTTCTCTCTCTCTCCTTTTCCTAGCATTTATTTCTGGCTCAACCACTTCCTTCTGTTTTTCTGTCATTAATAAAAAAATGCCTTGGCTTTACAACCTGCAGGTTCCATCAAAGCAGTGAAATCTGCTGCAGAAGCTGAACAAAACTCCTCCAGCTTGTGTATTCTCCAAACTAACAGCAGCCATTTAATTTGTTCTTTTTTTTTTTTTTTTCCCCCATTCTAGAACGCTCCCCAAGATTCAGAATTCGGCCAACCTCCTGGTAATGTGCTCAGTACAACAAGGAGCCCTCAGGACAAGAGCACAGAAAGGTCTAGAGGTCAGGGGAGCATCTCAGATCCTCTTCCTGCTGCTGTGCCACCGGCTGAGAACAGAACCCCATCGATGGCAGGACAGACCAGGTAAGAAGTGAAGTTTCTCCCTGTGAGTGGATTTGATGCCCTGATGCTGTTGGCAGCTGGGGGATGTGCATTTGGTGTGTGTTCCTGTGTAACTGGTTTTCAAATCTATCATCCTGATGGATCATGATGATGATGATGCCCTCAAAAATAACCTGACACGGCCAGACCACTGTTCACCACACTGATTTTCTTGCCTTACTGCATAACTACCAACAAGGCTCCATCTGTTGTAGTAACCCTCGACCTAAACTTTCTATGCTTTTTGCTTGTACTAATAAACTCTCATCTGAGACAGAGAAACATTGAAGAGTCTTTAGTATATGACTGTAAAATAAGATGCAATTGTGAACAATCCCAAAATGCTGTGCTCAGCCCTGTATAATAATCCTATTAAAAAGTACCACCTAGCTAATATTTATTAGCATTGCACTCTTCTAAGTGTCTTAAAATTCACCTGATGAAATAAACAGGACCACTTGCAGAGTTGAGGTATTCTTCAGTGCTATTAAGGATGGCAGATGATAACATAATCTGGATTTTATTTAATATCCCAACAGGAACATTTTGTCTGAAGCATTAATACTTTTTTTACTTGAATATTTGTATTTTCCCATGCTACTTTTGTTTTCAGCAGCTGCAATGAAGAAATGACGTAATGCCAGAATGGTTTCAGAACAGAGCTGAATATTTTGCAGATCATCAGTGTTACCTGGAGTAGAAGGGAATCATAAAACCATAAAGTGTCCTGAGTTGGAAGGGACAAGGCCATTGCGTAGGATGATAAATACAATTTAGGAGTAGCAGTAACTTGCTGAGAACTCTGTAGGATTTTTAGGCTGTGGGCACCTTTTGAAGTGTTCTCACAAATTCTCTTTAAGATTGGAGAATTCACTACAGAAAGATTTGCCGCGTCCTTTAAAGCAGTGTGTGTTTGCACCAGCCCTGGCTACCATTTCTGATTGCCATTTCTTTGCAAGAAATTATGAAGATTAAGCATTTCTTTCTGGAGAGGGTGGTCAAACACTGAAAAAGGCTTCCTAGAGAGGTGGTTAACACCCCAAACCTGCCAGTGCTTAAAGGGCATGTGGACAATGACTTTAATAATTTTCTTTAATTTTGGGGCAGCTCTGAAGTGGTTAGGCAGTTGGATCATGGTAGGTCCCTTGCAGTATTCTAGTCTAGTCTAATCTAGTCTAGTCTATTTTAAAATTATTGATTTTATGCAACGGTTTGTGGCAGTTTAAATCCAAATTCAGGTATTAGGTAAGATCATCAGTGACAACATTTCAAGGAAAAATGAGACACAGGACAAAATCTAAAAAGACTTTCCAAGAGCAGCTCATTTTCTGGAAGGGACAGACTGGCTGTGCTATGGAGCTCTTACACTTCAGTAGGTTGTTGTACTTCAGTGAACACATAGGAAGTTATTTACTCTTAATTCTATTTCTTTTGACTGCTACCATCATGTTTTAATTATCTACTGAAAATAATGGAGTATGACCAAGACTATGACTGCTAAAGGCAATTTACAGTGATAAAGGTATTTAGGCATGAAGTTTAAAGGGATGAGAGGTTGTGCTTCTTACCTAGAGATGCATCACTCTGCTGTCTACCAGGTCTATAGATGACACAGCTTTTTCTTGGATGGGATTCTCATGAGTGTCTCTCCATTTTCATGTCAAAGGAGGGAAGCCGTAGATGTCATTCTCACCAGTTAAAAAAAAAAAAAAAATCAGTTTTGGAGTGATTACATAAAATCAGACAGGAGATGATGCTTCCCAGGTAATTAAACTGCCAGGCTGATTTGAGCTCTGTTTCGCCAGTGTTGATACGGGGATGATGGGAGTATTCCCAAGGTGCAGGCTGACATAAAAATTCTGTTTTCTTCAAGCTGAAGAAAAACTGATTTCCAGCCCGAAATGCCCAGCAGCCTCTGAGGAGCAGGAGGTTAAACGAGGGGGCCAAGATGGCGGGCAGGCCAAGATGGCGGGCGGGTGGCCGCGCGCTGGGTGGGGGGTTATGAGGGACCCGCTCCTGCTCCTGCGGCTCATCACTGAGCTGCAGGCAGGGGAGATGCTGCCATGTCAATCTGTGCAGTGGATGTGGTGGAGAAGCCGTCAGGAGCCGTGTTTGGACGTCGGAGAGGTTGGCGGCCGGCCGGCGGCCGTGAGGGGATGGGCTGGGCCAGGAGGGAGCCGTGAGGGGGCCAGGCGGGCCTGGGGGTTTCCCAGACCGTCAGGGGGGATGGCTGGATGGTCCTTGTCTTATCAGTATGCAGGTTATATATTGGGAGAGGGAAAAGGAGAGGAAATGATGAGTATTACCAACTGCTGGTTTTCACAGCAGGCCTATCATGACTAACGTTCCTGCAAATTGGAATTGTTTGTGAAACTGCACAATGAGAGGTAGGAAGGAGAGTGTGTACCGAGAAATGCACCACCCTCCAGTGCTGAGAGCATTTGTACCAGCATCCACCTGATACACTGGAGTCTCTTATCTTTGAGGTTGGAATATTTGTGCTTTGGCTGCAGCAAGTGCAGCCTTGCCTTTTTTTTTTTTTTTTTTCCCTTTTAACATCAGCGTCGTAACTTTATACTGTTCCGTAACTAATTTGCATTTAAAAAAAAAAAAGTATGTATTGCCCAAAAATGGTGTAACAGCAGCTCTTTAGGTGTTCCTCTTCAAAATGTGAGTGCCTGGAACACTTGGACTTACATTTCAGCTGGGTTAAACAGCTTTGCACTGCATCAGGCAAAATTATGACTCGTGTGAGATGAACGCTGCGCTGGTGAGTCAGCTCGGAGGGATTCACGAGATTCTGGTTTCAGGGAATTTATTAGATGGGCGGGAGCTCGGGCAATTGCTTGTTATTCGAGCCTTACTCCTGAGACTGCTGGCACATGCCTGCTTCGGGTGGCTTGTGAGTTATATCCTGCCAAAATAGAGATGAAGACAATAAGCGGAAAATCTTTGAAGTCCTGGATTCCAGGCTGTTTATTTTTAACTCGCTCTCCTGTGCTGCTCTGAACGCATCTTTTCCACCCCGAAGTGAACTATTGGAGTCTTCGGAGCGTGTGACCTCCCGTCTTTGGATGGAGCATCTCTGGGTGGAAAATTACCATGTTTGCTTTTTTCCGGTCTTCTGGGTGTCTTTCTTCCACCCTCCACAAATTCTCTGAAGTCGTTTCGTCTGCTTTGAAACTCCTGCCTTTTGGAATTCAAGATGTCTGTGACTCTGACTTTAGAACACTCTGAGTCCAATTTTTTTTTTTTACCTGTTTCTCACTAGTCCTTTATGCTGAAAAGTAAGACCATCACTAATGAATCTGTGAACTTTCCAAGTGGAATAAAAACGCTGGAGCACTAGGATAGTTAGCAAGCCTCAGGATTTGCACTGGTGACTGTAACACGTCTTTCCCCTGGTGCACAAACACACCCCTGGGGAATCCTGAGCTGGACAGCCCAACCCCAGAGGCTTTTTTCCCAGCAGGTTTAGGAAGAAGCAGATGCAGCCATTTAAAAGATACACACACCCAGGAGTAGCCCAGGGGAATGGGAGGTCTTTGTGGATGACCTTGGCCGCTGTCCCACCCGGAGTGCTGCACACAGATCCTGTGGGACGCACGGAGCCGTGGGGAGTGACGAGCTGGAGCTGCCACACATCCTGTGGGACAGTCTGCTCGGTGCCAGGCTTCCTGCTGGCTCCCTGGATATCTCCCATGGAGGCCAGGAGCCGGTCCTGGAACTGGAACTGAAGATCTTGCTCGCTGCAGCAGCAGCACAGCTCACTTCTTTAATGCTAGAGCAATTTGCTTGGGTCATACTTAAAATATTGCAGGCCCCGCATTTTATTCCCTGTGTGGAACGAGGAGGTAAAAAGTGATTGGGGACTGTTCCCAGGAGGATCATATAGATCATTATTCCTGCTTCACTTTTTCCTGAAAGCTTAGACCCACAGGGAGGGTGGGGGAGGCTGGCTGCTGTTAGCAGCCCTTCAGCGATGATGGATTTCTCATGTGTTTGTTTACACTGGGAGGTTCAAATAGTGACTTGCTCTGCCTCTAAAACTGTGACTCTTTATTTTTTTTTCTTCTTTTTGAAAGGGAATATGGAAATGAATTCCATCTTCCTGATTAACTTTCAATAGCTCTTAGGGACAGATTAAAATGCAGGATTCCCTAACTTAACTGAAATCCTCCAGTACTCCTTGTCCAAATGCGTAAACTCAAAAAGTGGAGGCTGATGTCTCATGTGTCGGGGGAGGGAGAACAGAAACATTTGAGAGGCAGCTTTATGTGTGCCGTGGTTGAAGAGCTGGCTGTGCATTTGTTCCCTCAAGTGCTTTCTAAATTGGTGCTCAGATTTCAGGCTCGTGCTCCTGGGAATATAATCACTCAGGCTCTGAGTTATATCAGGAGGGATGGACACCGTATGTGACCTCCGGGATCCAGAGGCTCTGGCACTTGGTGTTTTTCCCTCACAAGCACGACTAGAGTGGGAAGGGGAAGGCTGCCTGTCCTTTCAATAACTCCTGCATGTTTTTGAAGGGTAGCAAAGGAATAAGAAATGGGAAATGTGAAGTTATCTGCAATTTTTCTGTTGTGGTATCTTCACTTCTTGTTGTTTATCGAGTAAGCTTAACCTATTGGGGCGTCTCTAACCCCTCCACACACACTCCCCCTCAGACAGTAAATGCTGAATGACAGAGAGCTTTTTGTCTTGCTGCTGCTGGTTTTATCTTCTGGCCCTTTGCCTTTGCTGTGGATGAGAAAGCAGGGTAATGGAAGTTGTGACTTCGAGTGTTAATGGCTGGTGGATGGGGTATGGCTCTTAATCTGGAAGCATTTATGGGATGTGCAGCATAAGTCATCTATTTCTTAACATCCTTTGTAGCTTCACACCCCAAACACAGACCAGGCAGTGCTCTCCTAATAAACATCTCAGTAACCAGGCAGGACCCTTAAGTTGTTCCAGGATAATTCAGACTTGCCACAATATCTTCTGATGGTGGAAAGAGGTTAACTACAGGCATTAAAAATTAATCTGTCAATTTTCAATGTGCTTCCAAACAAGCAATTCCTCAGTAATTATTTATGCGAAATATTTTAGGCCTGGGAAGATTTTATTTGCTGTTATTTGATGTTGTAACTGGAAGTATAGCATTCATATGGTCAGTATGTTAAGGCCTTGGATTTGCAAATTCTTAACTGTTTGCAAATTGCTTAACTTCTAAGATAAAAGAAAAGTCCCCTTTGGTAGCTCTTGAGTACAGTGGGACACACATATTTCAAGTTACTGATGCACCTACATCTTTGCATGACTGCATTTTCTTTTTTTTTTTAAAGTATCATCAATCACATGCAGCAATTACTCCTGGAAAAATTACTCTTTCTGCCCTAAACTCTACATGAACTGTGAGGAACTCGAATTTTCCTCCATGCTTTGTCATTTGCATGCTTTGCTTTAAATATGAATGACTTTTTCCCTTATATCGAGCTGGGTCAGATTACAAACAAAAGAGATCAAGTCCCCCCCAAAAAGTTACTTTCTTGTGTTTAAAAATAAAAAATTTTAGGGTCATAGCTTTCTGTTGACTGTATTAAATGGGTTGTCTGAAAATACATGCTCCCTGCAGGTAATTATTGATTTAATGCAGATTGGGTTTTACTCTGGGGAATTATCTTCAGCATGTGGTGTAATTTCCCTGTAGTGCTATTCCCTTTAAAAAGAGTGGGAGATAATGGGACTAGGTGTGACCTTAAGAGGTCATCTAGTCCATCCTTTTGCCCTAAAGCAGGATCAGCTGTGCTTAAGGCATTCCCAACAGATGTTTGTCTAACCCCAGCATGCCTTGCAGACGGAAAAGCAAGATTGCAAAAAAATGAAAAGGAAGATGCAGGATCCCCTCCCTGTATGGTTTTCCTTGTTAGTTACTTCAGAAGGAGAAACATAAATGGAGAAATCCAAACAGGTCAGTCTGGGCCAATCCTATTACAGTTGAAAAACTCAGACTTCCAATTCTGTGTTATGTCCTGAATAAAACACTGAGGGAAGCTGCAGCAGCACAGATGATCACTCTAAAAGTGGGAGTGTAACTTGCTGTCACAGCATGTGCCAGCACTGTCATTTTGATCCTGTTCAGCATACATTAATTACAAACTTGTCCCAATTCCTTCATCTGCTCTTGAGTAAAATGAACAAATTTTCAGCATTATTGAAAACCATGAAAAAATGGTTTTGATTGATGCATAATACTGAATCTCCCTTGAACCTGCTTAGTCACAGATTTATGGCTCTTGGCTCCTGACAGAGTTGCTGCCAGCATGGCAGTAGATACCTCATGGGCTTAGAAATTGCAGCCAAGAAAAGTTAACCACTTCAGACAGGTTTGGGACTGTTTGATATTTAATAGCTGCAAACAGAGGTCTGATGTAACGAAGATGAAGTGTGCAAAAATCTTAGAGAAATTTCAGTCAGGTGTAATCTGTAAAAATGCGAATATATGATGATGTAAGGTCTGCATGGTGAACATTACCAACATTTTCCAACGCTGTTGACAGATGGGGTGAAAGATAAGTAAAGAATCAGAGATTAAAGAGAAACAATAAGAAGACATTGTAACTGTAGATGATGTTTTCCCCTTTTTCCAAAGCTCAGTTTCACAGAGGTTAGAGGGCTTCCCCCCTCAACCTCCACCTGTTTTTGTTGCCCTCCTGATCACCATGTCTCTGACAGGAGCGTGCTTCCAGGTTGAAGAACCTTGGGCACAAAGCTGCTAATGAACAATTTAATCAGGAAGAAGATAAACCTGCAACATGAGCAGAAAGCTACAAAAGCAACTGAGTCCCAATTTTCCACCCCTTCCCCCAACTCAGTGTTGAGGTTTCTG
Organism: Pyrocephalus nanus; assembly: GCA_038380795.1. NCBI lineage: Eukaryota > Metazoa > Chordata > Aves > Passeriformes > Tyrannidae > Pyrocephalus > Pyrocephalus nanus. The sequence goes on from CM076268.1 coordinate 2,431,792, forward strand.
TCCCTCCTCTTCTAATTAGGCTTTCCTGAGTGCAAAATTAATGCCAATAATAAAATGCATTCCTTTCTTAGGGAAAGCCTCCTGGCATCTCCCTGCTGTTTGTTCATGCCCTGTCATGCCCCAGTGTGGTCAGTGATCCAGCAGATACTGCACATTGCACTTCCATCGCGGGTATTCCCAAGTTTTATATGGACAGGTGTTTTCAGTGTGCTGAGGAGAAGAAAAATTCCTCTGGGCAAAACCATTTTCTGAGAGTTTAAACGAAACATATTGGTGTTATAAATTAACTGTTCAAACTGATGCCAAGCACTGGCGAAACTTTGTTGAAGCTATATCTGAATTGTATGTTATAGATATTTTACCTCAGATCTGAGTTTTAGCCTTAATACAGGCAAATTTCAATGGGTCTTTAAAGACTAGGTAATTTTCCACTGCAGTGACCCTGAAGAAGGTTTTTAGGACCTAAGACAGGCTCGTGTTCAGCTTTAGGTGCAGCTCTTTCCTATTGGGGCAGAATTCAGTATAAGGAGTGGGTTCAGCCCCACCTGGAATTTTGTGCAGGGTAACACAGCCCAAGAGGCCATGGTTGTATAAACACAGACCTGAATCACAGGAACATGAGAGCTGGTCACTGACTCACTTCTCCATCAGGTATTTCATCTGTAAAACTTGGGCAGAGAGGCTTCCCAGGTTTCTGGAGATTACTGAAAATCCAATCTACGCTTGCTTTTACAGAAGGTGTTTTAAGCATCTTTTATAGCTCCAATCTATGAAATGTAACCTGTTACTGTTAAGCTGCAGTGATGGGCTCACAGTGAGCCACCTCCCCCTGTGCAGCCCTGGAACTGGAGCTCACTGTCATCACATTTGAGTGCCCAGCATTTGGCAATGTGTATCTTGCTTTGGGTGGGATTTATTATTTCATTTTAAGTAAATGCTGCCCCTTGCTCCTAGGTACAATTCCACACTCAGTTTTGGATTGATATTACACTCCATATTCCCTAAGGGGGTGAAAATATGCCCAGGCATGGAAGGTGAGGGAGAGAACGAGGCCAAGCTATTTCATCACCAGCAAACAAACCTCAGTGCACGTGAAAAGTGTTTAAAGTAACTTCTCCTTCTCGCAGTTGGTCACCTCTGGTTCCATTTTCCCTATCTTATCTGTAATGGGTGGAGAGAGAGAGAGAGAGAGAGAGAGAGAGAGAGAGAGAGAGAGAGAGAGAGAGAGAGAGAGAGATCATGCCAAGGGTCACAGCTTACATGCACTGAAATCAAACCCTGCAATTAAATGACCTCATAGGGTGTGTAGCATCGCAGGGCAGCATCCTGCATTTGGCAGACCTTTGACCTTGTGGGGAGAATCAACCCTGCTGATCAGCTGGAGAAAACATTCAACAGATGGGCCCTTCCTAATCTTCTGCTGCACACCCGAGCACAGCCAGATAACAGCAGCTACTGTGGATTGCTCGGCCTTCAGCTCTGTGCAGAGCAGGCTCTTAGGAGCAGGAACAAAAAGCCTTTCATTGAGATACTGGGGGTTTTCCCAGTTGTTTGGGTTTTTTTCCCAGTTTTTCCCATGTCGCTCTCTTAGTGTGTTGGATGTGTGTCCCCTCTCCTCACACTCACCTAAGATTTTGGAATGGTTAAAATGCATGGTTGCTCTCAGGTAAGACTGGGGAAATACTTCCCAGAGTAATGAGCATTTAAATCACTGTGTCTGATGGTTTAACTCCTGAAAGCAGATTATCAGCTTCACAGTGCATGCAGTGCATGGCTTTGAAACATCAGTGGCACAAGCTGGTTTTACTCTTTGCTTCATTCGCTTCGTGTTCTTTGCTTCCTTATTGACATGAAACAAATAAACGTTTCCATTGTTGGCAGCGCCGGTAATGAAGGCATCAGCAGCTACGGTGCTGAAGAGCTATCCCACCCAAATTCAAGCACGGTGTCTTCAGAGGTGACAGGACAGAACACTGTCTTGCAAGAGCAAGGAGGACAAGCAGATTCTAATTTCTTGAAGCACTCTGCCGAAGCAGGAGGCACAAACCTGCCCATCTTGGTGCCTCCCGCAGTCGGGGCCAAAGAACACATCTCAGTAGATCTCACAAGCAGCAGTGACAAGTTACCCACCTCAGATTGCAACAGAGCACTGCCATGGCCAGGTTCAGTGAGTGACAAAGAAGAGGGATTAGCACATGCTGAATCTGCAGACAGAGGGCTGAAATGTGATGATATTGCTGCCTCCTGCACCAAAACCAGCACGAATGAGCCCAGAATTCCCAGCCTGGAGCCCAGCCCTGCCGCTGCAATCACAGAAATGCAAGGTGTCACACAAATGAGTCCGAGTGAATTAGGATCTCTCCATCAGAGGGAACAGCTGGGTGGCATGAGGGGGCCACATGTCAGCACGTTTCCCCGGGGTAAAGCAGCAGGAGATTATTTTACTGCTCAGGAGGCCGAGCAGGAGCGAGGAGTTTTGGAAGTAGGTCAGCTGCAGGCAGTAATGCAGCAAGGTAGACAGGACACAGATGGTGGAGAGGGTCTGCTAATGAAAAAGGAAACCTTAATCCTAAATTATCCAGCAACAGGAGGCTCAGACAGTGAAAAATTTGGAGCAATTGTGAATGCTCAGGGCTGGGCTGAGATGAGTGAAGTCTGTAATCTACAGATGGAGGTTGGAGCAACAGCTACAGGGAATGAGGCAAATCCAGCTCTATCTGTAAGCAAAAGGAAGCAATCAGAAGCTTGTACTTTAATGTCAGAGTTGCCTTCTAACCCTCCAAATCTCTTCCTGGTACCAAAGCCTGAAGAGCCTTCAGGGGAACATGTGCCTGGAAATGACTCTCAAGATCCGCTGAGGAGCGCAACAGCAAAAACAGCCCCTGAAAAAAACAAACCCATTTTTCAAAGAGAGCTTCAAAAGGAGGATGAGCTTGTTAGTGCTGAGCATTTCAGTGTGCCTTTATCATTTAAGCAAGGGGAAGAAGAAAAATCAGCTGTCACAGCTGAAAGCCCAAAAGATGAAGCCAGTAGCAATGAAATTATAAAGGCTGATGATGTGTCTAGAGAAAGCACCACACTTTCTGAAACAGAAAGCATTAGCAGTCCCACCAAGGAAAATTCACTGGTAGATAAAAGATTATTACTGGAAGAATCTGCATTAAGTACTTCTTTGAGCAGATCCACAGAGCTGTACCAAAAAGAAATTGAGTCGGATGTAACTGGAGAAAAAAATGGAATCAGAACAGAGGATACACAAATGTCAGAAACCAGTGAATTACCTGAGGGCTCAAGTGGGGCAGGAAGACAACTGCTGAGATCTGTTAGTAACCACTACCAGGACACAGAAAATGCCCACTTGGAACACAATCCTGAGGAACTCAGCCTTTGTGAAAACCCTTCAACAGGTGACCCAGGGGAAAAAGGTGAGGAAAAGCCTCTGAATTTAGACAGTAGCTTGAAAACACTTGAAGGCAATTCACAGTCTCTTGGTTGTACACCTGAACAACAAATGAGTGAAGAGAAAACAGCTGTTTCAGATGATCTGGAGAACAAGCTCGTGGCTTCACCACAGTTTGCAAGGGAGGAATGCCCACCGGGTTCTGATTGCTTTAACACTGAGCCAGAAGGCAAAACTTCAGACCAGCCAGGCTGTAACAGGGCTGAAAAGGTTTGTTTTGATGGTGAGCACAGTTCACTGCTTCTCCACCCTGGGAACAATAATATTAAGCAGAGTAAGCAGGACGAATCCTGGGAAAAGGCTTTTGCTAGAGAAACTGCGTTGGAATGTGAATGCCAAGCTGAGAGGCAAGAAAAGCCTGAGAGCTCTGGCAAGTCAGGAGAAAGTGCAAAAATGCCCAAATTAAAACTTGATCTCCAGGGCTTAGACGAGTTGGCAGGGACTGTGGATCCCATGGCTGTACAAACCGAGGAGGCCTCCCGGGCTCTGGAAACCGAAGCACAGAACAGTCACACCCCTGATGTGCCTCGCAGAGATCCAGAGCAGGAACCTGCAGCTGCACCAAGCAGTGCTGGGGGTGGAAGGCAACAGGAGGAGAAGCACCAGCCTGCAGTGAGAAGTTTCACGGAGGACAAAGACTTGGAACTGGGAAGGGAACGCAAATCGGATGTGCCGGTGCAAGCTCAGCTGGCTGCAGAAAGTCACAGAAATGTGCAGAGGGCTCGCTCAGAACCCCCTGAAGCTGCAGCTGGTGCTTCAGGACTTGCTGCTCAGCAAGTGCACGTGGAGGAAGGCGGTGGCAGCCACATCCCTGCAAACAACTGCTCCTGTGAGAGCGACACGTGCGGCTCTTCAGAGGCCCTGGAGCTGCAGGAAAATGCAGGTGATCCAACTGCTCTTCCCCAAGCACAGCAAGTGGAGCAGTCAATGTCTGTGGCTGCTGTCTCTGGCTGGGGTTCAAACACAGGACTTGAACAACAGAAGCACCAGAGCAGCGTGACAGCTGTCACAGGGGCAGATGATCAGGAACACAAAGGAAGGGCACTACAACCTGAATGGCCATTGGATGTCAATAATCACATCAGCATACCACAAATGCCTCTGAACGTTTCAAATAACCTTAATAAAGGATCTTCTGTGCCGGGTCCAGCCCTGCCCAGATGTGACTCGGACAGGGCAAAAGAACAGGACAAGGATAACAGCAGTGCTGAGGGTGTGTGCAGCAGGGAGCAGCAGCAAAGCAGTCCTGGTGCCACCACGCTTAATTGGCAAGGTTGCAACCAGCAAAACAAAAGCCATCCCAAGGCAGAGGAAAACTGCTGCAGTGAGCAAAACTCAGACAAGCCCGAGCAGGGTGATAATTCTTTGATCTCGGCTAGACAGCATGAAGCAGCATGTCAGAGCAACGCATTTTGTAAAGAATCTGACAAGAATGAACAGCCAGGCAGGAGAGAGGATAATACTGGTGAGAGCTGTGCTGCTGCTGTAAACACTCTTCCAGGGACTCAGGATTCAGCAAGTGCCACTAACATGTCACAGGCTTTGCCAAGCAATACAGAAATAGCACATACTTCTGATAATTCTGAGAAAAATGATCCTCAAATATCTCATCCAGAAACTCAGAGGAAAACACCATTAATGGCAAAAAACTTGGAAAATATTCTGACTGCTGATGGGGAAATCATCCAGAAAGATGGAAACACGGAGTTAAGTTGTGGGGGCACTGCTTCTGTGACAGAAACAAGCAATATGAAGCCTGACAAAAGTCCAGGGGCACAAGGATCTCCTTCACCATCACAGGCACAAGGGGAAGTAATTCCCACTGATACACTGCATAAATCCAGCTGCATTCAAAAGACAGCAGAGCAGCCTGGTTATTGTCAAGCAGATGTTACACCCCTCTCTACCCAGACCTCTGTATTCAGCCACCCCAGCCAGCAACCTGGAAACACCACAGACAAGGGTACTGGGGGGGAATCACTAAATAATGAGCTGGAAGTTGTAGCGTGTCAAAACACCTTAGAAGGTCCTCAGGTGTCAGCTCACCCTTCAGCTGGGGTAAGCACAGGTAAAACAGCAAACTCAGAAAACAGCTCTGTGGCAGGTGTGTGTGTGGGTGTAAAAGACTGTCCAGACCAAAGTTTTCAGGGTGATGGAGACAGAAGTTTCTCCCTGCCAGAGACTTTAAATGTAGGGCAGAGAACTGGAAACTTATCACAGTTCAGCTCTGAGAAGCTGAAGAAAGAGATCTCTGCAATTAAATCCAAAACAACAAAAAGTGAGCTGAACTTCAAAGAGCAGCAAAGTGACAGTTCAGCAGAGTCTCTGTTAGCTCTCCCTACTCCAGAAGGGAAGCTACTGAGCCTTTCATCATCACAAGAAGGCTGTAATGAGGAAATTGCAACCAATATCTGCGTAGCTGACAAGCACGGTGAGATCTTAAGGAAACCTGGGAATACAGAAAAAATGGAAGAGCTTTCAAAAGAGAATAATAACATAACCAGGGCAGACATCAGTATTTCTGATCAGTGTGCAGAGAACTCTGGAAGGGAGCATGAAGCTCTGACTTGCAGCTCTCTGGACATTGGCTCCAGCATCCCAGACTTCAGGCAGCACATCAGCCAGATATTTAAGAAAACTGTCCACAGCACGCTGAGTGCTGAATTACCCCAACTTTTGCCTGAAAACCATGCAGGCTCCAAGCAGAGTCCAGTGGCCAAGGATACAGCAGAACTCTGTGGTGCTGAGAACTTTTCAGAACCAAACGAGGCGGGCAAAGGAGCTCCCGAGGGCGCCTCAGAAGCAGAGGGGCAAGAGTTATCTTTAGCCACTGAGGCTTCCTGCAAAGCTGCCCAGGGCAAATCTCTGCAGCGAGGAAACACCGTGGCAGAGCTGCCACCAGCAAGTCTCCAGGACACTGAGGCAAACAGGCAGCCCAGTAGCCGTTCAGTGGTGGTCCCCAGCTCGGATGGAGCTACACCTGCTGAATGTGCGGTGGGAAATCTGCACAAGCCAGACAAGCCCCCTGAGAGCAGTGAGATGGAAGGAGAGGAAGGCGTGTGTGCTGGTGGCGTCGATCCTGACTCGCTAATAAGCTTAGAGATAAAGAAGCAAGGACCGGCTTGGTTTGATGGGGCAGCAGCTGAGAACTTCCCTGCGTATTCCGACAGCCGGCAACAACCCACCGGAGCTGCTGTCTCTGCCGGCGATGCACGGCACGGGGACGTAGGAGATGCTGCTGCCACACAGGGAAATCACTTGATTACGGGGTGTGATGCAGCACCAGTGCCATCTGAAGAGGATGTAAGCCTCGCTTCTGATCGGTTCCAGGATCCCCAGCCAAATGAACAGGAGGGAAGTGAGTCCGGCGATCCAGGCGCTGCCAGGAGCATCTCTGACATGGCCGCTTCAACCCTTGTCCCGGGAGGATCCTACAGCCATGAAAAACTGTCAGACAGTTTTGATGTGTCCCCCGAGGGAAATGGGGGGACACACGTTCCCAACAGTTTCATTAAGTCTCAGGATGGCACCCAGGTGATGCAGGACGGTGCAGTGGCCAGGGAATGCTTGGAAACGTCTGAAAATTCGCGAGATGCACAGCAGGAAAGCAAAGTGACCACGCACGGGTTAATAGATTACTTAAAAAATGAAGTAAGCCAGGATGATTGCATGCAAGCTGACTCTAAACTAGGATCTAGCAGCATGACTGAGGGAGATGTTAAAGAGAACAGTGACACAGTGTTAGGCACGGCAGAGGCAGGTGAGGAAAAAACTGGAGACGTCCCTGAAACAGGTACTGCAAGGATGTTAGTCACTGGGGAAGACAACACAGCCATAAACACCAGCACTGGAGAGCAGGAGGCAGACCTGTACAAAAATCACCCTCCAACCCTCCCTGTGATAGAGCAGGGTGAGCCTTCTGCACGTGCAGATCTCGCTGTTGCTGAAAATCAGCCGAGCAAGATGAATTCAGAACGGGAGAGCTCACTTCGGGATGCCAAAGGAAAGCTATCACCGCTTGCATTAACTGAGCCTAAGAGCCTTGACCTCAGTGAACTTCAGGACATGGCTGTGGCAGGATTACCTCCTGAAAGGTATTTACTTTGAATTACTGTGTGAAATGGTTGTCAGGGCCCCAGGGGTGGATAAAGGTACAATTTTCAAGGCAGGTACCCGTTGTCTGGGCAGGATGGGAGGGCACTTACTGTGTTCTTTAAAAGTATCTTAAATATATGTTGCTTCTAAATGTAGACTACGTGGAAAAAATAATTTGTAAGGACAGAGAGGTCCTAAAAGCCGAGGAGCACAGCTCTTACCTGTTCCATCTGCTGGCCCAGATTCCTGCCCTTACCTTTGTGGATTTGCTTACACTTCCAGCGTTCACACCTCGTAGCCTAAAGTTAGGCATACAAATAGCACTTCCTAGCCTTAAGTTAGTAGAGTTTTGCCAAAGTTTTGGTGACCCAGTTAAATGAGACCTGCAGCGTTCACATGGAGCGCAGTGTTTAAAAATGAGCCTGTGGAGTAACCCAATTACTCACTCTGTGAGTTGTCTGGGCCTCCCTCTTATCCTGCTGTACAATATAATTGCACTGACAGTGCCTTTGATCACTGCGTTATTCAGCCTTTCCAATGGCACGGAGTTGTTTCAGATGTGAGTTCTTCTGAGCTGGGACTTGTGGAGCCTCAGAGTTGTTTTTCATTTTATGTTTATTTGTTTTCCAAACCTAGCAGTAACTGCTTTAATAAAGTTAAGATTCCCTTTTTTTTTTTTTTTTTTTTAAACGAGCTTCTACTTTGCTATCTGAATTCTTAGTTCGATGTGCAGTTAATTCAAAATAATTAAGATCTTAGATGAGGTGCTTTCCTTCCATCTGTTGCCTTGATCCAGTCCTGTCACTGCTTCCTCTGTAACCTCAGTAACTTCCTTGCACTCTGTCCCTCTCCTTCCCATACCAGAGGAGGCACCAACAGCAGCAAAAGCTGAGACAACAGCAGAGAGAAGGGTACAGGGAACAGCTAAACTACATCAGGCAGTATCAATGAATGGTCTGCAGGGATGGAATCTTTCTAAGTAATACCAAAAACTGAATAAGGAGGGAGAATATTTCAGTGCCACATTCCTTCAAGGTCAGGGTGATAAAACCATACCTTAAGTGGAAATAGCTGAAGCATTTCTGTTGTTGGGAGAAGGTGGGGGAGTTCTTCCTGCTGTATGTGAGTTAGGGATGGAGGCTGACTGGGATCTAATTGTGTGAGCAGAATGTACATTGGAAGAATATTGGAAGTGTTGGAAACCTGGGCAGCTGTCTGACTTTTCTCTTTAAGGATCTGCTTATAAAAGGACAAGGAAATTAGACCCCATTATTCCTCTCTAGCTCCTTTCCTTTCTGTTTGTTCCCCTTCATGGGATGGGAAGCTTCACAGTGGGTAGCTTCGAAATTCCCAAATGAATTGCTGGCATGGCCTGGCTCAGGAGCCACGAGGGCCCACGGGCAGTGCATGCACATTTATCTGTTTGGGCATGTGTCCCCCATCAGGGCGGGCACCACACTTTGGATAAATACCTGTGGTGAGCAGGGCAGGGTTCTTCAAACAGCTGCTGACAGTTCATGGAGTGGTTGCTTCATACTTGCATATGCTTCAGGAATTCTTTATCACCTGTTTTTCCAGCGTGAGTGTTGGTATCAGCAGGCAGCTGCTGCTTTTGGACTGTGACTGTGTCCCAAAGGCTGAAGCACTGGGGACTCTCAGAGGTGCAGAGGAGACTCTGCTTTCATCAGGCTCGTTTCTTAGAGGAATATGCATTGATAACACAAAAGGGAAGCAGAAAGCATTAGTTGAGCTGGCTGGTCTGTCTTTATCAGGTCCCATACACTGACCACTCCAGTTTTCCTCTCAGATTAAAGTTGGATTTGTATCATTAAAAGCCAAGGTGTACTCCATATGCTGTGTGAGCTGCTGAGTGGTTTGCAGTGCTTTATTGCCCTGTCATCCTTACAGAGGATAAACTATTATAGACATGCAAAACAAGGTGCACGTTTCTAAGAGCTGACTGTGGGGATATGGACCTGATGGAAAGAACTCCAGGGATAGAGAATCCTACCCAGCTCTCAAAATATAGAGCAGTTAGAAGTATGTTGTATTTAGGGGAAGTAAATGGTTCTGAACTGGTTGCAGAAGAGGGTTCTGAATTATTTCAGCACTGTTTTCTTCCCCCTCCACTGCTCCTGTACAGCTTCATCTCTTCCATGATCCCTCGTGTTGAAACCGCACTGAACTGGGCATGAGGGGGGAAAGCTGTGTGATCTGACTCTTAAAGCCTTGTTAGGATTTCTTCCTGTAGAGAAAAGAGAGGAATTTCTTCAGTGGGAGGAGGGTGGTCTTGAGATGAACAGCAGACCCAAACACTGCCTGCAGCCATTCGTGCCCCCACCTCCCTTAGGAGCAGAACACTGGTCAGCTCATAAGGAGAGTCCTGAAGGCAGCAGGACAGCACCAATGACTTCCCTTCAGATCTTCAGTAAAAAGGACAATTATTTTTGTTGTGGAGGTTGTGGCTGAAGCATTAGCCCCTCCTTTCTTGGGAAAGTATTCCTGTGCTATTTGCAGACGCAGGGAAGGGTTGGATTTTGCCAACCCTGTCAGGACTGAAAAGGAGTAAAAAAGCCCTCTTTTTTTTTTTTTTTTTTTTTTTTTTTTTTTTGGATGGTTTTGATGTTTTTAACTCTCTCTACTGAATCTTTAACTGAAAACCTCTGTTCCTGATTGACACATCTGGGCATCAAAATGTCATTCTTCCTGCATTGGGCATCCAGCATTTGCTGTGGGAGTTTTATTTGGAAAGTAAGACCAGGACTTGAATTGTTTTGTTTTTTTTTCTCCTTTTGCATTGGATACCCACATATCTTCCTTTCCTGGAGAGACAATGGAGGTTCCTGTGTACACAGGGAGACCTTATGTCCCTGAAGTGCCCCTGTTTGCATCAGATACTGAGCAGAGCATGGAACAAAATTGGAAATGATGGCAACATTTTAGGGGTTTTTAGAGGTGGCATTGATTTTTTTTGATAACTTCCTGCAGTTCAGCTGTCTGGTACATGCAAACTGCTGTTGTCTCCTGGAAAAAGTACTGAGGGAGCTTTTTTGAAGTGGAGCTGGTGAAGTCATTCCCAGATGTGCCTCTGGGAGGTACAGAGAACACGTTGCATCGTTCCCTGATTTGCTGGTTTGGCAAAAGGCTCAGCTTGTTAACAGGCCTTTGGGTGTTCCAGGCTCTCAGAGATGCTGGGGCTGGGTGTGCAGTGAGGAAAGAGCACAAGCAAACAATGACACCCATGTTTTTGGAGAGTGGAGAGTTCTGCTGCGTTGACTCACATCACTTATAAATCTAAACACTATTCTTGTATGGGAAGTACATTGCAGCAGTTGGAGTCAGCAAAGCTACTTGAAAAACATTCTTTATGTCCTATGCATAGGTCAGACAAGATCTCTGAAGCTGGCCCAGACACACTTTTGGATCTGCTTCATACTTTGTTCTTGCCATCAAAAATTGGCGAGTTCAATAACTCCAAAAAGAATGTTCACTCCTTAGTAAGTACTGACTTGATCTTTTTTGTCTGTGTAACAAATACAGTATTAAATATTTTAACAGTCTTGCTGGATGAGGTGGGGAATGTAGAACTGCTCTTCAGATCAATCAAGTGGGTTTTGAGCACTAAGGCTTTGTGTCCTTAGCAGCTGAAAACAAGAGTCTGGAGTTAAAAGGAAACTTGTCAAAACAGAGATTATGCAGCTCTTTATTTCCCTGGTTTTTAACTTCAGAATTGATTCAGGTGTGTGCAGCATCTCAGGATCACAAAACAAGGGGAGAAATAGCTGGAGGTGATTTACACATAAAGGAAATGCACAAAATTAGTCGAGTTATTTGTCTCTCCTGCCCTTCTGCATCTGAATTCTTTCTCTTCGTGTTCCTCCCATCTCGCTGTTCACTGCTATCCTCAGTAGGTGCAGCTGTTAGTGCAGTTGTGCTTTTGGAGGTGCAGGCAGCTCAGACTGAAATCCTGAACTAAATTAACTGCATGGGGAGTTCTGGGGGAATTTCATCTGTGTGAAGTCTGAGATGTTTAATTTGGTAATTTTTCTATTCAGGAAGAGTAAAATGAAGATAACTTCACGCTTAAATAGACATCTCCCATTGCCTTCTAGGAAGTTAAAGGGAGTTTTGCCAACTGTTCTAATGGATTCCATTGACTGCACTGACCAGTTGTTTAGGCAGCATTCAAGTATTTATAAAATTTATGAAGTATTTATAAAATGCTGATTTGATAGCATGCCCTGCTGTATTCAAAACACATGCCAGTGGAAAACTGGGGGTGTGAGACCACACTAGTTATTTTCTTATTTTATTTATTTCTGTTGTGCTACACAGAAGTCCAGAAATAGATAATCTCTGGTCCTGCCAAATTGTTGGTACTTCTGTCTCCAATTGCTGTATTGCAAACATTCTGTAACACTCTTCAGAACCTGAGCCACATATTCAGAAGGTATTGACATGGATGGATGATGCATGAGCTTCTGTTTTCACACATCCTTCTGTGTTTCTCAAGACATTAATACATTTATTCAATCAAACACAGGCATTTGCTAAACAAATCCACCATGGACACTGCAAATACTTTGTGCAGTGTCTGGACAGGGAATTTAGCATCAATATTTGTCTTCTTTTCTCATTACATTAAATTTACTTTCAGATTATTTTTTTTGCCTGAATAGATTTCACCAGATGTATTTTCCAACCTTGCTTCTTCCAAGTGAGCTGCCTATTTTCTCAAAGTCATTTTTGGCATATCTTACAGATCCCCTGTTCTCTCGGTTCCAACCCTAAATCTTCTGGCTTCTTGCAGAATTGGATGCCATGGAGCTTGTTCCATGGCCCCTGTTTCTAATAGAATATGCAAAGTAGGATTAGCCCCAGCTTTGAACCCCTCCAAGGGCAGCTCTGGGAACAGCAATTACAGACACAGGCATGTTCTCCATGCCTTGGATGTGGCTTCCTTCCAGTTCCTCTGTGTCCTGGCACACTTGCACTGCACTAATGCTGCTCAACAGAGACTCCTCTGGAGATGTGTCTGAAGAGCCAGAACTCCATAGTTCCTGACTTACCCTTCTCAGTATTGGTGCAGGTAAATGGAAGCACACAACAGGCATTGCTAACAACAGGAGGGGCTTTTTAAGGCATTGCAATATCTTAAAAGTAGCCTGGAAAACAAACAAACAAACAAACAAAAAATATTAATGTATCTATTTGGGCCTGTTCACCTACACTCACCCCCCCAGCTTAACTCTCACAGTGGAGTCTCTCTGGCGTGTAAGAAGCTCTGCATCTCAAATTGCAATGATAAGGGTAGAAACCTTAATTGCTTCACTCAAAGGTGTGATGGTTCTGGATTCTGGGGTCCCTCTGAAATGCTGAGGGCCACCACTCTGTGCAGTTGGGAAGAACCAGCCCCAGTATGCTATGGTAATCTTGTTCTCCTTGCTGGAATGTGCTGGGCATCTCCTCCTTGTTCAGCCAGGCTTAATCCTTCCTCTGCCCTCTCTCCCTGTTCTGCATCTTCTCCACACATCCATTGTCCTCAGTAAAATAACCAGCTGTCCAAGAGTGCCCCAGGACTCCGGGAGGTTGTTTCTAATTTAATGTCACTAATTTACTTGCTTTACCTCTCCCACATTCCTCTGAGGACAGCTGTGTGAGGGGAGGCTACAGCTGCAGCCTGTCCTAAAGCTGGTAAATGCTGGGCCAGAATCTCTGCTCCACTGGGGTGACAGCAGCAAAGAATTTGGCCCTGAGCCTCTGACTGATCAGCCCAGGAGAACGGTCCTGTGATCCTTTTCCACCCAGACCATCCTACAAGCACTAAACCCACTTTGCTTAAATAAGGGGGTTTTCTGGTTGTTTCAACTGATAAAAAAAATCAAATTATAAGATAGGGCTCTATGCAGGCAAGCAGGATTTAAATGATTCATCGGCTTCAAGTACCTGGTGTTTTCCAGCCCCAAACCTGCCAACCTCAGCTTCTCTTTATACAAGGTGCTCTGGAAAACATGGAGCGTGTGCTCCGTGAAACTCATCAAACTGCTTTTTAAAATTCTTTTCCAGCCTGTTTTCCCAGCTCCTTTGGCTGATGAAACACAAACAGTGTAATCAATAAAGCCTTTTTTTTCTTTTCTTTTTTTTTTTAAGGCACTCACTAGCTTATGTAAAATCTTTGGAATTTGTAAGCATGATAACATTGTTATGCTCTCCTAGCTGATAGAAATATCAAAGCCAGCTAAGAATAATTCTGCAGCAGACAGAGAAGATTGGATTTGTTTCCTGGAATGAAAGCAAAAAGCATGAATACACTGCTCAGTTTCTAACAACTAAGGAAAAAAAAAATAAATGGACACTTAAAACTTCCATTTCCCTTTCTTAACAATGTCATTAAATGAGTCAAAACATAGAGTTAGTTTCCCTGGATATTTGAAAGTCTCCAAGACTTACCACATCTTATCTTTTTTTTTTTTTTATTTCTGAATGCTGTGATTGTACATGAAACTTATGTTGCATCCAGCATTCTTCAAATCTTGTTCTTCTGCTAGAAACTCTACATAGGCTTGTTTTGCTAGAAAAGCTATCCCTGGAATTTGTGAGCCTTTGAGTCTAGCCCAGGGTCTTCTAAAAATCCATCTCACTTACTTGGAACTTTGCAGAATGGCAGTTTCCCATCCCTTTGATCCTCCAAGATGTAATGGGTTAACATTAAGCTTTCCTTTTTTATTATTTTTTTTCCCAAAGAAGGAGGTTAAGGTAGAAGTCTGGGAATTCCAAGAGACAGCCATCCCAAAGCCTCACCGATCAGAACTGCTGGGAAATGCACACCCTAATTTTCAGCCACCACAAATGATGGTTGTGGGCAGCCTGTGTGTGGAAAGCAGTGGAAATATAAAGTTCAGGTGCTTGTTACAGGCGTGGCTTGGCCATCTCAGCCAGGCTGCTCCCCAGTTAATTGGGCCTGTGGTTTTTGCGGAGTGAATAACTACGAACCTCTGGGTAAGAAATGCAAAAAAGAAACTCCTCTTTAGTGCTAAAAAACCTGAAGTACATTTATTTGTGTTTGTTGCAAAATGGCCTTAATGAAGGGCACTGAGTTTTCAAAATTTCAAATTGCACACATAGATTTTTATTTTTTTTTAAAGGGCCATGCAGGAATAGGACAAGCCTTTGGCTGCAGGAGGGTACATTTAGGTGGAATATTGGGAAGGAATTCTTCCCTGTGAGGATGGGGAGGCCCTGGCACAGGTTGCCCAGAGAAGCTGTGGCTGCCCCATCCCTGGGAGTGTCCAAGGTTGGATGGGGCTTGGAGCAACCTGGGCTGGTAGATGTCCCTGCTCCTGTTCCAGGGGGGTTGGAATAAGATGATCTTTAAGGTCCCTTCCCACCCAAACCATTCAGTGATTCTATTTTCTACATTTAAAACAAATGTCCTCCCTGTACACACCATCCTGATGCTTTCTGGATTTCCCTTCCACCTAACTGTTCCCTGGGAGCCAGGGAAGGGCACAGCCATGCTGTGGGATGTCTCCTGCTCCGAGTCCCTCTCATCAGCACACTCACTGCCCAGCTCTGGCCTCAGGAGAAATCTTTGGCAAGGCTTTCCTTTGATCTGTGGCTGCCCCAGCCAGCCTGTCCCTGCACCCTGACAGCCACCCCTGCCCTGTCATTGTCTCCCCAGCCCTGCTTATCTCTTGTTTTCCTGTTGCTTTTCAGCTGGTTTCCTCCCTCCTCCCCCCAGCCTTGTGCCGAGGCAGGTCAGGCACACCTCGGCACGCTGTTCCTGCATTTACAGGCTATCAGCTTCCCTGGGGTTAAATCTCAGAGGGCACTGGGAGACAAGTGGCAATGCTTTTGTGACAAAGGTGGGTTGAGATTGCCTCACAGGAGGTGAAAGGGCTGAGGAACAAGCAGGGACAGGCATGTTCCTTGAGAAAAACGAGCATCTTATTCCAAAAAATGCTAAATTTGGTTCTGTTAGCAGGAACTCAGCTAGGCTGTCACCATGGCTTTGTGCCAGACTGAAGTGCTGCTAGCAAAGAAAATAAAACCTTATTTTAATGAATATTCCTCTCTCCAGGGTCTCCCTCCCCGTCAGGGCAATTATACCTGCAGAAGCTATTTGTGAAATGGTTTCCAGATGACAGAAGAGGTCAATGCCCCCCAAAAGGAGAGGGGGACTGAGTGCTTGTACCCGTATCAAAAATCACAGTAACTTTTTCCATGGCTGCTTTCCTGCAGCCTGGGAGGCAGGATATGAAAGAGATGCTCTCCCCACAAACTTCTAACTCAGATTCATCTGAATTCTTGCTGTCAGAGTGGGTGCTACAGGATCCTGGTGCTACAACCAAGTGAACCCTCCCCGTCCCATGCAGTGTTTGCCCCTCAGTAAGCCAGACCTTGCAGCCCAGGTGATGTTGGCAGTCTACATGTCTTTCAGCATTTTCATCCATTGCAGCATCTGATTTGTCATCTGGGCATCATTTGGGATGGTCTTTTATTTCCTGTGCAGGTTTCTGAGTTTTTAAAAGCAGCAGTGAGGACAGGGAGGGGAAATCCTTGTCTCCTTCCAGGCTAGATGGGAAAGTTCTCCAGAAACACACAATTTACCTGAACAAAAATCTGTTCCCTCCTTTTGCTGATAGAAAAATCAGACAAGGGCTAGAAGGAGAAACAGTCCAAGAGTTAAAAAAAACCCCAAACAATTAAACACTGATGAATACTTTCCCCGCTTGTGGCCCAGTCTAATTTGATGCTCTGAGAGGTCCACCAGGTATAATTAGTGGACCCTAACATTAAAAGGAGATGCACAGTCCTGCTAGAGTCTGGACAGAGTTCTGAAGAAGAGGAAATATTAGTTTTGTCACTCTTAAGTGTGGTGGACACCATAGCTGAAGAGTTTGGAGACAGGGAGTCGGATGGGAAACTAACTCAGCTAAATTAAATCTCTGTAATCCCAGCATTTTATCTGCAATATCTTGATGGGACATTTGGTAAGCAATGAATCTGCTAACTCTCTTGGTGTGGGATGATATTATAGACATTTAACCTATAGTTATTGTATGGCATGTTATAAACATGATAATGATCTCCCTGGGTAGAGACTCAGTTAATTCCTTGGGTGCTGGCAGCTCGTAAATGCAGTTTGGTGCATCTCCATGCAAAGACTTAATTACCTGTAAAGCCACTCTTTTGTGTTGTAATAAACCCATAGGAAACCCAAGAGATTAATAAGGCCACACAGCTAATTAAAACTGCTCCACTTTTTCATAGGTAAAGAAAACTATGAGAAAGAAAGTAGAGAGGCCTGTAAGAAAGCAGGTAAAAGAATCTAGAAGAAAGAAGGAAGAGAAAAGAAAGAAAGAGAAAAGAGATAGTAAGTAAGAAAGAAACCTTTAAGAAAGCAGATTTAAAAAAAATTCCATAAGAAAGCACGAAAAAGGAACGCATAAAGGAATAAGATTAACCTATAAGAAGGCAGGTAAAGAAACCTATGAGAAAACCTGTGTGACTTTAGGATCTGGAATTTAACCCAAGAATTAGACTAGAAATAAAATGCTTTTGTTTAGATTTAAACGTATGTTATTTGTTTAGACATAAACACATAAAGTTTCAGTGAAAGTTGTTCAAAACTTTGCCTCTGCATCCTGAAAACATTGGATAAAGTTATCCCTCAAGTTGGGCCAAACACCATTCCTGCCTCCTGAAACTTAAAAAAAAAAAAAGTTGCCGAACACATTATAAAACGTTAGGAGCTATTTGCGTGTGCTTTAAGGCTTACACACACGGTAATTTAATCTCTCTCCGCATCCACCCCTCCAGCAGATGGAAAACTCCGAAATTCCACCGTAAAAAAAAAAAAAAAAAAAAAAAGGGGGGGGGTTGGGGGGGGGGAAAATGAGGAAGAAAAAAATTAAAAGGAAGAAAAAAAAAGAGAGGGAAGAAAACCCACGTGGGAGCCGGTTCGGGGAGGGGGGCTCTTGTGCTCCTTTTTATTTGTGTTGTTTCTGTTTTCGCTCCTTTGTTCCCCGAGCTCTCATCCCCCCACGGCTCAGCTCGGATGCCCCGGGGCGGCGGGGGAGGACGGGGCGCGGCAGCCGCGGTCGCTCCGGCCTTTCCTCGGGGAGCCTCATGGGAGGAGCCTCCGAGAAGCAGCTCCAGGCTCCTATTCCTCGGCCTTTTGTACGCCCCAGAGCTCGCCCTCCCACCCCTCAAAAAGAAAAAAAAAAATCTGCCGGGAGCGGGGTTTTGTCGGAGCCGCCGGTCCCCACCCGGGATGGTGGGAGAGGAGGGAGTTGCTGTTCCAGCGAGGGGCTGTTGCGGGGTGTTGTGCTGGAAGCGAGGATGACTGGGAGTAGGAAAGCTGGTGATTATTTCCTGGCGTTGGTAAGTAGACACTTGTGAGGGGGAAAGTTGTTTTTTTTTTTTTTTTCTCCCCCTCCTTTCCCCCCTCTTTGAACAACTTTTCGAAACTTTTTCTGCTGCTCCCACGGCGCTTTCTCCAGCTCTGGGCGAGGATTAACTCTCCTTACTCCCCCTAAAAGATTGGATGGTTTTGCGGCTCCTGCCACGGTTTCTGGTTGGATTTGGGGTTTCAGCTCGAGCAAGGAGACTCTCTGTGTGTTGTTCGTGCCTTAGGTTTACTAGCTGGAATTTGGGAACTTTGAAGTCCTTCAGCAATGACATCAGGACGTGACCGAGAGCCCTTCCCAGGCTCTAAAAGCTGCTCGGTGGTGACGTGATGGGCTTTTTATAATGGTTGACAGTTATTACAGCAAATATGCTTATTCATCCTGTGCAGGAATGATTTATACTTGTGAGACTTTTATGTGGCTTTCTGTCGTCCCTCTTTTAGCTTGCAGAGGAAGTAGTGCTGTAACGCGTGCTTCGGTCCCATTAAGTGTTTTAATCTAGAGTAATTGTGTTTGTTTATTGTATTAACTCACCCTAAGTTTTAATGTGACCACAGTAATGTAGGAAAAAAATTATTTATTTTATTGTTACAACTAAACAAATCAGTGATCAATCTGGGTACTCACGTTACAGAAATTAGGGGCTTTCTGAGCAGGAAGGGTTGGGTGAGCATGGAAGTGGCGGCCCTCAGGTAATGTGTTACTAAACACCCTCCCCTGCCAAGATAACTTCTCTATCTTGTCAGGATTTCCACAAGCGGTGCCAGAAAAGTATCATTTCTGAGAATGACTCTCCGTGGTCACGGGTCCGGATGCCCGGCAGCACCAGCGCTCTCCTGCCCCGGCAGGTCATTTGGAATTCCCTGCGGGGACTGCCAGCTGCTGTGCACCACCTGGCTTCCTGGGCTTGCTTCTCATGGGTGGGGTGTTGCCTTCAGGAAGCCTTTTACAAAATGTTTTGGTGTCTCCAGAGCGCAGTTTCTGCTTTTGTTTTCCTTTCTGGTGTTGTTAGCGTGGAAATCTGCAGTGAGGGAAGGGAGTTCCTTGCTGCTGGAAGCGCAGCCTGGTGTCTGGAGCCGGGCAGCCGTGAGTTCCCACGTGGACTGCAGACACTTTGGGAGATGCAGGTGGTTCCTGCGGCTTGGCCAGGATGATGGCAGGTCCCTCCCTTGGGGTCAGGTGTGACTCAGGAGCTGCTCCAGCCGCGCTGGGCTGGGCTGGCTCTGCTGGATGCTCTGAGCACCAGCACCCAGACCTGTTCTGCTGATTGCTCCAGTCCCGCTCAGAGGAAGAGCATGTAAATCTCAGGCACTGGAATAATTCCCTCATATTTTTCCTAAGATTCTGTTGATATTTGAATCGATTTCAAATTTCTTCATAAGAAGGGGGGGGGGGGGAGAAAGGAAGGAGAGAGGAGGGAAAGAGTTTTTTTAATTTTGTAATCCTTTGCTTGTATCTGATGCAGCACTTCTGAGCTGTTTCCTGACCAAGTTTAGTTTTAATTCCTGATACCAGGAATGTGGATTTCTTATATGAGAAATAGCTTATTACCTCCTTCTCCACTAAGTCATAGTCACAGGAGCCCCAAAAATCATGAAAATACTTCTAAAGAACAGAAATACCAAAGGTGCATAGAGTTATTATAAAAGGTTTTTGTTGGATTTTCTACACATAAAGTTTATTCCAGTGAGTGCGGCTAAAGTATAAGCAACAAAATAAAGTAGGAAGAGATACAATGATTGCTAAGAAGGAATTAATAAAATGGATCAAATTTTATAAGGTATGATGTGTTTGAATGAATGAATTTGAATGGATGTAGGTGCTGCTAGATTGCTTTGCTTTCCAAAGGATTGCAGTGCAAGAACTTACCAGAAATAGCAAATCCTCTCAGTATTTCCCTGGGATTGATCAATATTTTTTCTTGTGCATGGGTAAACTGAGGCTCAAAAAATTGGCTCTTTGGCCCAGGTTATTAGCAAGCCAAGGATGAACTGTGGAGGATTTTGTCTGTCTGACTTGCTGTACCCAGCGAGCAGCATCTTGTTTCTTGAAGAAAGCAAAATAGGGGTGATGAGAGCGCTGAGAGCTCAGCCCTGCCTTGCAGTTGTTGGTGCCACTTTCCAGAGATTTCTGGAGTAAGAGCAGGATCTATAAATCTTACCATTATCTCATTAAAAGCAACCAAATGTTTGGGACTAGGAGATAGCAGAGTCTGAAATGCACTTTGGTTTCTCCTGGAGTAAACTTGGAGCTATTGCTGCCTGTTCGAAGGGAGCCACATCCAGCTCTCCTGATTGGAAAAACATGGACAGGGAGTAAATGCCAAGACCTGTAGCTGCCTTCTGTCTCCAGCACCAGTGTCAAAGTGTTTTAAAACTTGCCTATGAAGCCAGGGGGTTTAAGGTTTGCATCTCATGGTTGAAAGGAAGAGAGCAGCAAACAGACCCAACAGAACACCCAGCTCTTGCTGCCTTGGTTTGAAACCTTCTTATGTAGACCTGTTTAAACAGAAGGAATTACATAGGTTTATGCAGTTATTTCTCATTCATTCATCGGTATTTAATGGTTAGTATGGGTCAAATTTTGCCTGAAATAGTTATTATTTGCATACCTGCCTCCTAAGAGTGACTCGGAAAATCTCTTTTCGAGGATAAGTAGAGGCCTTAAAAGTGAAATTGTGAAACCCAAGAGCCTAAGGACACTTGATGGGCAGTGTCTTTCACTTCTGACACACTAATAACAGGCTGAACCCCTTGGTCTTGGGGCTGAATTTAGTGTGCTTGCTGCAGCTGTTGGTAAGCAACTGCTTATTAAACTGTGAGGTATTTTCCTTCGAAAAGTATTCCAGTCATGCTTGTCATAAGTCGAATTTGCAAGCAGTTTTATGTAGATCCTCTTCCAGGCTCGACCCAGCACTCTGGCAACGGAATGGAAAAAGCTGGTGGCCTTTTTTTACAGAGAAACAAACTGGCCTGAAAGGCTGGTGTGTGCAGATCACTTGCAGCAGGGACCTGGTGGCGGGTGCCTGTGAGCCCAAGGGTTGTGATGGCCAGGAATGTCACTTGTGGAACTAGTCTGAGCAGCTTTTGGATGGCTTCATTGTTCGTGCTGCACAGGGCAGGCTGGCTGGGAAAGGAGCAGCTCTGCCATCACCTCCCCAGGCCTGAGTTTCAGGTTACCTTGTCCACAGAGTGCAGAAATTGCCGTCCTTGTGCAGGAGATGTGATGGTGGAGGACAAACACTTCACTTGCTCACCAGACCGGGGCACACCTGCTCCTTTTGCTCACTGTGTATGTAAAAAAACCAAATTGCCAAGTGCTGTTGCCAAGATCTACTTTCTAAACACTCATTTGAAGGCAAAGCAGAGGGGACACCCCAGTTTGTGCTGTATCTGCAACTCAGCAATGAGTGAAAAATGGTCCCTTTATGATAATAAGCCAGAGGACTTTAGAACTTTGGCTCAAAGTTTCCTGCAACAGAATGAGCCCTCAGGTGTGGCTAAATCAGAGAACATGTGGACAGTTAATGACTCAGCATTGTAATTGTTTTTCCCACGTGAACATGTTACAGAATCCTTCAGATCAAATATGGGAAGTGTGAGTATATTCAGATGGCAGCAAACACTGATGTTATTATATTGAAGTTTAACTCTTTGTTATGTTCTTTGATCCAGAATTAAACAGGGGTAGAGAGTCATACTGGTTCTTTGGATTTGAAGTTAGGCAAGGTAGTGTTAAAGCTGAGTTTTGTGATTTAGGGCTTTTTATTTTTAAGCTGGAAACCCAATTGCTGTGTAACAGTTTTAAGTTTATGCACCTCAAATTCATCTGTGTGTGCACAATCCCTCTGTGTACAGGGTTTTATTCACTTGGTAGTACAGGAAACAACATGGACATGAGGAGGTTCAGTATAGTGTGAAACTGGCCCCCCAACTTAATGTTACCCTTTATGGTTTACAAAAAACTTGAGGATTTTGGTGAGTTTTAAGGAAAACTGATGCTACCAGGGCTCTGGTCTCTGGCAAAGCCAGATGGCAAAGCCAGGTTGAAGCAGGCAACCAAAACATTTTTTTCAGGGGGTTCCCATGGTTTGGTGTCTCTTAAAAACAAACCAACCACCTTCTTCAGCCAGGCTCCTTTCCTTATTGATTCAAGGGTGTGTTTCCAAATTGTTTTCTTTTAGCCCTGAGGTGCTTGCTGGTGCTCAGGGGCACCCTGCTTTCCCTAGGAATGGGACAAAGCTGAGTGTGTGTGTTCCCTGCAGCACCTTTAACTCTGTGCCCCCACTTTTTAGCCCCCCCAACTCCGGGTGAAAGACAACCTTGAGCTCCTTACGTGGTTTCAAAGGCAGGAAATCTTGTCATTTCTCTTGTTCAGCTCAATTTCTCCTTCGCTTTTCATAATCAGAATCAAAGTGGGGTTAATTTGCAGTTGTAACTCAGATAAAAATCCAGAGGCTTCATTGCTGTAGGAACAGGAGGGCTGTGCACAAAAGCAATATATGTTAAAAATGCCAACTTTTGCTGCCTTCCCTAACACCTGAGTTAGCACACCCATCTTAAAGTCTGGGGGTTCAGACAGCAAAGCAAAGTAATTCTGCAATATCTCAGACCTCTAAAAGTGCCTTTTTTCCGTGTCTTTTCTCTCTGCAGCCCTCCTGGGCCAGGTGATGATACACAGTTGGCTTCTCCCCTCGATCCTTCCGAGCAGCCCTTCCCTGTTCCTGCGGCGTCTGGAAATGTTGGCCCCGTGGGTGCTGCAGAGCTGACTCCACAAAGGTACCGTCCAGAGCCAGGCACTGGAGCTGGGGGAAGTGGCTGCACCTGCTGGCTGCTGGGGCTTTCTTAGTGCTGCGCTCGCTCTCCTTGGATGGATATACGTCTGTGGAGCATCTGTCAGCAGGAATCTGTGTTTTAATTTATACCACCCCTTATCAAAAGCTTCAAAGGAAGATGCTGTTTACCTTTCCCTGAGATTGTATCACTTCAGCACATAGGAGGGTTGTGACATGTGAAGGTGCAATATACACCCTGTATTTTTTTAGGTCCTTATCCTTTTTTTTTTTTTTTTTTTTTGTTAGTTAAGGGTAACTGATCCTTTGGCCATTTTCTGTAATTTTGAGAATTTCCTTAACAGGATAATGTTGATTATAAAGCAGGCCCCTGATTATTATTCAGGTATCTCATCTCTGTTGGACTCTGACCTTTTTGTCTGCCTTTGCTTGCACTGGGAAGGGTAAACTGTTGCTTTATTTGTGCTGGTGGCAGTGGGATTCTCAGGATCTTTGGGCATATAAACTTGCCTTAACTGCCAACAATAGAGGAAGCCTTGTAGGGTGTGTGTACCCTTCAGTCACTGGGAGTTCAGTGGAGTGTAAACATACACAGTGTATTTAAGCTAGCATTAAATTTGTTAGCTGAAGTCACAATAACGTGCCATCAAAGGCAGAAAGGACCTTGTGTGGTTTGCTCAATCCACCTTAAAAGCTGGGTGATTTTGCTGTTTAGCCCATTCTGGTTTGCCACCAGTCCCCAGGCTGGTTAGTAACTGGCTGAGTGAGTCTGAGAAAAACAAACTTTTGCCTACACTTGGAGTAAGATGATCTAGAGAAGCTTACAGTGGGAGGCTAACGATGTGGATTTCTTCCAGTTCTTGTAAGTTTTTATTCAGAGAGTTGTGGTTCTTTGTTTTTAACAAATGTGAATTGGGTTACTGTTTTTTTGTGTGTGTGTGTGGATTCGTTTTTTTTCTGCTAATGGATTGTTGGCCATAGTGGTGAGGCACTTAGAGAAGGGTGAGCAGTAGTTGAGGTGGAGCTGTGAGCTACTTTCTGAAAGTAGCAGGAAAAAAAGGCTAACACCAAAAAGGGCCAAAAAGATTTATTTATGGTCTCCGGACCACAGTCTAAAATAGAAGATTCTGTGCCCTTAGGGTGGAAGTTTGCTTTTTGCATGGAAAAAGGCACACAAGCTGTCTGTGATTGAATGCCACCTTAGGAAACAATTAGGAAGAGCAACCTTCAAGTGTTTTAATTCACTGCCTCTTGTAAACCTCATGAATTCACCCTGTTCGCGCTCCCATCTGAATCTGGAATTTCAAGTTAATTATGTTACAGCTTTTCTTTTGATCTGCTTCATAACTCCTGTCTTTCAAAGGTTTTGTGGTTGGTGTCTGACAGTCTGGGGGTTCCTTGCCCCGTCTGAGCTGCACAGGCTGCGAGTGCTGGTGCTGGGCTGTGGTTGCCCCATCCAGAGGGGTGAGGGCACAGGGACTGTGCAACAGCTGCAGGATCTGCCTCTTGTCTCCATATCCTGACCTCGAGGGAGCTGCCAGGATTTTTGCAAGGGTTCAGCACTAAAAAGTTGCAGACCAGGGATATTCAGTGTGGATGCAGGTAGTTTTCCAGTTCGGAAAGTGAGAGAGAAATACACCTTTGTCAGCTATAGGGAAGCTGGCTGTAACCAGTTCTTCTGTGTTTGTTTGTTTTAATTCTTATGTTTATTTTTAAATGCCGCACAAGTCAACTCTTGTCAGTATTGTTTGCTTTTCTTACTCCTTTGTTTTGCTTCCTTGCTCAGCTTCGGATATAAAAGTTATACCTGTTCTCCTTGCACCTGTCCTCCCTGTCCAGGGTGTTGATGTTTGCCAGCTTCCCTTGGCAGAGAGGTTTCCTGGTGTCCCAGAAGTGAAAACCCAGGAGCTGCCAGGTGTGCCCACCCCCAGGTGCATCTGGTTGGCAGAAGAGTGGTTAAATCAATGCAGCTGGACCCCTCCTTTAATTCCCGTGGGTGCAGTCGTGGTGCTGCTTTCTCCCTGCTGATTCTCCAGTGGTTTGGTCAGACCCAAACTGGGAACAACGTGATGTTGGTAGCAAATGGAAGTAGTACTCTGAAAACACGTGGGGTTGTGCTCACAGCAAGGACTGGGCTTTTCTTACCCAGGAACTTCAGTATTTGTTGTTTTGTGTCATTGCCTTATCCCTCATCAAGTATTTGCCTGTGTGATGGAGCAGCTTTTTGCTTGTGTAGGTAAGGTGATCATATTGAAGCATTCCTTTTTGGCATTTTCTGTAGGAACACTGCCCCACTGCTTTTCAATATGTCTGGATAATATTCTCTAATGCAGCACATGTAATGTGATGTTTCTGGGTACCTCTGCAGTGAACTTTGGAGATGTTGCCAGGGCTGCTGAATAGCATGATGTTTATTCCAGTTATGGAGTGTTTTCCCCAACATATTTAGTTATTTACTAATCAGTTCCCTTTGTTTCCCATCACATGTATTTCCATACCACGTCAGGGGTGTCACATCATGCAGATGGTGTGCACTTTGGCAGGGGAAAATAATGGTGTGTGTAAGGTGGGGGTCAGCTTGTGCTAAATGGCTTCCAGATGGCAGGGCATGGTAAGGGATCAGGCTGTCCCTCCATCTGTCCAGTCAAGAAACTGTATCTTTGTTTTGCTTCTTGAGGATGACTGTCTGCCTCTCTCCTGCCAATAACATAGGGATCAGGGACAACGTGGTATCATCTGGGCAGTAAGATTTCATTTACTGTATCTGCAAAGAAGTGCCCTGAAAAGAATTAGGTAAAAAGTTCACTGGCTGTCCTGCCAAGCATTTCTGTTTAGCAATGAAAGGCCAAGTTCACTCTGATTTGCCAGTACACGTTGCACTAGGAGAAATTTTGGCTAGACACAGCCTTCTCTTTAGGCTGCAGGTGCAGGGTTCTGCAACAGAATTTCTGTGTTATATAAGGAATGTTTGGGTTGGAAAGGCAGAGAAGGCAAATAAAGTGCCCCAGCTGTACAAGACCACAGCTTAGCTCCCTGGTTAGAGGTGTGAAACACTTCTGAGCAGTGTTTATCTGTTCCCTGCAACTTCCTGCCTGTCTCATGGGGAAAAAAACCCCAAACCTACAAATGCCCAGGAAAAAAAAAAAAAAAAAAAAGGCATCTTGGAAAGTGTTTGCTGCATGAATTTTCTTTACAGTCAGGCCATAGCTATCAGGCAGGGCAACTCACTCAGGTGCCTTCCTCATGCTAAGGAAAGCTTCTGCTCTCGCATTTAATCTCCAGCTGAGGTTGTGGAGCTGCTGTGGTCTTTAGTCCAGACCAGAGAGAGTTGTTGCACCTCTAACTTAAATACTGGGGAGTGGAAGCTGTGCAGAACCTGAATTGACAATACAAAATCTTGTGTTCCCCTGCATCAGCCTCTGCCCCAGCTCTTTTCATGCACATTGAGCTGTCACAGGGAGTTTGTAATGGGTGGTGTTGGATGCACCAAAAGCTGTGTTGCTTCATCTGCAGATGGACCTTTCCTGGCCACACAGCTGACAGCCTGTGGAGTTGTGATGCTCTTGGGCTGTGCTCCTCAGTGTTAGCACCACAGGCAGGCAGAGGTACTCAGGATTATCTGTACACACAGACAGTCAGAAAGGGACTTTTGAGGTTTACTTAAACAGAGACTATGCTTGAAAATGTTTGTTTTCCAATCAGCTCAGCTCTACAGGATAAAGACTGGTCAATGTATAGTTGATTGTGCATTGAAAAGACTTGTCCCTTTTGGTAGTATTGTTGCTACACCGATTAAAATGTTACCAGCTGGGAAATAAGTTGAAAGGAAAACCTTGTTTTAGTAGGAGCTGTGGAGAGGCTTTAATGTAGCCACTTCATGTCTGAGCAGATACAAATCCTGTGACTTGATACGTGTAGCTGACTCCATGCAGTCTTAGTCTGGAGAGTTTACAGTCTGTCTTTTGGACAGACTTGCTGTTCTGTGCTACCCTACCTCATTTTTTTTAAATTTTTTTTTTGCAATCTGAACCATTTCTGAGCTGCTCTGCTCCTGCTTGTCCCCTAATAGCTTACTGTGGGCAGCACCCACCTGCAGGTGCTGCCCATCTGATGATGGGCAATAACCAGGAGCTCTGTGCTGGTTATTATTCCACCTGCAAGCCCTCCTGAGCAGTGCCAAAGTAACGATGTGGCAGTATTAGCCCCAGCCTGGCGTGATTAATCTCACAACCTGCTTTTCATGGCCTCACTCAACGCTTCTTGGTACTGTGGATCCCTTCCCAGAGCGACAGCACAGGCAAGGCAGCTGAGGCTTGGCAGGAGTGGCCTCTGTGGGAAGCCAGGATTTGGTGGTGTAAATGAAGCTTGGAAAGAAGAAGGGAAATTAGCTGTGGATTTTAACACATGCAGTACAGTAGCTCGTGAAAGTAAGCCCTGTGCTTTGTGGGGGCCAGGGAGCAGAGCTCCTGTAAAAATGCTTGTGTGTTGATAGCAAGCTTTGCTTTAGGGTTAGGAATGACATTCATTAGTCAAACTGTGTATCTGGAAACTGTTTTATTTTATGTGGAAGGACTTAAAGGGGGAAGCTGAAAGGCTGCAGGTGGTTATTTGGGCCTGTGTGGGAGGGGAGCAGGTGCTGCTGTGAGCAGGTAACAGGGAGGGCTTTGTGTGCACAACACCAGGGCCATAATTTTTTTGTATGCCTTTGGTCCTCTTGCTTGGCTGGGCCCTCTTGTGAATTGTTTGGGTTTTGCAATTCTTTGTTTCCTCTCCAAACAGATGTTCAGCATTCGCTTATTTTTAGCAGTTTACTTTTTTTTTTCCCCTTTAAAATCTTACTTTCACTGCTCTCCACGTGCCCCTATATAGTCACATCGCCTCTGTACAGATGTTGCTATATTAGGACAAAGACATTTTTAGCAAAGGACAAAGGCCTTTGCATGAAAAGGGAAACAGCTTGATTTGAAATCACTGTTTATTTATTTATTTATTAGTATTAACTTGCATGTCGGGTCACTTTGGACAAACTGGGTAAAGGGAGAGTGGAAGGAAGGAGTGTGTAAAGCAGAGATGGTTTCTCAGAAGAAATAACTGTGTAATTATCCCATATGGCACAAAGCAGCTTCATGGATATAAGCTAATCAAGGTGTAAACTACTCTCAGAAAGGGCTTTGGTGATCTGAGTAACTCAGTGCACAAGCACTTTGGGAAATACCTGTTCTTGTGCTAGTATGTGTTGTAACTGAAGTTAGGGATGTGGTTTAGGCTTGTTCTCTGTACACTTGGTTCTAAAAAGAGGAATAGCCTGTCCCTGAACCTTATTAACTCTTAATTAGTAACACAATTTAATCCACCTTCTACAGTTCCAGTGTAATTACTGGGGGAAGGGGAGAGAAAACTTTTTGAAAGGAGTGGCTAAGATAGCAGTTTATATTTAGTTCGGGAAACCTAAAAGAAGCTTCTCAGCCAAGGCCTGATTCCATCAGCGTTTCCATAAACATTTGTGTCTGCATTTCGGGAAGCAGAAGCTGGCAGGAGGGAGGCTGCTCTGTGTGGCTGCTGCCCCAGGACTTCTGTGTCCCTCTGGTGTGTCAGAGGTGCCCTGGAAGGGACACTGTGAGGTGACAAGACCCTACACTGTGTCTGCTTTTGAGACTTGAAGTCATTGGTTATTTAGTTCTTTTTCTGTCAGTGGTTTAACGAGTATGGCCAAGACCAAGGGGAGCGGGGTGGTTACTGTTCTACTTCTGAGTGTGGGGCTTTGCTGAGCAGAGGGACTTGTAGGAATTAACAAATACAGCAGCATTACAGTCCTGTAATCTCAACTTTCTTGTAATGAGGTCTGGGGTTATTGTGTGTGGTTTGGCTTTACAGCATAGGGAGAGCTTTTAAAGTAAGGGTTTTATAGTCCCAAATTTTAGTTTTTTTTTTTTTCCTACAAGACAAGTCAGTTAATTGAATGTTTATGTTCTACACTGAGGAGAAAGGGCTGTGCAAGAACTGCAAAGCAGTCATTAGTGATTTATTTATCTTACTCATTTCATATACAGTTAAATTCCTCTAGCACTTCATCTCATGGTCTGTAAGAGCTGTCAAAACTCTGCAGTGTTACTGATTATGTGGTCATCTGAGAAATTAAAAGAGATAAGGTTTGTAGGGAGAAGTGATTTGTGGGAGAGAGATGGAATTTGGGAGGGGCTGATGTGCCCCTTAGAGCTCCTTTTAGATCCAGCCAAAGTTCATCCTTTAAGGAGACCTCCCTAAAGCTTCACGGGCGCTTCAGAAATTTGTCAGCTTATTTTTAATGGTTGTTTTGCAGCACTTCCAAGCCTGACAGCTGCAGAGAAGTTGAGAACCCCGTTTCTGAGGATGAACCTTTGGCTGTGGCCCCTGGTGATGGTGTAGAACTGCCTGCTCAAGAAACAGAGGCTTTCACAAGGGAAAAAAGGAGGTATGGTGTTATTTCATATCTTACAATGAATTTCCATGTCTGTACAACGTTTGCTTAAGAAATGGTGCTAGTGTGAAAGAGGGAGGCTGAAGAACTTTACCAGGTGTTTTGTGGATTTATATGAACACTTTGCTGCCAGGTTTTGAATCCAAATGTTAGATTATCAAGACCTGCCTAATCCAGGATATTTACTCATAAATACCAGAAGAGGGAGCTTGGGCTACACAGGTTCTTACTATGCTGATATTTCCTGCTATTTTAATTAATATTTTTTAAGGCTTTTTTTTTTTTTTTTTTCCCCCCAATATTTTCCTTTCTGGAAGTTCAGTTTTGGGGTTTTGTTTGTTTTGGAGTTTTTTTTGGTGAAGCTGTGCAGGATCAGGTTATATTCAAGAGGACTGCTCTGCTCATTCCCCTTCAGATTCTGCCAGCATCTTCCCCACCTCAGACTATTGATTTGCATCAGTAGAGAAGGAAGGAGTTGTTCAGCTTGGTTTTGTTCTTGCTGAATAAATGTTGTATTATCTTGATTTCAAAGTTAAATGTTTCACTGCTTCAAGTGTGCATTGGTTGTTGCTCCAGTATCTGATAGATGGCTCCCCAGAATGAGTCATGGAGTGATTTAGGTTGGAAGGGACATTAAAGATGATCTGGTTCCAGCTCCCCCATCTCAAATATAGTCGAGACATGTTTGGGTATTCGTGTCAGAGCTTCAGCTGCCGCCTGTCTGTGGGTGATTAACCAGTCTGCCCCTGTGGCTGGGCAATCAAGGCCTGCCCTTGTTGTGACATCTATTAATGGAAAAGGTCACAGCACAGCTGAGGATATGAAATGGGGCCCTCCCTGGAGAGCAGCAATCTCCACCCCACCAATACAGACCGGCAGGTTGTGACAAGCAGTGTGCAAGTGCTGGAGGTATTTTTTCTGAATTGAAGAGTAGATACAATGGCCATTGTCTAAAAATTGAGAGAAATGGGCAGGTGAGGTTGTAAGTTAAAAAATATTTGCCCTGAGATGCTGGCTCTTTCCAGACAATCAGCCAAAATTGTTTGAACTGCACTGAATTTCACATTCTGTGAGTGCTTTAGTGTAGTCACAGATGACTGTTGTTTGCAGATCCAAATTGAAACCACCAAAACACATGGTATTTTTTCCCCTTTTCCCTAGAATTCAGCTTCAAGGAGAGGAGGAATAATTTTAAAACCCTGCAGGCAAGCAGAGCTGCTGTGCTCACATATTAAGATTGGCTTGTGCCTCTGAAGTTTCTGATTTGTTTTGGTGTTGATGTTGTGTGTTTAATAATTTGTGCATAAGAAACTGTTGAATAGAGTAAACAATGGTTTAATTAAGTAGAATCATAGAATCACCCAATAGTTTGGGTTGGAAGGGACCATAAAGATCATCTCATTCCTCTTCCTCCCACGGGCAGGGACACCTTCCACTATCCCAGGTTGCTCCAAGCCCCTTCCAGCCTGGCCTTGGACACTTCCAGGGATGGAGCAGCCACAGCTTCTCTGGGCAGCCTGTTATATCAGCAGAACTGTTTAATGCAGAATTAAAATCCAGCCCAGGATGTCAATAAGCCAAGTAGACACTGAGGGTAGTGGTTTTATCACCCACAGACTCCTCCTCCAAATCTGAACTAGTGTGTTTGTTCTTTTTGTAAAATGAACACAAGACTTTCACAGATCTTAATGGAATTTAAGATGCACACAGAGGTGAGAATCAGAGTTTTCTGTGGGACAAAAGATAATTCTTGCATCCTCTTGAAAAGCAAACCTATTACTGTCCAGATAGCTGTTTGCTGTTATAATCAGCCCCTTATGTAAATACTTCTGAGACTATCTTGCATTTTTATGTGATTCACGTGTATCAAATCAGCCATGGAAAATAACAGTCTGCAAATTGAGTTATGTTTTGCTTTGTCACATTGCTGTCAACTGCCTGGCAAGGTGCTGAACTTCTGCACAGGCTGTGCCACTGCATGAATTTCTGCAAAAGGGATCTTTGAGGCATTTCAATCTCCTCTGTGATTGCCATGGTCACATCATGAACTGTGTCACAGACACTTTATAATTTGTGCTGAAATTGCTACTGGTTCTTTATGGGAGCCCTACAGAGAGAGCTGGAAAGGCTCTGAGGAGCTGATCCACCCCTTTGTCCTGGAGGGAGGAGAGATGGATGTGATCTGTTCTGCTGGTTTCGTGCATGTCCTCACCTGTAGCCTCAGTAGCTGCTTTCAGAGCTCCACCCGTGGTGCTCTCTGTGGCTGCTGTGAATGGAGAGGTGGGTCCTCCTTGTTGCCAGATGTGGGGCCAGTTTTCTTTCAAAAGCTAAACCAGACTGGACTCAGATCATTCTGAGAGACTTGGGATAGGCAGGGAGCTCCTGCTGATATCTGAAATTAAACACACATTTCTGTCTTACCTAATTTTCCTGAAATGAGCACAGAACCAACTGGAAGCACAGCGACAAATTCTTCTGGAAGCAAAAAGTCACAACAGTTTTCTGTACAGAAAACTCTACTTTCTGTCTTGTTGGTTTCCAAAATGTTTCATGATACTTCTCTGGGAGGAAGCAAAGCTGAGTAATTGGTGTCACGCTGAAAAACAGGATAAGCTTGATGACTTCTGGGTTTTATTTGCTTGGTCATGTGTTGAAAACAAGTTTTCTACTTTTGCCCGTCTTTGGAGAGGCTTAGTGTAAAACTCAGCAAAAATTCAATGTATTGCCTTCACTTTTGACCAATGCTGACAATACTAGACTGAGTTGCTTTTAATGATGTAATCAAATCCAAGAAGGGATTACATGGGATTCAGAAACACAAGGTTCTTTTTCCTTGGGGGAATTCAACCCTTTTGAAAGGAATGTGTTACTACATTAGGTTTACAAGTGCACTGGGCATGGAAGAGATGGGAATTACAAGTGAAGGAGTGTTTTTATTTATTTATTTATTTATTTATTATTTATTTATTTATTTAATAATAGCAACAGAATGAAGGCATTGAAATGAAGCTGTTTAGGTCTTAAATAAAACCCGAGGAGATTTGTTGAGGCTTTGTGTCTGACAATGTGAAAGGCATTTACCACCTTCTCAAACACAACATAAAAAAAAAAATAGATACCTTCCACACAACCAGCCAGTCTGGAACAAGTGGACAGGAATGAGCCACACTGCTGCTCTTCATTAATTTTCTTCATTCCAGGTTTTTAAAGGGGATTGTCTCCTGAGTGACTGCTCAGCCCCAGGCAGGAGGATGCTTTGTGTTGCTCAGTGTAGATCTCTTCAGCCTATTACTGAGTGACAGCACCAGCTCCTGGGACCTCTGCTGTGCTTCAAGCCCAAAACATTGTGGACTAAGTGCATTTTCCTGTACCTGATTGTGGGGCTGCTGTGGTTGGGTCCCCAGGCGAGGAACTGCATCCTTCAGGCTTCCATAAAACAGCAGCAGTTCAACAAGTGGCTCCCAGTAACTGCATTTTTAAGAGGCAAGGCGTTAATGGGTGCTTGACAGGAGTGGGAAATGTCACCTGCTTTGTAACCGTGTCTTTGTTCAGAATTTGGGCTCTCTGGGGCGTTCTGCCTGCGTGTTTGCTCAAAGAGAGCAATTATTTGTGCGTGTTGTGAAGCTCCTCTCAGTATGTGGCCGTGGACAAAAGGGCAGTGTCAGCCCCCTGTTTGCTTGTTATTACTGTGGATTTTACAGGTTCCCTCAGGCAATATATGGTAATTTCCTTGCTGCTAGAACAGGTTCAGCAGCATGAAAATGAACGTGCCACTACAGTAATTAATCCATCCACAAGGAGCTTTTAGAACGGCATCGATCATCTCGCATCTTACAAAACTGTGGCACTGCAGATTCAGGACAGGGATTACATACCTGGCTTGGGTTGCTGTTCCTTGGCACTGTGGCAAGCTCTGAGGGTGCCAGAGGACCTGATGCTGCCAGGAGGGGTGGAGGGCTTGTAGGGATCACCTCTTGTCCCAGTGCAGGTAATACCTGGGCTAGAACTGTTGGGTCAGGTGTACTTCGTATTTAATAATTGCTGTTACACTTAAATATGGCCTGTGCTTTTTTTGGGCCACTCTGCCCCTTGATGCTAAATCTTCAAAGAACAAAAGCATAAAGAAATCCTTGAAAAATACTGGAAATACTTCAAACCAAACCCTTGTTAACTCTTTTTGAAATCACATTGAAGCTGTGAGCTGACTTCTTTAAGGAACTCATTTGACCACCCATCCTCGGCAGCCACAGCACCAGGTGGGAATGTTGTTCTTGCCTGATTTTTTTTTTTTTCATCCTGCATTTTCATAAAATGATTCTTCATTTAGACCCTGAGGCCAAGAGACCTTTGGATTCTGCCTCCTGCAATCTCCTGCTACGAGGTGCCCCTGGAGAGCGTTATCCACACTGATCTCACCAGCTGAGGGCAGGTGCATGAAAGTCCTTAAAAATGTCAGTCCCTTCCTGGCATTAGGCAGCTGCTTTCCTAGGGAGCCTGGCTCCAGCTGTTGTAGGGATCTTGCACCTTAGGATGTTTACAGGCTTAGAAAGAAATGTGGATATAAGATGAGATCCTGTTGTGTGTGATGGTGGTTCTGCAACTCTGGCACAAAGAAATGTCGACATAGCTTTGGGCATTTGGCTCATGGACTGGTTTGCAGAGGCATACTCAGCAATAAAACAAACTCTTTGGTGTGGTTACACTTGTGGTCCCAGCCTGAAACCCACTTGGAAATCAGGGGTTTAAAGTTCTGTTTGTGACCTGGTGAATTCAGGCCCAGTTCTTCCAGTACTGGCACAGGACAGACAGAATCCAAAATTGAAGGGTCTGTGCCTCAGCAGGAGGGGAAAGCAAAGGAGCAAATGACAGGCCCTGGGCTGCATGAAGGGAGGTGGATGAAGAGTTTTTCACCGGGGTTTGGCTGCCCTTGAGCCTTAACTCGTGCCTGCTCTGTAGGTCTGTGTGGTTGCAGAGCCCTCGCTCCTTTGGGGAGATCCCCCCACATCCACCGAGGAGGGAAACACCCACACCGGGGCTGTGCTCAGCTTTGGGAACCTAATCCCCCTCCTTGCACGGCCCCTTGGTTTCATACAACCCTTTTGGGACGTGGAATCTCGTGGGGTGTTGAGTTCTCACGTTGCTGATGGTGATTCACTGCTGACCTCTGAAGGGCTGCAGCCCCCCTGGCATCCTGAGCAGCACCCTGCAGAGGCCTCTTTTGTTATCCTTGCAGTGGGTTTCCCATGCTGGAGATTTCAATAACTAAGCAGGCATTTTGGTTATTCATAACTCTTAATGCCATTAATCTCACTTGCAATTTAGATTAGGCAGCGACCTGAGCAACCCACCAGTGATCAGTGGGAAGAGGGGCACAGTTATGTGTTATTTTATTTAATTTTATTTATTTTTGTATTTGAAACCCCTCTTAAAGTTTATTTCTTGTCCATCCTGGTTACATCATCAGTGGTCACTCCTTTTTTTCTTTGAATCAGCAGATGGGAATTCTGTCAGTGTGCTCAGGCTTGAAATTCTGAGACACTGTGTGTTTTCATGGAGAGTGTGTCAGTGCAAATAAAGCACTCACAGTGTGGTAATTAGATAAGTGGAGGAGCAGACAACGTGTTTATCAAAGTATTCAATCTGGAGGAATAAGTTAAATCTGTGAAGCTTTATACCTACTATCTCCTTGTGTTATTTTGTGGTGTATTATTTTAGATCATGGTGACACAGATAGGGCTGGGTTATGCCAAGTGGTGTACAGAGGCTATTGAACAAATTGCTTCTATTTTTCTCTCAAAGTATATTGAAAAATATCCCACTGATTTAACTAACACTCCCTAATTATTTTACTGCTCAGATTTCATTTACGCCCTCCAGTTGTGAATCAGTGCCCCACTAAATCTGAGCCCACTAAAAAATAAATGCTGCAAAAAAACTCCCCCAAACCCCTCCCAAACCCCACAGCTACCAAAACAAGCACTAAACCAACAAACCTGTGGTTTCAACCTCATGGTCTGTCATTCTCCCTGTAGGCCTGAATTTCTGATGATCTGTGCTGGAATAGGATCAAATTAAGGATAACTGGATTTTAGAAGAATGGTGATTAATGCATCTTTAAATGGTTAATTATAGAGTATTTAATAATATCTTAATTATACTGTGGACATAAACTGTACTGCGTATCTATTTATTAGGCACACTAAAGCATAGATGTTAAAATTGATGTTAACCTTTCTCTGGTTTTTGCCAGTAAAACCAAAATGGGACAACATTGTTGCATGTTTCAGGGGACTTTTCCTACTTGATCTTTCATCTGTAGTACAAAGTTGCTCAGAAAACTAAGGGAGAGAAAGAAAAAAATCTGCTTTTCTTCCACTGCTCTTGCAAGAGGTCACTCCTTTCTCTGACGATTTGCTTGGCACTCCAGGAGGTAGAGTTTGTTTAGGTGCCCTCTTTGGGATATCATCTTTCAAAATAACAAAGATTTTTAGGTTTAATTTACAATCTGCTCACATACAATGCGGTAGTGTCCTGTTTTTGGCTGGGATAGAGTTAATTTTCTTCTATTCCCTAAAGCAAAAAAAAAAAAAAAAAAAAAAAAAAAAAAAAAAATGAATTGCACCTCTGGGGATAAAGATTGAAGGGGTTTGATTTGGTTTCTGTGCTTAGCTGTGGCTTTCTGAAGGATTGAATGACACCACCCATGTTAAATATTGTCCCTGTCCCACGACAGTGCACGTGGTGAGCTGGACCATGGAGTGACCAGGCTGGAAAAACCAACACAAGATCAATGTGGTCTCCCAAAGGTTCCTGCTGGCACATCTGTGGGCATGGCATAAAATCAGAGTTAGCAAGAAAAGTGACAAATGAAAGTGGAGGGTAGCAAATGCCTTGTAGTGTTCCAGCAGCAGCTTCAGCAGGTTGCTTTTTGAGGAGGAAAATTAAGTGATTCCTCAAGGCTAGTGGGAATTATAAGACCCATCCTCTCTTGCTCACTTTAGAGAGGGAGGTAAGACCAAGGAGCAAAAAATCTGCCTTCAGGAGCAAGAAATTTTGCAGAATAAAAACAAAGAAAAAGGAAATCCTGGCTGTCCTGGGACTGAAAAAAAAAAAAATGTGGGGTGAGCAAAGAAACACAGAAATATGCACAGGATGTCTAGACCTATGTATTTATGTGCAGCCTATAATGAAGAATATTGAATTCTTTAAAAGCCTGTGAACTGCTTCCTGCATAACCTTTAGAAAGATGAACTCCAAAGGTGGAGTGCCCACGTGGCTGAAAACACTCTGCTTGTGACCTTCTCTGTAAACCAGGATCAACACTGGTCCCGGGAGAGCTGTTTTTCTGGGAAGGACTTGGCAGACAGAGCCTGTCCCAGGAGGGCTGGTGCTCCTGCGAGGCTTTTAGAGCACGCACGAGTCTCCAGCCTTGGGTGTCCTAAAAAAGGCTGTCACCACTTCACTTCAAAAGGTGTCGATGCTTTTATGTGCTAATGCGCTCTCAAACCCTCAGCCACCCTCCCCGAGGCGCTGGTTTGCCTTCTGACTCTGCCTATACAGAGCAGTGTTGGTTTTTGTGAGCTGTTTGGTCCTTTTAGTCCTTTAGGACAGATGTTGCTGTTCCTTAGCAGTGTGATAATGTGGATACCCTTGCCACGGACCCTTTGATAGCAGGCAGCCTACAAATAAGGGAGGCTTTGGGGGAAAAGCTTCTCCTCAGGCTGCATTCGAGGCTTTGGGGTCCAAAAGCAGTAGTTTATAAATATATATATATATATATATATTATTGAGGGGAGAACTATGCTTAAACAATAATCTCTTTCTGTAAACATTTTCCCGTCTTTTGTTTGTTTGTTTCTCTGTAGACAGCGCTGTTCCTCTGAGCTTTGGCAGCAGATTTCAGATACCAGAAACACCCCCCCCCCCCTTTTTTTTTGTTTGGGATGTTTGGTTGTGCTCTGTCTCTGCAGTTTGCTTTATATGGTGCTGGTTTCTGCACAGTACCTCAATAATGCATCGCAGCTCGGAGGTACGGCTTAATATTCCCCCACTCCTTCCCACGGGGATGGCTGTGTGAGGAAGGCTTTCCTTTCAGTGGGCTCTTTGATGTTTCTGTGTGTGTTTGTGTGGCCAGACAACCAGCATTTACAACTAGAGTAAATGGCTGGCACAGTGGACAGTGAAGCTGAGAGCAAAGAAAACAGAACATAAATTTCAGTATATCATAAAACTTGTCACTGTCCTGCCCAGCACTGTTTTTTTGGTGGAAGCCAAAAATTTCAAATTTGGGTGCAAGTGACCTAGGTCTGAATTTATAGATATAAACATGAAATGGAATAAGACCAAATATTTAGGAGCCTGTGCAGTGTTATAAACAGCTAACCAGTATTCAATAAAACATTAATTTTGTATAGGCCAAAACATGGCTCTTGCTTAAATGGATGAAAGAGGCAGGAAGAGAAAATGATAAATCTTAAAGGATGATAGTGAATACTTAAACAGCCTTTTTCAGCAGTGGGATCACAATAAGATGTTACATGGCTGTTCATCCCTAGGCTGAAATGCCTGGGGCATCCTTAAGTCCTTTGAAGCTACAGTGGGATTTTTTTTTATTTTTCTTTTTGAGCTACATCTCTGTGTTTTTCAGGTTCCAGAGAAGTTCTTTCAAAATGTACTTACAGTGTCAACACAGTTCTTATATCTCTAAAAGCCAGCACTAAATTTAGTTCTAAATTGATGCTTCTTGGCAGGCCTAAAGGGTGAATTGGGGCCAAGCAGGAGAGGGAGAAGCACAGCACACCTTTTTTTGAGAGACCATGGCTCTAGGGAGTTTTAAAATATAAAGTTAAATGTGTTGATATAAAGTCACTCTTAGGAATTTTTGTGTCCCAGTTGATTCGATTTTGGTTTCCTAATTTTAGTTTCTCTCCCTGGATCTTGTTGCTATAGCATTTGTCGGAGCTGCCACTGCTTTCGAGCACGTCACTTCTCTTTGTGTAGGTGTTTTTGGGTGTAGTGGACTGAGCTCTTTCATCTTTGGCCTTCAAACAGTTTTCCAAGGCTCCAGGCAGCTCTTCTGGCCAGTCAATGAAATGCTGATATTAAACTGATGGGAGCACATCCATCAAGGTCTCACTGGTGTTACAGCCCATGTTCTTGTTTCACCTGTGCTCCAGTTCACATTTCTAGTGGGACTCGAGTGTTTGTTGAATAGAAATGTTGGGGAATGGGAAAAAAAAAAAAGCTTTCTCCCCTATACAGCTCGTGGAATGACCATGCTGCCTCAGAATAGGATTCAATCCAAGCCTTCTTTTATTGGGCCTTTGTTTAATAAATGTTCATGTGAAACTTCAGGGCGTTGACACAGGCATTTTAAGTGTATTCTCTGCACTTGTTAGGAAGATGCCACAGTATCCCTGTTTTCCTCACTGTCAGGACAAACAGTGCCTGTGTTATCCCTCTTGGCTTCCAGATACCTGCTAGGACTTTACTTAATATGGTGTTTGCCTTTCTAGGGATTTTTCTTTTCTCAGTGTCTTCCTTTTCTCTGTAACAAATAAAGTCCTGTAGGGAGCTGTTATGGTATTCAAAAGACCATTTCAGTAGAGCTGCCACACGGAAAACTGAAGCTGAGCTGTAACCTCAGCCTAATAGGGTCTCTGGATACAGGCATGTAATTTTAATCTGTTGGCTGGTACCATTGATTTCCCATACTGGATAGAAATGCTGGAGTTATTAACCATTTCAAATCTACTGCCAGAGGACACACAGGACTTTTCATACGCTCTCTTCACATTCTGTGTTTAACTTGCTTGGGAATGGTGCCACCTTGGCAAGGGAGCTGGGAGCTGCAGCAGAATTTGGGGGTCAGTCGTGGCTCAGGGTCCCAACCCTGCTCCTGAAATCCTGAACTTCAGTCCCCGAGAGAGGCGGAGCTGCTGCTTCTCTGGGGTACTTGAGATAAGTGTTGAGAAAAGAGACATTAGAAATGAGGGTTTGGCTTTTCCCAGAAACAAAATAACCCCCCAATTATAACTTGCTTGGAAGCTTGTGGCCGAACAAAGTGCTGGCCCACAAGCTTTCCCCCTTAGTTTAAACAAAACAGAGAAAAGAAAAACATCACTTGCTTTGAGGCCGATCATAAAACAGAATTTAATTTCAGGCAGCCTCTGGAAATGAAATATGTTCTGTGTTCACTAAACATCCTTGTTTCCTCTTATACCAAGAACAACCTACTGTGGGTGCACCCAGACAGCCAGATGTATTCAAGCACAGTTGTTGTTCCTGTAAAGCAAGCAAACCCAACTGGGTTTCCCTTTTTGCAAATAGAGAAAAAACTGCAGCAACCGCTTAAGGTGTGAGCCTAATGAGGCCTCCAGTAAAGCATACAAGCCGTGCTGTGGTAGGTGCTTGAAAGTTAGTGTGTTTTAATATTTCTGTTAAATTTAGCTGATCCTTTTGACCTCTCCACCCTGTGATGTATCCAGAACTGTTACATAGCTTCAAGCCATTTCTGTCCCCCAGAGTTTAATTCCTGGTATAGTCAGCGATGCAGCTGATTAATTTTTTTTTTTTTTTTGCTCCCTTTGGTGATGTGAAACACAACTTGTCCGTGGAGCATCTGTTATTTGCTGAAGACAGGGATGTGGAGAGTGGTGGTGTGCAGCCTTTCCAGTGTGCCACGCACATGAATTCCCTGTGCCCTGGCATTTCCAAGTGCCAAGCAAAAGGATGAGCTTATTTGTGGGAGCTTGCAGTGCTGTACTTTACGAGCTCAGAGATCCTCCCCATGAATTGCATCCTTATCAGATGATGAGCATCCCCACCTCGCTGTCCAGCAAGGGGGGCTGTGCAGGCAGGAGCAAAATGGTTAAAGTGCCCTGATGTCTTGGATGGAGCTGCTGGTCGGCTCCCACATTGGCTTGTTTACCTTGGCTGCTCATGATATTCTCCCTACGTTCCTCATGGAAGATTCCATTTTTTTTTCTGCAAGAGGGATGAGCTCATTTGTGAAACGAAAAAGAAAAGCAGCCGTTCTGCTTATTAATCCTCTCTGCAACCGTCCTGATACGCACAACTTGCCTGTTTATGAGAGGGAAATGTATGCAGGGCACCCAGTGCACACGTGCATTTGCATTTCAAATCAGCTGAGTCAACACAATATAATGGTCCTGCCTGCATGTCCTTAGAGAGCCACAGTAGCTGACAATGTGTGCTTAAAGGGAGGGTCTGCTTTTCTTCTTCGCCTTTTTTTTTTTTTTTCTTTTTTTTTTTTTTTTTTTCCCCAAGCCGCTTTCCATAGCCAATAGTCCCGTGTTCCAGGCGCCTGCACCGGAGCTGTTTGGACCACTGATGTTTAGCAGATGATTATGATTACCCTGTCACTGTGGCTGGGGGTTTGTTTTAGTTTATAAATAAATACCGTTCATCTGGACCTAAAAAAAAAAAAAAAAAAAAAAAAGGAAAAAAAGGAAAGGCAACCCACCACCAAAACTGGCAACAGTTCAGAGAAGAGAAGCTGCTGAAGTGTTTCTGCTCGTGCTGCCACTGATGCAAGCAGCTGTTTCCATCTGCACTGCAGCATTGCAGCCTCTCCACAGCCAGAGCTGCCGGGGCTCCTTGCCGGTGGAATTACGGAGGAAGCTGGCCCTGCTCGTGTCTAGCTTGGACCCACGGGCGCGCTGAGGATGGGAGGGTCGCAGTCCCTGCAGCAGGCACAGACAGGTGGCCTGATCCGGGAGCCGTCAGAGGCCATGTAAGTGCCGATCCCCTTTGCTCTCCCCTTCCCCTCCCTGCGCTGCCGGGCCCGCAGCCGCGCTCTCATCCTGAGCGCTGCCTCCAGGACCGGCTCCTGCCTGCGGGGCCTTTGTTCGCTGCTGATGGCAGCCGGCTGAAGGCACGGCTGAGGTTTTGCAGGGCAGGGAGAGGTGGATCTCCCGGCTCTGCCCAGGACCAGGGCGGCTCTCCCGGGCTGCCCGCCGCGGATCGCTTGTGCCGAGCGGGAGCTGCGCTCCGTGTGTGCCGTCCCTTCGTGTTTCGGGGGCATCATCAATCAAACACAATGACCACTGCCAGCGAACAAAAAACCCAGCCCCTTCCCCCTTCCCAAACCCACCACCTCTGTGTTTTCTCTTTACAATGCACAGCGTGGAGCTCCATTTTTTTTTTTTTTTTTCTTTTTCCAGAGCTTCATTTTGCTTTTCTCCATACAGATACTGGTTTTTGGGTCACATCACCCTTGTCAGCATCCGTCCCTGTCGTGGCATCATTATCCTGTGATGAATCATGAGCAAGGTGTCCTTAGCTCTCTCTTCACCGAAGGCCAGCTCTGAAAGATTCACTGGGGGAGGGAGGAAAAGGCAGACAATTAGTACTCGTTCAGAACAAGTTGGCAGTTTTTCAGATGGCTCAATCGCCAGTGGAAGTGCACAAATATGTGTGTGCCTGGAGACACAGCACCATCGTTTCCCCCTTGTAAATAGGATTTTGTCATTTATTGGTGGAAGATTTATCAGTTTGGTTAGCCAGCAGTCTTTTCTCCCTAACCATCCACCCCAGACTACTAAGCTGGAATGCTGGAGTGTGGACCTTAGCTCTGAATGGAGCTGAGGAAGAATTGCCTTGTCTCCTTTTGTTATTTCAGTTATATAAATCACATTTATCTAACGTGTCTGACTACTGCGTTCATTACTGATTATGTATTTTGGTAGGTTTTTTGGGTATTTATCCACTAGGGCTGGTCTCTAAACTGCCTCATACGGGTCTCTTAGAAATTTTTTTTTAATGTAATGTCTGCTTGTTAAGATAGATCTGATTATGGTTGGGACATCATTTGTATGTTTGAGATAAGTGCTTTGGAGTCACTGGGGAATGATAGAGCAGGAAGTGATAGTTTTGCCTCCATAATTGGCCTTACAAGTAGGTATATGCTCCCTATTGTCATATTCTGGTATATTAGCAGATAGGATTGTTTGATAGTGTCTTGCTGTAGTTGTAAAATACAGGCCTAACAGCGTTTCTGGATCCTTTGTTCCTTTGATGTGTAGCTTCAGCAATTAAGATTTTTTTTTCTCTCTATGGTTCCATCTGATGTTCCTATAAATAGCATCTATTTTAATAATATGGTGGAATAAACCGATGCCTCGTTGCCTTTAAAGCACTTAAAATTGCATTTTCATCTGCACAAACTGGTGTTGATTTTTAACAGTGATCCGAGGCCTGGGCAATAAAAGAGACGTAGCTAATACAGGGTTCAGGGGTTTTTATCTACAATTTTCACAGCCTTTTGAGAATGCATTCTGTTGGAAGAACATCTTGGTCGAGGTGTATGTGTATATATTTATACATTTTGGGGACACATGAGTTATTTATGTTGTCATCTCAGTGGCTCCTTTTATTTATAAACATGCTCATCTCTTGCAGTTAGTCATTCTTGTGGGGTTTCAAATTGATCTTTTAAGGCCCAGCATAATCAACAGATACGTTTTTTGGCACAGGCATCACTCAGGAACTGTTGATGTCCTTGGGAAGAGTTTGTGGCAGGTATTACTAACCTTGTATTAAAGAAATCACTTAAAATGTGCCATTTTCTTCAACTAAACACCCTTTAAAATAAAATAA
Organism: Pyrocephalus nanus; assembly: GCA_038380795.1. Lineage (NCBI taxonomy): Eukaryota > Metazoa > Chordata > Aves > Passeriformes > Tyrannidae > Pyrocephalus > Pyrocephalus nanus. Next base: position 2,474,628 of record CM076268.1, read on the forward strand.
GAATGAAGGTGTTTCTTTATCCTTGAGGAAATACAGGCCTGTCTTCTGAAATGAGAACATCCTCATAGCATGTCATGGCCATCAGTTCTGGTCTGAGGTTTTGACTTTATACCCTAATCACTCTTAACTTTTATCAGGGCTTTTCAGATGAGGTTGCATTTAACTCTCTTTGCACACACAAACAAATTCCTTAATGGCAGTGAATGCTCAGAGGCAGAAACATCTGGCTGTGTCCCAGCATCCCTGAAGTCACCACCTCAGCCATCAGCAGAGGCCTGTTGCCTGCAGGAGACAGCTCCTCCAAGGGAAAAGCAGGATTGGATTTGGCTGCCCTGAGTTCATTAGATTAGAGGGGTGTAGATCAGAGGTCGTTGCTGCAATAGAATAGCACCAAAACAATACAGAGGCAAACAAATTCCTGAAATAGCTGCTGGTGTTTAGGAGTCCCTCCAAAGTGTCCTGTGATGGACTTCTTCACTAAACACACAGTCATAGAGGTAAAATGGTGTTAGAATCGATGCTGAAAAGGGGTCTGGGTTAAGAATTTAGAGTGCATGCATGATTAAATGTGCCCTTTTTGCATGTGCATGCCGAATTCCCGATTTTAATGTAAATTTGCTTCAGCCAAGATAAAAGTATTTGTAATAAACCCGGTATTGACACTGACAGCCTGGGCTATTCTATTGCTCATTGTGGATTGTAAGCACTCATTCACTGGCAGCAGACAATTGCCCTTCTATTTAAAGAGAAAAGAGAAGTCAATTTGGAATGATAAAAAAGGGAAAGCCCAAGGGAAGCCCCTGACAATAAAAGTTAACTGCAGATGAAAGTGGTGTGGCTCAGGCCTCTGTTGACGTTATGAGCGCTGTCATGTGCTTAGCAAATCGCAGCAGGCACCCTGGTGGCCACAGATTTAGCTCAATCGAGGGCACATTTGTTACCAGATAACAGGAGTGGACTCGGTTGAAATGAAAGCAAATGACAGTGTGATGATGTTCGGTGTGCGTGGATTTGCTGGGTGCCTGCACACATCTGGTGCTGCTGACGGTGTCCTCGTCTGTGCTACCAGCCTTGTCCCACTGAGGATGTGAACACAAATCAGCTTGCTTGTAGGTGCTACCACCTACACCTCCCTGCTTTTCTTTGTGATAATAACGTATTTCTAACTGTTGGCAGTGTTTTTAAAGTATTAGCAAACTGGAAACGTTGCTGGGGATTTAAATGTCTGTAGCTCTTAGCCAGTTGTCACCTCTGAGTCGGACCTTTTCTCCAGCCGAAAGGGTTCCTTTCTCCTGAGCACGAACCACACCTTGCTTTTGTGAGGCTTTGTGGTTGCTGCCCTTTCAGCAACTGCCCATTTTGCGATCAGCCAAAGGGCTGGTGATGTGTTATTTCCTCCCATCAGGAGCTCTACCTGCTGCGTCTCTAACATTTCCATCCCTTGCCAATCCAAGAGGAAAATGACTGCAGACTGAGCCAGCTCCCACTGAAGTTGATAGTGAAATGCCCGCTGACTTCACTGGGAGCTGGATCAGGCTCCAAAAAAGAAACTGAATGCTGCTGATCTTTGGGAGCAGGCCAAGACGTTGGTGCCCTGGTGGGTTGTTTTTTTCACTATTTCTTCTGCTGCGTGGTCTTTTTGTTTGGAAAGACTCAGAAAAATTTACACTGGGTAGTTGTCAGCCTTGTGCATAGGAGATGTGAGCAGTTATTCTACATGTGAGAGTGTATATGCACAAAGTTATCTCTGCAAGTGTACAAAAACACAGCCCTTGCTTGCTGCCACATTTTTTATTTTTCTGTCTCTGAAACTTGGAAGAATCCGTTGAGTGGTTCTTAAAAGTTCGAAAGAAACGAGTGTGGCAAAATATTTACATGGTTTTATGTGTTCATACATAGGAAAATTATCATAATGATTATATATACATGGAAGACTGGGATGGATGTCTTTTGAAATCATTTGGATCCTGGGAGGAAGGGAGGCTGCTGTTATTGAATTGGTATTTAGTTAATCCCTTGGTAGATAGTGCTGCCTATTGTCAGCATATGAAGTAGGAAGGTGAATTTTTCTTCTTCTTCTCATTGACAACCATCATTGAGCATCCCCATCAGTACTTAGAGGATGTTCTTATCTACTAGATTTGTCTGCTAAATAGGGTGAATTTCTGGAAGACTTGGGGATGTTTCACTCAGGAGGAGATGTCTCAGAAGTTAACGAGGAAATTCTTCTGTCAAGCTTCCCCGTCTTTTATTCCAGCCTCCCTTATCTGAGCCCAAAGGATCTCATCTCCCGAGTCGGTGACAGCCCTTCCTTTGATGTGAGAGGTGGTTACATCAACCACCACTTCTGTCACTGGAAGTAGGCAGGTCAGAAAACGAAATGAAAAGAGGCACATCTGGCAAACCCGCGTGTGCTGCAGAGCTCTCCACGCCGAGTGGGGTGCCCTGTGCCACGTGCAGTGAGCGGAGCTGCTGCCGTCCGTGATGGATCCTGACACGCAGGCAAATTGGAGAAGGCAAACCGATGCGGGGTGGTGAAAACATGAATGGAAAGGCGTTCCTGCACGCTCCTCGTGGCTGCCACTCGCCGGCAGAGCCGCTTCCCTGCCTGCCTTTGCTTTTTTTTGCTTGGCTTGACCCGGCAGTCAGAGGAGCTGATTGTTAGACTGTAATCAAAGATGCTCGGCAGTTTCAAGAGGCAGCAGTCTGCGTGCTTTCAGTGCTTCTCTGACGTGATTGCAGCACCTAGAAAAGCAGATCTGTGTGTTGCAAACACACTTCCTTTGTTTGAAGACCCTCAGTTTCTGTGTTTGCTTACTTTTCCTTATCCATCTCTGATGCTTTGTAAGGCTTTAGCTTTGTAAGGGACTTCTTATTTAGTCCAGGTAAGCAGGCTTTTTGAGTGGCAAGAGGCAGAGTTGTAATTACAGCTAGAAATTCGATGCAGTTTGCATTCCCTTTGAGAAAGTGGGCGGGATTGTGGTGAGAAACAAACAATCAAATATATTTTTTACTATGGAAAAGCTGAAGAAAAAAGGGTGTTATTTCCCTTCAGAACCTTAAAAGCTCTGAAGCAACCCTCTGAATTCAGTAGCAGGCTGTGGATATCATGTTCAGAATTCCCATTAGCACCAGAGAGACAGCTTAATGGGAAAAAATCGAATTAATTTCCTTTTTCCACCCCAGTCTGAGGTTTCAAGGTTTCTTGTAAGGCATGTTTTGGCCTGAGAGCCTTCATTGATGGTGATGGCAGACAAGATAGTGAGATCCCTCCTTAGCTCTAGAAACAAAATTGGAGTTTGCAGCATAGACTGCCTAAACATACAGCACCTGAACTGAATTTTGGTTTAAACAACTGTGGATATGTCTCAGACAGACCTCGGGGTAATTGTAGAGCTCTCTTAATTTTGTTTCTTGCCTCCCTGCAGTAGCGTTATCTACAGCTCCTGTCCCTCTGCTAGGAGGAGTGATTAAGGAGATGAATGGGTGCTTGGGAAACCTCCTCCTTGCCAGAGGAAGAACTGGGGCTGTTGGTTCTGCTGGGATGAGAACGAAACTTTGAGAAAAATCTGTGTCTTATTGTTTTAGGCTTATTTGATTTTGATTAAACCGGATCTTTAAAATTATATTCAAATTTCCACGGTAGAGTTTTCCTAAACAAAAGGATCTTGTTTCTCAGGCTTGTATCTGACACCGAGTAGCAGTTACAGTTACATCCACTCCTGCTTGTGAGTTTTGATTTCCTTCAGCATAAAACCTGCTTTTATTGGTCTTGGTAATAACAGTCCCTTGCTCTCCTAATTAGAAATGAGTCTAGCGTTTTGCTGGGAAGAGGGTTTGGTTGCTAAAAGAGAGGGAGGATGAGCAAGGAATTGGAATCCCTTTGTTTAACTTCCCAAGTGCAGCACTGTCCCCATCCTGGAAAGGATCTGGAAAGGGAAGGCTGAGCAGCGTGTTCCTCACCTGGCAGCGCCGCGGGCAGCACAGCTGGTGGAGGTGCCACTGCACATCAGGGATCGCTTTTTCCCATCGCGCTGTTTGTGCTGAGTCGGCAGTTCCTGAGCCGGGCGTTCCCGCAGCACCTGCGGCAAGGGATGATGGATTCATTGTTGCTTGCCGAGAGCTGGGGCAGCACTGAAGGTGCCCGTGGCACAGGGAAAGCTGCAGCTCGGATGAAGTCCGTGGGAAACCTACGGCCCGATCAGAGGTTTTGTTGTTAAGAGGTTGAGATTTAATTTTTTTTTTTTGTCCTTTGCTCCTGTGGCTTGCTGGCCATGTTTCCGTCCATGCAGCTGCTTCACATGTTGAAGTAGAGGAATAAGGGTTAGAAGGGATCTTGCAATGCTCTGGCAGCTTTTTGGAGGCTGTGCAGGGGTCAAATAAGCAGAATATGGAGCAGGTTGAAGGCAGAGGGACTCTTTTCTCTTTCCTTTTTAGTAAAGGATCTCCCTTCCTCCCTTCTTCTCCATCCCTATGTAATCCTTATCTCCTTTCTGAAGGGAAGGACCACGAACATTGCAGGAACACAGCCTTATTTCCACATCTCACTATTCCCAGCAATCTCCACGCTCTCCAGACAAGCCAGTCCCCAGGGATGACGGGTGTCATACGTTCATCTTCACCCTTCACAATTGCTGTTTTGTCCCCGGGTCCTGCTTTTGAGCGGTGTGGCAGAGCAGAGATGAGGCTCTGGAAAGCCTCGTTGCATTTGGAAGGTGGTTCCAATAAACAAAGCCATTTCGAACCTGTGGCTCTGGCTCCCAAATGAATTATTGATTGGTTTCCCTTGAAGCTGTTCATGATGTTGTTGTAGCAGCACAGGCACCTGGATGCTTTCTGAAGGGCTGGTCAAAATGATGTTCTTTCCTGGATTTAAATTTTAGGCCTCAGTACTAATGGCAGGGGAAAAAAAAAATTGCCATGGTATCAAATACTTAAACATCAACTACTAACTACTGATTCAAATACCAATCCCTGACCTACCAGGGTGAGCAAAGTGCCTCACTGACTGGGATTATTATGTATTAACTGGTTATATTTGTGTTAAGTATCTTCCACCTTTGATATTGGGGTAACCTGCATCTTCATTGTTTCTTCAGAGATTTGTGTGGTTGAGTATTCAGCAGCCTCTGGTGATTTAGGGACACATTAGTATATTTGCAGTTGTGTTGTCTGAAGATGAGGGCCTTTAATTAAATGGCTTCTTCCTGTTGCACCTCTGAGAATAAAGCATCTGCCTGAGAAGAGCACAGGGATTAAAAAAACAATTTCAGTTCTGAGTCCTGATTCTCTAAGCGTAGATATTTTCATTATTCAGGCTGAAGCCCTTAAAAGAGAAAGCAGGCTGGCTAGAAAGGATGGGGAATCATGTAATTATTCATGTATATCAGTACTGTTGAAAAACATACCCTGCCAGATCTCAGGAAAAGCAGTAAAAAGGAGAAATTTAACATGATTTAAAGCAATATGGGGAACTTCTTGCTAATCAGTTAGAAAAATGATTTAAGTAGATTGAAGTGCTGCTGTAAGTGTGCCATGTTATATCCCGCAGTCTTTTTCCCTTCAGATGTGGTTTCCCACAGCTTGAGACATTTCTCTCTGCTTGCTGTGTGAAAGCAGGAAATGGCTTTTGTTGGGGGAGTGGGAATTTGGCTTCTGCACAAAATACGTTCAAAATTGCTGAATAAACAAGGAGAAAAAGCAGGAAAAAAATAATTCCTTCTTCCCATTTCAGTTGTGGTAGGAAGATTGCTTATACTACAGTAGGCTAAAAACCAAAAATCAACATTATTTTTAGGATGATTGTGCCCTTTTAATTCTCCTCCACCGCGGTTCTAATCCCGTTCTTAAAATACAACCATCCTGTGAGGAAAAATTGGCCTTTTTATAGCAACTGATTAATGTTTAAGGTATCCATGAGTTTCTTTTTGCAATCTGTTATAGAAGACACATTTCCAAACTGACCTGTGTGGCTTGGAGAACACACAAGGGATTATTTTCCGTTGCTCAAGTCCCACGTGACGATCCAAAAAGGGGAACAGCAGGATTTTATTTACGTTGACTCACCTGTGTAAAAAAAGAAAATCCAGGTTGTTGTCTCTCAGCTCAGACACTGAGTTACCCCAGGGCTGGAAGCTGGGAGTCAGATGTTACTGGAGGAGCTGTGAATGCCCAGCAGCATTAGATCAGCAGCAGTGTGTAACTGAGCCTATTTCCCCGCTCACATCAAATTGACGCTGGTGTAAATCATCAGCACTCCAGCTGAGCTGTCTGGGACGCTCTGGGGCAGCAGGGGATGTTACACCCTGGGGCTTGGGGCACAGAGCTGGGCAGGGGAATGACCGCAGGATGACCTTCCTCCCTGTGTCCCCAAGTTAAACCTTGTGACACATCACCTGTGGGCCGGGAAGTCTCACCTTTGTTACAGCAGTGATTATTTTCCTAGAGCCACGTTCTCTGTGGGTCTTGCAGAGGTGTTTACACTGAAATAATAATAAAATCCTGCTTTCTGCACACATCCATGTCAGGATGAGCTCTGGTGGAACTGCTGTGCACTAAAGTAGGTCTTTGTCGTTTCGGTGGAACGGGATTTATTTGATAAAAGCTTTATTCTTGAGTGAGAACTGCAAAGGAGAATCCTCTGCTGTGCTGTGGCTCAGGCCTTAAAGTGAACACGTGACATTTATCCTGCTCTGGTGTTGAGCAGAATGCCTCTGCTGAGGAAACAACTGCAGATGATTTTGTGGAATATTATTTTTGAATGTGAAACAGAATGTCTGTTTAAACCTGCCAGCTTTGATTGTGTGTGTTCTTCCACAAAAACCTTTTTTAAAAAAAAATGCTATTTCTCTCTCTGTCCTACAGAACTGTTTTTAATTAGTGTTTTAATACAGCAGAAAGATAGGATAAAGAATGAGGATAGCATGGAAATTAACTTCATCCCTATTCATAGATTTCTTCTATAAAATTATTTTTAATTGCTGTGATTAAAGAAGCTGGAGTTGTACCTGTTTTTCATATCCAGTTTTAAAGTAAAAGTAAAAGATCTGGTGACTCAGCAGAGGCCACTGTTATAAAGCAAGACTAAAACTATTCTCCAGCATTATTGTTGAAGCTGAAATTCCCACAGACTTCTGGTGTAGTCTGGGGCATTTTGCAGTCACTGGAGCAGACCCTCGGAAACCAATCCCCTCTGGTTTTCCTGTGGCCACCTTGGGTGGTACCAAATGTGATTTAATTATATTTGCAAGGCTTGATGCTCATCTTGCATGTGCACATCAGTAGTGATGTTCCAGTGGGACAAAGGAATCGTGCCTGTAGGGGAAGGACGTGAGCTGAAGGAAAGGTTGGTGATCTCTTTGCCTCTCAGCATCATCTTCCTGTGACCCATTTTGTGTTTAGTGCCCTCACAGCATGGATTTATTGTCAGTGTATGTAATCATGGGGTGGGTGATCTTGTCACTGAACGAGAGAGGTCCTTTAATAGTTAATGGTCAGAAATGTGTCCCTAAAGGAACTGCCTTGTAAATGGAGTCTGGTGACACCTAAGTGACATGTTTGTACCTCCCCCAGCTGCTGACTCAGTACAAGCATCAGATCCAGCACTGAGAACGTTCCCTTGAGGGCAGAGGCAGCAAGGCAGGTGGCTTTCCATGGTCCCTGAAGTGCCACCCACCCTCTGGCAGGCTGGGCTGAGGTTGCTGCCTTTGCTGGTCTCTGGGCAAAAGGTTTTCACAGAACCACAGAATGGTTGGGGTTGGAAGGGACCAACCCTGGAGATGGTCTGGTCCAACCCCCAGGGTGGGTGCAGAGATACCTGTTCTCCTGAATTCTTCTGAGAAGCTCTGTAATTTCAGTGGTGCATTTTATTAGAGACAAGGGAAATGTTGTTTGGGAGGTTTATGCCTCTCACCGTGTGTCTTTGTGTTGGTTTTTAAAACCATGAGTTTAACAGATCTGTGGGTGCTAGGTTTGATAGGCAGAGTAATTCAGACACCATATATTAATATTTAATACCTAAAATAACCAGATCACTGTACTGTGGCGTTCATGGTTTTTTGTGTGTTGCTGTAAAAATTAATTATTAAAATTTAAAATCTCTGGGGATGTTTCGTATTCAAGACATGTAGGTGAGCAGTGACACAACTAACAATCATCATGTTAAAAGAATCTAATTATTGTGGAATGTCATGTTAGCTGAGTAGGCAAATACTGTACAAAAATTATAGCATAGAAAGTTGACACTTCCTTGATATTAAGCTGACCTAGTGCTGGGATGAATAAAGTGACCTTTTGTTGTAGCTGCAGAATATTCATGGTCCTTGTGAGCAGGCCCTTGGGCCAGCTAATGGATGCTGGTTCAAAGTGGTAACTTGATCTCCAGGAAACGAATTACCATTTAGGCTCTCTTGATGATTTTTGATTTATGATCCAGAGCTGTATTTGTAAGAGTCTGAAGGGGGAAAAAAAGAAAAAAAAAAAAGTATGTATCTCTATGTTAGAGTTGTGTAACTGCAACATGAGTGATACCACAAGATGAATTATAAAGAGACTGTCAGTTATTTAATTTTATATAAACAGAAGGAAGAAGCCCTCAGATGTAATGTGTACTGAGCAATCTTTTCCCCCCCTCTGGACTCTTCATACATCCCCAGTAAGAACTGTTGGTGCTATTTAGAGATCCCAATCTGAGTAGATAAGACAGACTTGAGTGGATACAGAAATGATCTGACCAAGACCATTGAACTGGATGAAACTTAAAGGTCCCTTCCAGCCCAAACTCTTTTATGATTCTGTGTATTTGCAGCAGTTCAGAGCCAGAGCTGAGGGTAGGATTGGTCTTTGTATTGCCTCTTTTTGTTTGTTATTTGGTCTGAGGGTTTTTTTTAAGAATTATGTGGGGAAATCAGTTTAACTACTGAAATTGGCACCAGGAAATTTAAAAAGGTTTTATCGAATGGTTTGCAGTGAATGAGCTCTGACTGAAATTAATGCACATCTCCAAGTGCCTTGTCTGTCTGGCTTTAGAAACTCTCAAGCCTTGGAGTTACTGAGTGTCTTTCCAAATCTATCAGCCTGGGTGGCTCCTGCCACTGCAGTAAAATGTGCCTGCTTAAGTAACAGGCAAACAGATTGACCTCAGAAGTACACAGGCACTCCTGCATCCTCGGTTCTGGTCTCATCAGTAAACCACCCCTGAATTATTCATGCAGGTTTTATGAGGATCATCTCTGAAAATGATCGATGGAGGTGAGACTACAGAACTCATTCCTCCTTTTTTACTTCCAGCTCATCTCCCAGTGGAATTTACAAGAATGAAAGCCAAAATTAATCTTCAGCACTAAATTGAACATTGTAAAAAGTTGGTTGTTTTTTTTTTTCTTCTTGCTGATTGAGTTTCCTCTCACGGTGAATGATAAATTGTTCAGTAAATACTCATGTGAAATTTATACCTTGACTTCATGATATAAGAGCTGCAGATGCTTTGGAGGGCCAGATCTGTTGGAATCTGTTGCCTTTAGGTCTAGATAGTGCCAGACCTAGTGCTTGGACTCGGTGTTTGCCTCAGACCCCTGCTAACCCTCCCTGCAGGAACTGAGCACTGTCCCCCTGGGAACAGATGCACAAGCCTTGCACACTCTGATTTCTTGTTTGGTTCTTAAGGCTCGGGGAAACAGATCTTCAGCTGACTCTGGTGTGGTTTTACATGGCCTGGAGGCGATGGATGTGCTTGGACAGATATTTTCCCCTTGAACTGCAGCTCTAGCCAGTTGTAAAGAACATGTAGATCTAAAGATGAGATGGGAAAAAAAAGCAAAAATACCCATTTTTCTCCTTCCCCTCAGGGAGTACAGCTGTATCTCAGAAAAAGACTGAAAAGACTGTAGGAGTTCTTGCCAGTTAAAACTGATCAGGGAGGAATTGCTCATCATCTGGGAGAGTCCAGTAAATCTTTGCTTTCATTGCATTACTCTACAAGCTCTCTTGGATGATAACAGAGCACACTTCAGTTTTGTTGTTGTTTTCTGTGTGTGTTATAAAATGACCTGGCTTTTTTCTTCCCAATATCTTTTATTTCCAAATACACCCCGAGAATGAAGTTGTCATGCTGATAAAACAAAGGTACACAGAGACAGAGTAACTGGTTGATAGGTTTTTATTGGCCACCCCTGAGAAGGTTGAATTTATGGAGCGCTGGCTGGGCATCAGTGAGATTGCTGACAGGTACAGGCGACCTCAATTAATCTAGGGGTTGTTCCACTAATAAGGCAAATTTATCATACTTTTTTCTGGGTGCAAAGGTTGAAAGAAAACATACAAATTTAAGTACAGAGCTGTTCAGCATAGCTCTGATGGAGAGACCCCCCTATAGCCAGTCTTCATGTCATTATTTGTGATTGATTCCACAGCCACGGCTGAGGCAGAGCATCTCCTTTGGTCCAACCCCCTTTCCCCACTCCCAGCACAGGCAGCACTTCTTGATAATGCAGCTCCAGCTCCTGGCTTCAAAAATTCATAATATCACCCCCCATTCCTCTCCAGGCTGTCTGTATTGCACACCAGTAGATCAGTGCTCCACAAAGTAGTTAGGCATGTTTGTTTGGGACTTTTTTTTTTGGAAGCAGGCTATGCACTTAATAAATTTCTATATAGGTTTGACTTCAGGTAAATCCACAAGAGCCTGTGGACCTCCCTTGGCACATCCCAGTTCCAGTTCTGCTCACTTGTGCCACTCCATAGGAAGCAATCCTCCTGACCTCAGTCCTCGTGTCAAAGCCCTGCTTTGAAGTTTCTTTTGTGCATCAGACCCCTCTTTCTGTGCTGGGAAATAAAACCAGAGAGCACACTTGTGTTGGTTATGCTGCTGTAGTGTAAATATTAGAGGAACTCCAGGCACGTGGCAGGGTTCCCAACACAGCCCAAGGCCACAGCTCTGCTGCAAACTTACTTTTTAATGAATTGAGTTTCTGGGTGGCAACGGGGGTGACCTCCCCTCAGAGGCTCTCTTGCCTGATGAGGGCAAACAGCGAGGAGAGGCAGTGGGATAAGGAATCTCATTCCTGCTTCCTGAGTGCTTTCCAGCTGCAGTGACAAAAAGGCAATTTTTCAGTCTGAAATTGGGGAGGACTTAAAATTATAAGTGCTTGTGGATTACAAAAAAAAAAAGTAATGTAAGTTATGAGGCTGGATTTCCACACAGCCAGAGGTGAAGAAGAGAAGTCAACCCTAGTGACTCTCTTCAGTATTTCCTCCAGAGATTTATGTAACAGGCTGGGCAAGAGGCTCAGACTTCCCAGATGAGAGTGGGAGAGCTCAGGCTCCACAAGTTGATGCAGTGTTGCCAGATTTTGTAGTACGATCCTTTCATTTCTCTGTTCTCCCCTGCTGCTGGACCCCATCTGTGTGTGTTGTGTTTACTGGCTGTCTTATGAGAAGGGAGATGAAAGAGGTGGACTGGAGGAATATTTTGTAGCTTCTACAATCTGTATCTTTTTTGCCTGATACATACAAAACCCAAAGGATACAGCTGGAGAGATATGCCATGTTATAAAAGCAGTCTCCCACTAGTTTCCCAGGCTGCCTAAATAGATGTGTGAGTGTATATTCCTTCCTGAAGCTCTTACTTCATCACTGCCCCTCAAACCAGCCCTGCAGGCTCAGACTCTGCGCTTGCACATCCCACCTCCACAATTTTGTGAAAAGGGGCCAGCAAACGAGTTCTCCACCTCTGAAACCCCTGCATCCCATCTCATCCCGCTTCATCCTTGGCTGGAGCCTCACAATAATATTCCAGGTGGTCCAAGGCCCTTTTCAGTGAGTTCCTGCCCACAGCTGGACCCGTGGTGGCTGCTCCTTGTGCAGCTTTGGGTCGGTGCCGACTCTCACGGCGTGTTGCAGTTTGGCAATCAGCTGTTTTGCAACCCAGAACTTTGCAGCGGCGTTATTTCCCTTTGTTCCTTGTATTCCCTGAATTTCTCAGGGAAAAGGCATTAAGGGTTGAACTGGCTGAAATGTGTCATTTCCTTCTTGCAGGAAATCCTGTTGTTCTGGGAAAGTCTTTTCTTACTTTTAACGTAGGATTGTAGCCTTAAAAAAAAAATAGCTTGTGTAAGACAGACCATCCATCACTAAGGAAAACTGAACCCAAATCTAATTTTTCCAGGATGCAGGTTATACAGACTTGGGAGCATAGTGCTGTTATGTGCATCCAGGTTTTATGCCCTCACCCAGATCCCATGCTGTGACAAAGAAGGTTTTCCTGGTGTTGAGCTTCCCTTTGTGTTTCTTTGTTAAATACTTTTTTTTTTTTTTTTTTTTTTTTTAATGAGCACAATTGCTTCCCGTAACCAACTCAGCAGCATTTGAGTTATGGTTAACACAGTTCTTACTTGGTTGTAATAGCTGAAAATTAGGAGTATTACATCAGAATCTTTTGGAAATTATTAACTATTAGCAAAACAAAGCTTTGTGTGGGAGCTCGGGCACCTCAGCTGTTTGTCCACAGACTCGGGAGGTTCTCTAGAATGAAAACTCATGCAGTGAACAAAAAAGAACAGATATTTCTCTTTGGTTCAAGTGCTTATGCCCACCTCATCCAAGGAAGAGACCCAGTAAACAAAGGGGGCTCATTTAAAAGGGAGGTACCCAATTCTTCTGCTCCATCAGGCCAGTTTAACAAAGCTGTTACTAATATGGATAAAGTATGAAAATAGAGGAGGTTTTGTCCATTCCAGTTTTTTATATATATATATTTACCCTATGTGTTACATGTGCTATACAGACAGCTTGGAAAGAAGGAGTCTAAATATTATTGTTTCAGTGTTACAAAGCAAGACTTTGAGTTTGAAATGAGGAGAGTGAACCATTAATTAAGTGCAGCACAATGAGGAACTATGTGAAAGCCTGAGAGAGATGAATTACCTTTCATTTTGTTGGTTTAGATGATAACTTCCTAGGTTTATTTTTATGACACTGGGAAAGATATCACACAGCTCTGTTTGTCTTTGATTCTTCAACTTCAATGTTTCCTCAACCAGCTCTGTGGAAGGAGGAGAAAGGGTTTGTTTGTTGAATACCTATTGTGCAGCTTTGTTTACAGAAGCCCTTTGTTTGCAGCTGTTCCTAAACTTTAAAATATTTTGTGCTTGAAACAGGGTGCTGCGTCTTTGTAGGAATATGATTTAAAATGCTGCAGCCCCTGTGTTTCAGTGTGGCTGTTCTGGGACCTGATGAATGAGCACGGTTTAAGAGGTGACACAAAGAAGGTATTTTGGGGAAGCTGCAGCAACAGGGATCATCCAAAGCCAGACACAGTTATTTGAGCAGTTCCCCAGGCAGCAACATAAATTTGTGGAGGAAAAAACCCAAACTCTGAACACCCCCAAGCAAGGCAAGCAACTGGAGTTACCACCCAGCAGAAATCCTTTTGGTTTGCACAGGAGTTGAGGTGATGAGACAGAGTCAGGCCGTGATGTGTGCCCTGGGAGGAGGTGGGAGCTCCCATTGGGATTCTGCTGAGGCAGCTGGGGACAATCAGGTCTGCTGTGCTCCTCGAGCTGTCAGGGGTGACACTGGGGGTCTTTTCTTCCCCAACCCTCCGAAGGCTTCATGCTGTGATAGATTTAGGCAAATGTAATGGAATGCAAATCCTGTGCTTGTGCCTCTCCTGACATCGAGCTGCTTAAAATAATCACAAGTCTCAAGGAAGCAGACAGACTCTGGCAGCTCAGAGTTATTTTCTAACTCAACAGCATGAGAGGAGTCCTTGGTTTTGGATGGCTTGTGGAGTGCTTTTGGGAGATGAAATGGCTCCTCATTTCATGGCAGATTTTGTCCCCTTGCATGGAACAGCCATGAGGAGCAGTGGAGACTGCAGGGTCACACTGAATCACTGGAAAGAGGCAAATCAGACCTGTCCTTCAGCAAATGGCCACGTTCAATTCACTTCATCAGAGACCAACAGTCCAAAACTGCATCTGACCACCAGAAATGCTTATGAATCAGTGCCTATTGAGTATGACACCATTGTTGCTGCATTCCTTGCTCCCCAAAAAATGTATCAAGAAGAAATGTTAAAAAATTGGGCTCAGTTTGATTTAAGAACAAGTAAGGCCTATACTTTCCAGACCTAGAAGGACAGTTTCCTATGGCTGTACAGCTGTAACAGGTGTGTCCTTGAATGGTTTAGATCTTCACTTAATACTTAGGTTACTCATAATTTCATAGACCTGCTGCCTTTCAAGCTGGAGTTTCATTTGAGTGGCTCCATTTTGGGTGCTGCTGCTGTTTTCCTTGCTGTGCTGCCACCAACCCTTTGTGGCCCCTGTGGTTTTTGTGTCCCTGGGAGCACGTGGTGCTCCAAAAAGGCCATTGATAATACCAGGACTCGGTGCATTTTACGGGCTGTCTTACCCTGTGGAACAAGGCCTGTTTGAAAAGGGCTCTGGTGAAATTCTGTGGGATGCTCAGGGTTTGCTGCACCTCAGATGTCTCCATGTCTGCCCTCTCTCACCCTCGAGAGCATACACATGAATTTGGTGCTATTTTAGATGGGGATTTTTTTTCATTTTGGTGTTGTTTTTTTGAAGCTGTGAAAAAGTCTCTTGAGAAGATCCTTTACACTCGTGGAACACGAGTGACATAAATGCTTGTATGGGGAGCAAACCACAGCCATGACACTCTGCTCTGTAAACCATACAGCAAAATCTCCTTTGGGAAATGCAGAGGCAGCCTGATGGCTGAGGTCTGGTGCCATCAGCTCAGGAAGCCCAGCATTCCCAAGCCTGACCTGCAAACCTGGATCTTCACTGTGCTCACCAGTCTCTCTTTTGATTTCCCCCAGGAGCTCTGACTCTGAAGAAGCCTTTGAGACCCCGGAGTCCACTACACCTGTCAAGGCACCACCTTCACCTCCACAGCCAGCCCCTGAAGCAGCAGCAGCAGCAGCTGTGGTTGTTGCAGACATAGCAGAGCAAGAAATAAAACCCCAGCTGCCCTTAGAAGACACAGGTAACAAGGATGTAATGGGTGGGATGGGTTACTGAGGGAGGTGAAGCTGCAGGGGGGTGTTTTTCGAAGCACAAGCAAGGAATTGATGCTATTAAATTGTTTTCTGGAATATTCATTTAGTGTGTTCTGGGCATTATCCGTGCTGGGTTAAATAAACAAATATAACCCTGTTGCACCTGGAACAAAGTTTTGGAAAATCTGTCCATAACATTTGAAAATGGTAAACAAAAGTGGAGTTTTCTAGAAAAACCTTTTTTTTTTTCCCTTTTGAATCAAACTTCTTTCTGTAGGATCTTTACAGAATCAGATAAATAGAAAAAGGAAGTGTGAGATGCAGGTGTAGTACCTGGGTGAGCACAGTTCACTGTGACAGTCAAAAAAAAAAAGTCATTTTTGAATGTGTTGTTACCTGAAACAGGAGGTGATCAAAAAGGCCCATTAGAACAGTAGAAATATTGATATTAGAGTTATAGGAGGAACACAGGAGAATGTATGACTGTATGTATAGTACACATACATAAAATTGGTACATACTGGGAAAATAACCTTTAAAAAAGGAGACTTGTCTTTAAAAAACAAATAAATGCTTTCCCCAGAAAAGTGTTCTTTGTTCTCCAAACTGAGTAATGGAATATGAGTGAGTAGAAAGCATGCTATTAGCCCAAAATAGCTTTGTTTGGGCTGTCAGATGACAGCTCAACAGTCTAAGACTGAATTCCCCATTATGCTCTCTTTTTTCCCCATCTGCAAGCCAAGTCATCCCCATCACCTGGCTAAATTGAATAAAGGTAATGTTACTCCCAGCAGACTAAAGCTCGCTTGTTTTGCCTTTAGAAAGATGCTCTGGCATCCCACCCTTCAGAGGAAGGGAGCACCTGAGACTTGTAAATGCTCCTGGTCGAAGGGAAGAGAGTCTGCAACAGCTCACAAAGTTTTATTGGCAGATTGGAAATGGAAATTGGACGTTAGTCCCTGACCTCCCGGTGTAAGATCGAGGCAGTGAGTTTTGGATAAAGGGATAGGTTGAAGGAGAAGGAGAGAGATGAGTTAAAGAGGGAGAGACAGAGGAAAAAAGGAAGAAAATGAGAGATCCCCAGTCCTGGCTCCAGCACTGATCCAGCTGATGGGGTGTCCAGGATTGCACCCAGGCTTTGTGGGGGGACCTTTTTATGGATAAGTTTTCCCTGCCCTGGGGATGAGTTTCTTGCTTTCTCTGCAGATTAGTTACCACGCACAGTCTGTTCCTCTGGACTTCTCTGGAAATGGGTCAGAGAACTTCAGTGGTCTCTGATGGTCTTGATTCCCCTCTCCAGTCCATGCCCACTGCTTGGCTTCATTCCTGCACTTGTGCCGTGCTGTGTTTATCTCCAGGAGATAACAAGGACGTTTGTCCCAGCAAACTGCTGCCCTAACTCCCTGTGGCTCTTTCTCCAGCCACATTCTGTTCCTTCCCACAGTGTGTTGTTACCCACAATCTTTGGTTGTTATTGCCAACAATCCTTTGTCCACATTATCCCCCTTATCTTCTGGGCTTCTGCAGTTTTCTGGCGTTGCCAGGCAGTGTTTTAAAGCTTCCCTTTCCACTCTGGAAAGGGAATGTTTAGCAGTGGGCAGAGCAGTGTCCAAAGCTGGTGTGTGTATTACAAAGGCTGTCCAGCTCTGACTTAAACCTGCAGGAAAGTGTCAAATAAGTCTTGCAAATGTCTTGATCCACCTACAGCATTTCTGGGAGTTATCCTTTAAGGAATACTCTTTAAGATCGTGATTTATGATTCAGTTTTGTAAGCAGCTCGAAAGACGTTCAACAAACTGACTCCACAAAATAAAAATTAAATACTCAAGCAGCCTGATACTTTTTCCTTTCTGTTGTTGCAGTTCCCCTTTCATTGTAGCAAAGGTTACTCATTCTCCATCTTCTTTTCTTTTTCTAATCTTTGGCAATGTAGTGATTACAAAACAAGTGCTGAGAGAACAAAAGAACGCATATGCTGAACAGGATTGGAGTGTGTCTTTAATTACTGCAGTAGATTATCTTCGAGCCCTTGATTACACATGTGCTTCCCTGGCACGTGTGACTCTTGACTCCTTACATCCCGGCCCCCCTGCCTGCTTTCTCTCAGATATTTCTGAAGTAAACAGAAACAAAAACTGAATATATCCATTCATAGCCAGTGTGGACTGTATTGAAGGCCACTGGATGGCAGAGGTGAAACCATTTCATTTGCAAATCAGATTGGCCATGGGAGGCAAGTTACCACAAAGTAACAGAGCTGTGTTCAGCGTTCCAAAATTATGCAAAACGCAGTTATACAACAGGGTAATTTGTTGGAGGGGAAAAAAACCCAAAAAGATGCATAATGCAGAAAAAATTCAAATGTAGGAGGGCAACACAAAGCACCCATTTGTTTTGGAAATCTTTAGAAGGAATGAATAATACTAAGAGTATAGCTTAGGTGTTTAGAAATGGGAAAAGCTGAACTCTTTGTGCTTTCCTAAACCACTTGGGTATCTGGCAGTTTATTTACCCCATGAGTTACACACGTGGAACGAGTCCCTTCCTTGGGTGTCACGAGCAGAGCTGCAGCAGAGTCCCTCGATGGTACCACAGCTCAATAAACAGGTTTCAGCAAGGGAGGAGTGGGGAGCAGGGGCAGCTGGAGATCCTGGCACAGGGAGAGGCAGTGCTGCCCGCTGGGTTTCTGCTCCACCAGCCCCTCGGCTTTGTCTCCGACACGAGGCTGGTGACAGAGCGCGTGTCTGGGTGGAAGGAGGAGGCACAGTGAGTGTTTAAAGGAGCATTTCATCCCTAGCTGACAATAATTACTTATGCAGATGGCTGCAGTTGTGCTGCACGGGATCGTTAGGACGGCAGCTGGACCCCACTGCTGGAAAGCCAAGAGGAGAGTTTTTAATTAGGCCGACTTCAATGCTGGTTTAATAAATATGATGAAAGGCAACTAGAGCTAAACTCATCCTGGGTTTGTGCCAGCTCCTGGTGGGGTAAAACCTGCTGCATGGCTCCTGTCCATAAGCAGCAGAGCACAGGAGGGGAGTCAGTCTGAGGGCAAGTCTGGAGGGGAAGAGGAGTAACAGAGCACGTGTGGAAACTGTCCCTGAACCCCAAAAGTGCCACCAGCCAGCCCTTCCATTCCTCCCTAAATGAACTGTGAGAAATGTGAGTTATGCTCTTTGAGGCAAATTTGAGAGTTTGAGGTTGCATTTATTATTTTTTAATCATTATTTTGGTAATATTTTATATTTTTGTTGCTTGTCTCATCAGCTGCTTTCGAACAGCAGTGACCTCTTGTCCCTTGTTTCATCTGAGCACCAGAAAGTCCCCCAAGCTTTTTCTCTCAAATACCCCTCTTGCTGGCCAGGAATTCCTGCCTGGGCAGGGCTGTTTCTTCTCCTGCCCCAGCTGATGGATGAATTCAGATTATGTTCACAGGGCAGATGTGAGAGCTGGAGAGCCCTCTGTGCCTTACAGACCAACAATAAGGATATGGGACACCTACATTTGGGTCCTTCTGGTGCCAGGGAAATTGAGGTCAGGCTTTCCAGTAGAGACTTGATGGCCCAGACAAAAACAAATGAATTTTTGGTGTGGAAAACATTCTTCTTTGGTGGTTTTCCTCTTGAAGCCTGACACAGAAAAATTGAAAAGAAACTTTATATGCAAAGTTTTCTCTCAGAATAAGTGACAAAAGTACTTTTACAGAACTTTTTTAAAAGTGCTGCTAATTGATTTTCTGACTTCAAAGGCTTCTCATAACAAGCAGGGACTAGAAATAAACTGTGTTTCAAATTTTCTAGTGTTAGGTAATTACAATTCCTGTATGCTTTCGGCAAAGTGTACTTTTCTCCTGAGTTATTTCCTCATAACAGAGTATGTGGGTGCATACTGTATGCATTTTTCAGGGGTTTGCCTTTTTTTGATTTTCTCTAGAAAACAGAACTAGAATTTAATTTCTTCTGTATGTACCTTCTTTTAGATCTGGCTAAATTTTGTTTCTAAGTCTTTCAAAATAGTGTTTCATTTTGTTTTGCAGCCCAACGGTGTTAAGGCCTATTTTCAGCTTATTGGGGTTTCAGAAATACTTCAGCAAAGAAGCCCCTTTCCCTGGATACTCCTGTAGCTCCCTGAGCAACTGCTGCCACTGAGTTTCTGCATTTCTTTCCTGAGGCTGTAAAAAGCTGTAAATCCTGATACCTGTCCTGATCTAATCTTCAAATGCCTCCTATCCTTTCATATTCAATATAAAGCAGTTTAATGGAGGTTTGATGTCCTCATCAGTGAGCAGTTCAAGGCACATGCATGGGATTTGCTGCTGTTCAGATCATTTACTGATCCCTGTTGAAAGAAGTCAGCTGAGGTGTGTATCTGCCTCACTGTTCTTTGGGACATTAAAGCTTTGCAAGCACCTGTAGTGCCATTTGTTTTGTAATGTCCAAAATAAGATGTCTGTAGTTGACTAGAAACATTTTTTTATTCTGGTGTTTTGTTGTTGTTTGTTTTTGGTTTTTTTGTTTGTTTTACTAACAAAGAGAATTTGTTTTATTTACTAATGCACACAGCCTTAAAATATCTTGTTATTAACATTCTCAGGCACACTGTGAGATTCTTGGAGCTGTCCTGTGCAGGGCCAGGAGTTGGACTCTGATGATCTCTGTGGGTCCCTTCCAGCTCAGGATAAACATTCTTTGACTTTCTGGCAACTTTTGGTTGTGCCATAACAGGTGCCAGGTGAAAATGCCAAGCATTAAACATGCCATGTAGCTCTCATCTTTAGGTCTCATCACCTGGATACAAAACACCTGGGGGTTTTTGGTGGTTGTTTTTGGGTTTGAGGTTGTTTTTAATGAAGTACTGTAGTAACACTGATTTGCTTGGTTTCGTGTTGCAAAAGGACAAATGTCACTGCTCCTGATTAGGCTGTTAATGTCAGGGAAGAGTGATCTTCATATCTTCCGTAGTAATAAGGCTGTGAGTACTGTTTGTGTCTTCTCCTCCAGCAATTCTGGGCTGAGCCAGCAATGCCAGGACAGTCTGACAGCAGCATTTCCCTTCTGCCAAAAGCCATGTTTTGTGAGGCAATTTCACGTCTTGTTTCATAGAGAAACAATAAAAATATCATGGTGGCGACTCGAGCAACACTCTGCAGAAACCCATACCTTGAGTAAAGGATGTGATTAGGAGGAAGTTGAGAAATGAGCAGTTAAAGGAGATGAAAGCCCTGCAGTATGTGGAGCACACCAAATCTGACTGCTTGGAGTCTCTGGAAGGCCTTGTACGCTCCCTTTGCGTGATGCTTCCCAAACCTCAGCCTCTTATTTACAGTCCAAGTCCTGCAGGGACAGTGCTTTATTTTATTTTATTTTGTTTTAATGCATGTTTGTGCTGCTTTGAGCAGGGGCCCCAGTCCTGTTGAGGGCTTTGACGTAGGCTGGAATGAAAGCAGTGCATAACTGCCGATGATTTCTTATTCAGATCCCGCTTTTATTTCATGCTGACCTACATTTGTGCTCTGCTGGCAGTGTTTATTGCGATGTATTCCCCTGAAGTGTCTTCCATTCTTCTTTCAGGGTAAAATGGACAGATTAGGCTAATGCTGGAGGTTTATGGCACTCTCTGAGTGCCCTTACCAGGAGTCCCATCAGTGTCAGAAAGTGATGGGTCTGTCAAGTGAGCACCAGAAAACGAAGCCTAATTAATGGCACCTCAGCCAGGCTGAGACTGAGCCCGACCCAGTGGGGACTAAGGAGAAAAATAAACTGTCCTGAAGTACTGCCACATTATTAGCATTCATTTAGCAGAAAAACACATTAAAATACTGTTTTAATTGATGTCTCTTAGTGAACTTCCACGGTCTAACAAAGAAACTGAGTAGCTGTCATTCCTTTGACAGTCTCTGGAAATACATGGTGCCACTTTAAGGAACTGCTTTGGGAAATGTGTCCAATTCCCTTAAATCCTTTCTGTCCTCTACACCCATAAATAACAATTCTTGCAGTCTCTGTGCAGGCATACAATTTCTTCTGAAATTACCTTCTGAAACAAAGGAAATTTTATGTTTCTGTTCCTAATCCAGTCTGAGCTTCTCACTTAAAGTAATAATTGGTTGCTCGTATTGCTTTTATGATCAGTGTTAATGAATGTGGCTGGGCAAAATGGGAGTGATTTTGCAAAACACGTCAGGATTGGGATGACAAAGAAGTGTGGAAATGTCTCTGGAATCATTTAGGGCCGAGCGAAGCATTCATGTTTGTTGGACTGTTTTCCTGCATAATTGCATAATTACAAAAAAAAAAAAAAAAAAAGACAACATGAAGAATGCTGTGTTGCTTCAGTAGGAAACGTGTGGGGACATCTTGGTGCTCAGTGAGAGCTCTGAGCAGCTGGTTCAGCCCAGCTGAGCTGTGAGCTGAGCAGAGATGGCACAGGGACACGGACACACGGACAGAGGTGACCGTGTTACATCTACACCGGTGGCAATGCAATGACAGCAGGAGCAAACCGTGTTCAGGGTTTGTAAAACATTTGAATAATCAACCTAACGAGCTGGAAGGCAGCAAGGACCATCCTCTTGCTCCTCTCCTACCTATATATTTTCTATTTTTTTGGTTTTCTGTCTTTTTCTGCTTTGCCAGTAGAGTTGTTATACCCCAAGTGAAGAGACTTTTATAAATCATTTCAGGATTCCATTCAGTAAGAAGATCTTTAATTACAATAAAAAGCTGTTTGGATGAACACTTGTAGCATATAAATCTCTCTACAAAATTTTCTTTTCATCAGCAAGTGAGAACTACACTTGGAAAAATCTGTTTTAAATAATCTGTAGGGAGCATCTAGTGATCTTTTTAAAAGAAGATTTTTCAACTGAAAATATTTGTGGAGTTCTCTAATTGACTAGGTTGTGTTTTTTTTTAATCTTTACCGTAATTTATTACATATTAAGTTCTCAGTGATTCATCTCTCATTATAAACTTGTAAGTATGAGGTCAAAGTAGAGTGTATTGACTGCTTGGGGCAAATAGAGGAGCAGCACTGATGGGTTGTGGAGAGGAAACCATTTTCCTCCGGGAAAATTGGTAAAAATAGCATATGGGAAACAAAACTTAAGGTCAACATGTAATTACTGAAGTAAATTTACAGCAAATTTACTGCCTAAGAGCTCTGACACAGTGGTGTGAACTCTTTATAATAGTAGAAAATGGGATTAATGTGCTTGATGTGCAGTTTTCCAGGTATTTGGAATATATAGTATGTTACAGTAATATCCCTCTCTCTAAATGACAGTTTAGAAGAGATGCTTTAGGGGTTATTGTAAAATACATATTTTGCCTTTTTGTGAAGCTTGCCCTGAATCCTTTTCTGGGCAGAACAGTTCTGTTTTTTCCCTTAATCTAGTTCATTTATTAGAAATGTCACTTCGGTTTGTATGTCCTTAAATCATTGCTCAGTCCATTTGTTTGGTTTTAATGACTTTCAGTAATCCAAACAAGTGCTGTACATTTACTACATTAGATTACAGCCCAACTCACTGAGCCCCCGTTTTAAAAGCGCGTTTAAAGTTCACGGAGTTTTCTGCCTGTTCCCACAGGGTTATGCTCAGAAGCTGAACCCATAACCGATGTGTCACACACTGAACCCGTTCAGGAAAGCCCTTTCCGTCCCCCCTGCCATTCTTTCTCCACTGTCTTTGACGAGGACAAGCCCATAGCCAGCAGTGGGACTTACAACTTGGACTTCGACAACATCGAGCTGGTCGATTCTCTCCATGCCTTAGGACCGAGCTCTGCGGAGCCCAAGAGCCGTGACCCCAAAGCAAATGTGCGGCGAAAATCCACCGATTCGGTCCCGGTTTCCAAATCCACGCTGTCTCGATCCCTCAGCTTGCAGGCCAGTGATTTTGATGGAGCGTCTTACCTCGGCAACAGCGAGACGTTAGCGCCGTCAGCTGATGTGTACGGTACCGGTTCGAGCAGCGCTTCCAGTACCCTTAAGAGAACAAAAAAACCCAGACCAGCTTCCTTAAAAAAGAAGCAGCCAGCCAAAAAACCTCTGGATGCTCCACTGGTGAAGGAAACACCGCAAGAACCTCCTGAGCTCGGCCAAGCAGCTTGTGCCCCGGGTGAGGAGAAAGGAGCACCTGAGGGCAAGGCTGAGCCGGTGAAGCCCGAATGTACCGAACCTTCCAAAATCTCTGCCGAGAGAGAGGAGGCCCCGCCTGTGCCTGAAGGATCCGACTCCTCTTTGGATCCCGACCGTTTTGAAGGGATTAGTGCATTTAGCAGCGGAGGCAGCAAAGTGCAGAACTCTCCCCCTGCCTGCAAGAAAACGCTACCTCTTACCACGGCACCGGAGGCTGGGGAGGTGACTCCGCCGGACACGGGGGGACAAGAGGACCCTCCGGTCAAAGGCGTCGCGGTGAGGCTGGAGTTCGACTATTCTGAAGAAAAAGGGGCGAGTGAAGACCAGCAGGAGAGCACCGCCCCTCCCAAAAAAGCAGGTAAAAAGCCAGGTGCTAAAATGCCGCTACGGAGGCCAAAGACTAAAAAGCCGGTGGAGAAGCTGGACAATGCTCCCACCACTCCGACCAAGTCCCCCACCGATCCGAACGAAATCCCCATCACGAAAGGCTCTTACACTTTTGACATTGACAAGTGGGACGATCCCAATTTTAACCCCTTCTCGTCTAGCACGAAAATGCAAGAGTCGCCCAAGCTGCCTCAGCAAACGTACAGCTTTGAGCCAGACATGTGTGAGGAGTCCATTGACCCTTTCAAGTCTTCTCCTAAGATAGCCAGCTCGCCCTCCAAATCTCCGGCTTCCTTTGAGATACCAGCCAGTGCCAACGAAACAAACGGGACAGAAGGAGACAGCCTGAACAAACCTGCGAAAAAGAAGAAGACGCCACTGAAAACGTAAGTTAAAGGGCAGAGATGTTTCTAGAACAGGGTCAGCACATTCCTACCCCTTAGCACGTGGTTGGTCTTTGAAGAGCTGAGTGCTGGTAGCCACAACTGGGGGGCTGTACCTGCTCTCCCTCGACCTGTTGTGTCAATAGCTTGGTGCTTCCAAACCAAAAGGGAGAACCAGGGCTACCATACCGAATTTTTGAAAGTTTTGGGCTCAGTGTGGTTTTGAACCTGATTAAGTTGTAATTTTATCGGTTTTGTACTAAATTTTCTGTGACCTCATCTTGGGAATGTGATGCTGTTTAAGATGATCAGAGTTTCACACCAGTAAAGACTGTTTTATGAATAATTGGTTTTGAGAGTGGGGTGTGAAATAATAAGACAGTGGCAAATTTTATATTGCACATATTGAGGTTTACCTGAAATTTAGTGGTAATTTAGGTGGGAATTAAGATCCATGCTAAGCTAACTTGTTTTCCAAGGCTGCAGTCAAAACTGATTTGGTCCAAATCAAGAAGACTTAAAAGTCTGACAGCAGAAGGAGAACTATTTGATTCGTACTGGGGAAATGCAGAGGGAAGGAGGGGAATTTGATATCAACAGATCCTTAAGTTTGATATTTGCAGCCAGACAGAGTCTTCTTGTGTCTTTCAGTAGCTGGAGTTGACAGACCCCAAGTGTGGGCCTCTTGAGTTCACCCATCTGCTTTGAATATTAGAATGAATTCCAACGTTAATTTAGGGGCAAAATGAGTTTAAAAAGAGTTTCCTAAACCACATTCATCCTTGGGAAAATCCATCATGAGGATGCCCTGTCCTACAGTCACGAAAGTTTCACTGCTGGTCTTTATCATGGTGGAGGAGAGAAGCTCCCCCAGCTCAGGGCTCACAAGTTCAGGAGGGCTGCAGGAATTCCCAGCCCTTGCTTGTCCCTGCTTTTCACTGTGCTGTGTCTCTGCTCACTGCAGCCCCCTAACCTACTTTTGCAAGTGTTTTGGTTTGGTTTTTTTATTTTACAAAGAAGAGACTCTGCATATTAATAGTGCAGCCTGCAGCTATGGTACTTTCTAGAAGAAAATGAGCCTAAAGCTGCTTGGGGGATGCCAGCAAAAGCAGTGGCTTTGTTTGCCTCTGCCCCTCTGGTCCCTCTTCTCCATGAAAAAGCCCTCAGCATGACTCCTCCTTGGCACCCAGTGCAGGAGAAGCCCTGGCTGGGCAGGGAGATGGGATTTAGGATCCTCCTTGGCAATACTCCATGGTGAGACAGGGAGGGAAGAGAGTTCAAAATGCTTCAGCTCCAAGGGGCACAGATGAGGGGGCTTGAATTAGGAAATGATACTGTAGTATCCCAGGACTTCTAACACCTAATTAATGGGTGATTTTGCCAAGTCACAAATTTTTATTAGCACTGTTGAAGGGTGCAGAAATCAAATCCTGTTGGCCAGTTTGAAAATGTGCTCCTTGTGTGGAAGGTGATTCTTAGATTAGACCTCTGAGAGGTAAAGCCAGGCATGAGTTTCAGCTATTGCTAAGCTTGTACTACTTTGAATCTGAGCCATGTGCTCAGTCTTACCCACCTTAAATCAATAAAAATAACCCATTTTTATTCCTGAGTGACACCTGCAGCAGTCTCTGCATTGTCCCCCGTGTGAAATGCTGAGGTTTTTAGGAGAGATGTCAGCTCAACCCAAATTGCTCTCTGGCCATCTACCCCAGTGCTGAGCTGCTCTGGGATAATCCCACTGCTCAGGTGATGCTGAGCAAAGAGCAGCTGATGCCTCCCCAGTGCCAGCTGATGGTGATGAGTAAGAGGAGGAGGTTTGCACAGGCATGGCTTGTGTGGGCATTGCTCTGGGAGCTGCTCCACGGTTGGAGGCTGTTTAGAAATGGAAGGTGCTGGCTGTCACGTGAGAAGAGACAAGCAGGAGCTGCCAAGCTTATAAGCAGATGAAAACTTTTCTCAGCCTAAACTGTTTGGCAAGGTTGGGTTCTGGTTTGGGGGAAATTGGTTGGTTCTGTCAGAACACCAAGTTAGGTTTCCTGGAGAGGCAAAGATTCAAAGAAATGTCATTTTCTCTCCTTACCTGGGTGAATGATTTGAAATGGTCAAGTAGCTCTTGTGCTGTCATAACACATCAGCAACCATGAACAAAACCTGGGATGGCTCTTTCCTTAAGCTTAGCTGCCATTCAAGAACAGTTTTACATCTCCTGTAATAACAAACACCACGTTTTGAAGAGCAAGCAGGTGGCCTCCTTCAGGGAAGGCAAGGTTAGTGTGTTGAGAGGAACTTAACTTGAAGGTGTCAGCTTTGAAAAATGTGTTTTGTGAGGTGAAAGTGTGTCAAAAGTATAGCATTGAACTTGAAAACACTGAAGGACTTGACGAGTATTTTTTTTTCTCCTGATGTATTTCACAATGAGAAGTAAGGGTTAAGATTATATAGGTGGAAAATATGCATGATCAGATTGCCTTAACACATTAACATTAACAGAGTATTTGTAGGTTAATCTTTTTTGTCAGTTCCTTCTGTCTGTCTCTCTTTTCTTTGTCTTATTTGTCTTAGGATGGTAGAAGATGTGATGTCTGTATGTTCTCTGTTGTAAGTAATTCTAAGCTAACATTTCGAACTTCCTCTTTTGATTTATGGGCTTTTTAATTTTACTTATTTATTTTGCAGCATGATCAGTTATTATTCAGCATGAAGCTTTTATGTTAACGATTTCACTTCCCTGCTACATGTGAAAGCTATTTTAAGTGAGATGCCTGGCTGTGAATGAGTTTAGGGAATCTTTTGCCTCACTATGTGTTTGACTATCAAAGATCCTCATTTAAAAATGCAGAGATTCTGTATCCTTGAGCTAAAATATGAAAATTTTATTTGTGACATTGAACAACATTGTACAATCAGTCCTCTGTAAATACTGCATGAACTGCTTCTCCTTAAAGGAGGAAGTTATCCTAATTACTTCTAGGATCATATCTGGATAATTAGTGGCATCAAACACACCAATATTACGCTGTCCAATTTATTTCCCCCTCTAGATGTGGTATTGATTTACCCTTTACTGATTGAAACCCACCATTATAATTTCTGGTGTCGATCTGGCCAGCAGTGATCAGGGATGAGCTGGTGGGCAGCAACTTTTGCCACTGCATCTCAGTTCAAACATAAAGTCTTTAGCAGTGAGTTTGCTGTGGTGTTTTTCTCCCTCTTCTAGTTAGCAACATAAATGTTTTTTAATAACTCTGGCACTGTGCATCAAGAGAACACATAGATATCTGGTTTATTCCTAGTTAGAAAATATTTTTTAACCAATTGTAAATAAACACAAAGGCAATGTCTGTAAATATACATCCTAATGATGTAACTTATGTTCTTCTTTCCTTTTGCCTGATTGAAACCTGTGGGATATTAAAGGGTTACAGTGTCCAAGCTCCCAGTCTGCACTGGGAGCTGTCAGGGGAACTGGAAGCAGAATTGCCATATTTCTTGTTGGATTTGTTTAAAAAATGGTCTGTTGTGCCCATTTTGTAATGACAGAGCTTTGTTTTGGCATCTTGGGAGCAGCATCTGCCTCAGATGGCTTTGTGTGGTTCATCCAAAGCATAACAGTTTCTTTCTTAATGATTTTTGGGGTCGTTGGAACTTACTGCCCAAATTTATCACAGTTTTAATTCTCAGGTAAAGATGTGGGTTCGACCTAATTTTCACTTGGGAGACAGAAGCTAAATGATTTCCTAGAGGCCACTGAGGGTGCCTGTGATGGAGCAGGGATGGATTTGAATTGCAACTGAGCAGTAACCCTGTCCTGTAAAAGTGTCAGTAGTTAGCATGAAAAATATGGCAATCCTGCTGTTCTCAGCTTTTGGGGAATCGAGGCCTGTTCCAAGTGCATGACAAGAATCTGTACCCATGGCATGTTTCTCTGTGGTGCTGCTGCCTAATGGATGGGATTTTAATGCAGAAGGGCTTACAGAGGTTGCACTGTCTGTGGCTGTCTCTTGCTAAGTATGAAATGACCTGTTTCTTGCTGGTATTACCATATTAACTGTGTTAACTTCATTTTCAGTGATACATTTAGGGTGAAAAAGTCACCAAAAAGATCTCCACTATCAGATCCTCCTTCTCAGGTAAAGTGCTGCCTTATTTTGGTGCGTGTAATTTGTGTTCTTGGTGGGGCAAAACCAGGGAAATTTGATTTATTTAGTTGTAGAATTGTACATTTAATAACAAAAGAGATTTTTGTAGAGCATATATGCATTTTGGGTCCCAAGTATAGCACACTGGGCCATAGCCACAAGGTATTAACCTTTTGGTCTCTAGAAATGTGTATACAACATTCAGCAGGTCTAGTGTTTGCTCTGGGAATTCCAGTCAGAGTATTAATAAATGTACTTCAGAAAATCTTATGTTATGATGGAGCAAGAATATGAATAAATACCTTCAGTCAGTTGTCTGAAAAACTAGGCATCACTATCCACCCTGGAATTTTTAGATTAGAAAGAAAGAAACTAAATGCATCAAATTGGTGGGCTGGAGGGGAAATAGAAATAAACCAAGTGGGCTGATCTACCAGGAACGTGTGCTTGGATGGTTTGGTTCCACGTTGTAAACTGCTGGCAGGTGGTTTCCTTGGAAGAGAAGTTAACAAAAGCTGTTCTGCCTACAAAGGCCAGACTGCTTTGATGTGGCACAGCTCCTTCCACGCTGCTGTTCCTCTTCCTGTTATCCATCCTGCCCTTTTTATTTGTGCTGCTTGACAGTGTAGAAAGTGAAGAAAGGGGAAAGGGTTCGTGACCCCGCAGTCCTGGGAAGGTTTGCTCCTGTGGGGGAAAGCCTAAAAAGTCAGAGACTTCAGTCGAGGGTGACGTGTGCCACTTGTGTCAAGAGCCTAACAGATTTAAAGAGCTCTGGATTTTCTTTCTTCCCCGTTATCAAAGCAGCTCTGCAATGCAAGTGTTTATCATCAAAGAAGTTTAGTTGTACTGGGAAAACTTGCTGCTGGTAGAGTTGGTGTTTTTCGTTAAGTATTTCACACACAGCAGCAGCCAAGATTACGGAATTAAAAAGATGGCTCTGGTGGTGCAGAGGAATTCAGAGGTTTGGCTGTTCAATGTGCTAATGAAAGATTAGAGAATTAATTGGCGCTGGTTTTCTGCAGGATCCCACTCCACTGCCAACTCCAGAAACTCCTCCTGTCATCTCCACAGTGGTTCATGCTACAGACGAGGAGAAGCTGGCATCTTCAGTGACGGGCCAGAAATGGACCTGCATGACTGTGGACCTGAACACGGATAAGCAGGACTACCCACAACCCTCTGACCTGTCCACCTTTGTCAATGAGACCAAGTTCAACTCTCCTACAGAGGGTACGTGCTCCAAAGGACTGTTTGCTCCAGCCAGTGTGATACTTATTGAGAGAGGGGGTTGTTTGTTTGAGGGTTTACTTTGCTGAATGAAAACTATTGTTTAGGAGCCCTGATGCTCTCTGGACCATTTAGGGGAATGTGACACTGAACTGAAGACCCCAATAGTCCGACCTTCAGTTTGCAAGAAAGGGAAAAGGAGCTGCCTAAAGAACAATGAAAGGGACCTTCAGAGAGAGGCTTTTGGTTCCTCAATGTGATTAATTGTAGATGTGCTCTGTTCTTCTGTGTGTGTGACCTGTTCTCTCAGTGCCTGCAAAGGAGATTGGGGGCTGAGACTGCTCTCAGGGTCTCTTGAATCTCTTGTATCCAGAGCCACTGAACTACTGATTCTGCCTGAGCCTGTTCCTCTAACCAGAATGGGAGAAGGTCCCAGGTTAAAATTCTGCTCAAATTTTGTGCATTGCATTAAGACCCTTAACATGCCACCTCTCCTCCACCTTCCTGGGATCCAGGTATCTTTATGCATTGAAATGTCCAGGATATCCCCTGTGCAAGATAGTCATCTTTGATGTGCCAGATAAAATTCCCTACTGGATCAGCCTGTTAGTGTTTCTCCTGTTATCCTTTCCAACAAGCAGTTGTGAGCTAAAGCTGGAAGTCTCTGTTTAGAGAACTGTCATTCCAAGTCTGTGAAATGTGGAAGAGTCAGAATTAAGAAAGTTTGTGTGTGGCCTTCCTTGGAGTTAGCAGAGGGAATACTGCTTTGCAACAGCTGCTCCAAAGGCAGATTTTCAGCTTTGTGGGTGGGAAGAATGTTTGAGTTTAACTTGGCCCAAACTTCTTCTTCTTCTTGATCAGAATTCATTTTTTCCTCCCAACCTTTCAGTCCGTGTCCCAGTCTACCATTAAAGCTACTTTATGCTGTTTTGAACTGGGTCTGAGTTTTTACCTAATTAAGAATTGATAAGCTTTTAGGTCAAAGCATTTGACATCAAAAGGCACAAATAATCACAGAGCTTTTAATGGTTCATATGCACGTGCTTGTGTGTTTGTGTGCCTTGGGCTTTTTGGAAATCTGTTGGGTCTCCTGGACAGATAAGTATTTCAGTCTGGATAAATCCATTTGACTTGGTTGTCAAATTATAAATTTTAGACATCATCTCCAGTTTATTTGGATTTAAAAAAAATAAACGCTATTCAGAAATAAGCCCCATAAATCCAGGGAAATGGAAACTGTATGGCAGGAAATGGAACAAAAGAATAGTGAGAGATACTCAAAGGCAATCATTTTAGCTTTCAGAGTGGGTAGAAGAAAGTGAGCAAATCTCCTAATTAAATGCTAATTGTCTTGTCTCATGTGTGCTGCATGGTATAGTCGGAGTTTCAGATTACACACTCATTATAATCAACAATGCTGCTGCTTTTCAGGTCTTTGAAAAATAATAATTTTTTCCCCCCCTTGACAGTCTTGCTAATGCAGGGTTGAGCAATTTTTGAGGAATTTGAGGGCTGTTTCTCCCTGGGAATGTTTTTACCCCTCCCAGACACCAGTGTGAGTGTTACCCTGTAACCCAACACGGCTTTTGTACAGATACAGCCCAACTCGTGAGCCAGCCAGTGCATCCAGCTCTCATCTCTTTCATGAGCTGCTCATAACTGCTGCCATTTTCCTGTTGCACAGACCAGAAATGAGCCATAATTATTAGCAGAGAATTCTGATATGATCTTGCAGCTATTTGTAGGAGGAGTTGGAGGACACCACTTAGTAAGTCTGTCGTACGTATTTATAGAAGATAATTATCTTGCTTTGTGGGATATCCTGGGCATTTGTGATTTGGAATGTATAGAGATAACCAGAACCTAAGATCTTGGAGGGGGGATGATGCCTTAGAGAAGATACTTAGGAAAGGAGAGAGAATAATTATGCCAGAAACTTCTCGGAGCAACGAGACGGAACAAACTGCGTTTAGCCAGCCATGTTATTCCTTTTGTTTCTGGTTGATCTGCTTCCATCTGTGTCCTGCTTTTTTTTTTTTTTTTTTTTAAACAATAAAGGTAAATAAGTGTTGTCCCAGCAGTCAGTTTGGATTGGGGTTGCACAGCTGATGCCAGAGCTGCAGGCAGGTGGAGGATCTCTGGCGGCTGTGCCAGCAGAGGACAGTGCCGGAACGTGTCCTGCCCTGCTCGGATGCTCCTTCAGGGATTGCTCTCTGGGGGTGGAAAGCTGCTCCATAAAACGTTCCTGCTGCACCTCAGCAGGCTGTGTGTGGATAAATGATGTACAGAAAGGCAGTTTCTAAATGCTGGCTGCTGTTCTCTGGGATTTCAGGCTTTCTGCAGCTCCGTGTCTGGGTGGTGGTTTCAATCCCATGGGTTCAGTTCTGGGTTTTCTTTCACTGGGAAGAAAAGGGAGTGAGAAAAGATGCTCCTGGTGTCTGGTACCAGGAATTTGTCCATCTTGCCTGCTCCCTGCTACCACTAAAACCATAATGTGCTAGGAATTTAAACACGAGGAGCCTGCTCTTACAGCTTTCTCATCACTTACAAGTTTTACTGTTCATATCCCCCACGTGTCAGGTGCTGAGAGTTTGTGGCTGTTCCTCTTCAGTGGTTGTTTGACAAAAATACGTGATTTGTGGAATCACAGTCCCTGTACTCTACGGTGCTTTTTATTATAAAAACAAATTTGAGTATTTTAAACTCACATTGCACCCTTTGAAAGCTTTTTTTTTTTTAACAAAACTGGCAAGAGATTATCTTTAGAGTTGGTTTGCTTTTAAATATCAAACATTTTAATGGTGGTTATCACTGCAAGCCCTAATGCAAGCCCTACTTTTGAAAAGCTGCCCAAATCTAGAAGGATTTAACACATGATTTTATCATAATGTAACTGCTAGTGTGGCATTCCTTAGAATTTATTTATAATGGAAATTAAATGATGCAAGTGGTTTATTGAATTAACTCATGGAAATGGAATAGAGTACAGCATTAGGACAAATTAATTATGTCTTTAATTTTTAAATTAAGTTGTCATTGAACAAAGTCTCTGCTTTTGTTTGGGTGCAGGAAGGTATGTTCTCTTTTCTCTTTTCCTGTGTTAGATCTGTCTGCTTCTGTTTCAGCTACTGTGTGACCATGGAGTGGAAAGAAATGCTGGTTATTCCCTCCAGGATAATTGGCAGATTAGAAGTAGAGAAGCATTTGAGATTTGCATTTTTATTAGATTGTAGATTTGGAGTTCTTTGTAAATCTTCCTGCCTTAGATTCCCTTTTTCTCTGAAATTAAAGTGTGAAAAGAGCCCAGTAAGCTGGGCTGGTGTCTCACCCTGGTCAGTGAGCATTCAAGGTTACTTGAGGTATGTTTTTCTTGAGTGCTAACACAGTAGTTATTCTTAATTAAGAATTGTGGGATAAACATTAGGATATGGGAATTAATTCATTTCTCAACAGCTGTTGAAACATTTTTTTTTTTTTTAAAGGAAACTAGTATCAGCAGTACCAAATATTGAAAACTGTGTTTTCTGTGATGAGACAACAGGATAGAGGAAAGTTGTCTGTGCTCTGAAATTGCACTGAAACTTCCTTAATATCCTGGCCCCTGGGGCAAATGGATAAAGCTGGAATTTTTTTCAGGCAAGCTTGATTTGCCTGAAATGTTTCATAGGTTCATTGTTGAAAATCAGTGAATATCAGTGCACCCTCCACTTTCCTTCTGTATATTCTGCTTTTAATATGTTACAGGAAAGGATTGAGGAGGGTGAGAGTGGCCCTTGTAAATGAGATCTCATTCATTTCTGCAACAATCTTGTCATGGTCAGTGTTTAACACCTCTCTTTTTTTTTTGTTTCTGTTGCAGAATTGGAATATGGCAACTCATATGAAATAGAATATATGGAGAAAATAGGCTCCTCTGTGCCTGTAAGTCCTCACTTCCATTTTGATTCATTTGCATTCCCTTGTCATAATATACTATCCTGATAATGCCATCAGCCTCACTACCCCTTGAATTAATTATAATGTGCCTGCAGCAGATTGCCAAAACCAGTTCCTTTAAATTGGCATAACTGGAGTAAATTGCACGTGCTTTGTTGTCCTGTAAAACTTGTTCCCTTTTATTGTTTAATTCTTAGGCTGGCATCCTAGTAGTTCTTTCTGCAGATTAAAAGCACATCAGTATTTCCAGCAGTGCAGAGCACAGAGCTGTCTACACCAGCTATTTTAAGCAACTGGGAGTAAAACTTTAAAGAAGCTGGAGGGAATCAGGAGAGAATACAGAGTTAGTGTGAAGTATGGAATGCAGTACTATATATTATCAGTTGTTTTGCCTTGCTTCTTTGTGATCCATGGGTTTGATGGCTGGACTGGGTCCCATGAGGGCATATCCAGTTGGGGTCGTTAGAAAAATCAGGCATGTATGTCAGGTGCTTAAACCAACGAGAATTTTCAATGAATATTTTAGTAACACTCTCAGCCAGGGGATGCCTCCTGCCTGACAGGACTGGAAATCTGATTAACCCCAAAGTGGGAGAAGAGGAGCCATTACAAAGAGAGAGCTGTTCAGCTCACTCTTTGTAACAGCTCTTTGTTCTTTTAATGGTTCCTTCCTGAAAGGGATCATCTCAGTATCAGCACTGCAGTCCTATGTTATTAGTTTTCTGTCAAGTCATTTGGTCATTTAAGGTTTCAGTGACCTGAATTAGCTTTAATGGGGAACGGTTGAGTTGCTTAATGAGTTTTCTCTTTTGCTGCTGCCAGCAGGATGACAGCACCCCGAAGAAACAATCTTTATACCTAATGTTTGATGCACAGCAGGAGAGCCCAGTCAAATCACCTCCCATCAGATTGTCTGATTCCACAACTCCCTGCTCAGGGTATGTGACTGGGAGCAAAGTGGGAAAGGGTGTCAGGGAAGTGTGGGTTGCCATCAGAGCACGTACACACACCGCTCTTCCTCTCCTCTCTGCCTCTGTGTTGCCAAGCTGTTGGTTTAAAAATAGGTTCCCATCTGTGTACACATATGATAGAGGGCAAAGACACAGGAGTTTTGCGATGGGAAGGAATAAGGACATGAATAAGGACGTACATTTCTCCTTCAAATCTTACTAAATAGAGTCACAGTCACTGTTTCACTGGACTTCCTACTTACAGTGGCTTCCTACTTACAGTTTTTTCCTCAGACACTGAGTTCATTTTCATATTAATCTGGAAGTCTCCTAATTGCAGTTTTTTCACTTGGCTTTTCCTGGATAC
Source organism: Pyrocephalus nanus (assembly GCA_038380795.1). Classification (NCBI taxonomy): domain Eukaryota; kingdom Metazoa; phylum Chordata; class Aves; order Passeriformes; family Tyrannidae; genus Pyrocephalus; species Pyrocephalus nanus. Next base: position 2,509,178 of record CM076268.1, read on the forward strand.
ATTTTGTGAACAAGGACTCGTGTTCACAAGAACAGGATGTGGGGGGTTGTGTTTGCTTCCAGTCATTTTGCTTGTTGAGGACATCTTGTTCTTGTGTTTATATATATATATATATATATATATATATATATGTATATACACACAAATACATACACATGGAAGTGATGAAGGGGACTTGCTTAGCTGTTACCAGAAGCAGAATTGTAAAGGCCTTATGTTCCACCCTGGAAACATGTACTCAATCTTTTTCTAGGTCAAGTTTTGAAGACCCTGAAGCCCAGCAACCCTCTGGAATGAAAATCCAACACCCAGCTTCCCGAGTCCTCGCTGCCAGCCAAGAGGCTCACTTGCAGTCAGCTGACAAGTCCAAGCAGAAGGACCTAGAACCCATGACTCTAGGAACAACTCCAGAGGCTATTGAAATAGTAAGTAATTTATGATAAGAGTTTGGGAATCGTTTTCCTGCAGAGATTTCCCACATCATGTGAGAGGTAGCACAGGTGGATCTTGACTGTACAGTGAAACTCAGCCTCATACTTTGAAATCTTAGTAGCAGCTTGTGGCAGGACCCAAATGAGGGAGGTAGGCTGATGGAACTGATGGAATTCAGAGGAATTTTCTGAATTATTACCATACCTTAACACGTTCCTGTGGTAACTTATTCCAGGTTGATACTTTGAAGTGCCTTTTCTCTCACACAGGCCTTTTTAAACTATGCTTTAACCCAATATTTGAAAAAATATTTTATATATAAAATATGGGGGTTGATGTAAACACAGAGACAAGATTTGTTCTGTTATGTGTACTGTGAAATTTCAGCTTTTTTTGGTGAAGAACAGATGTCCTTTCACATTTTCCTTTAAACTGTGAAGGATATTGGTTTTTTCCTGATGCTGATAATACAAAATTCACTTTCTTGATCATTAGAACTCATTCCAGCTTCCAGTTAAGACACTTTTATTTCAGTGTCTTCCCTGGGTAGTATTTGAATCAGTGGTGAGCCCTTCCTTGCTTGCAACCTGTGCTGCATTACAGACTTAAGAGCATTGGTTCTAAAATTCATGAGGCCTCCACTTTCTCAAGCAAACTTGTTTCACAAATGCCAGCAGGACTAGAAATGCTAAACTATGTGATAAATCCCAGTGGTCTTCTTTGTGTCATTCTTATTCTTCCACCCTAATATTGTGTCTTTGTCCTGGTAACGTTAAAATTCTGAAGATAATTTAGTTTATCCCCAGCAAGCAGCAAAAGACTCTGTAAAGACTGCAGAAAGAGTCTTGCTGAGGTTCCCCTTGGTTTTGGTGCTCCTTGAAGCTTTTGGAGTGCTTAGAGGTGCCTGAACTGAATAGAAACCATTGCATGAACAGAACCTGTGGTCACTGTTTGAAAACTGCTGCAGAAGTGTGGAGGGTGGGCTGCCCATGGTTTGAGAGGTCCTGATGTTACTTGTTTCCTGTTAGTCTCGGAAAATTTACTCAACTTTTAAATTAGGAATAATTGCTCTTGGTGTTTGTCTGTCACACCTGTGAATTGTGCATTAGAACATGGTTTTCAGGAGGGCACAAATTTACTAGAAATCAAAGATTTTTTTGGCCTGAACTGCTTTGGCAGAATCTCTGTTGCTCATTCTGTATCCTCCTTACCCTTCAGACATCTCCTGAAGACTCCTTTGTCTCTGCTGATGCTCTTCTCAATAGGATATCTAAGAAAACCTCAATATGTGATCAGCCTGAATATCTAGACCCTGACTTAGCAGAAAAGAACCCCCCAGTATTTGCTCAGAAACTTCAGGTTTGTAGCAGAATTATAAATATCACTTTTCTTTATGTTTGTCCATACACAGGTAGAGCAATGCTTTGCCTCATCTGAAAGGGGTGGGGGGAGGCTTGGAAGGGAAGTGGAAAAGAATTAAAATAGTTATTTCCTTCTTTCCAAAGCAACTTTGGCCTTTCAAGAACTTAAGAACGGAGATATTTTCATTTAACTGAATATAATACATAATAATACATGTATATAATACATAATCTTACATTTCATCAACAGCTATCCTGTACCTGTGTTTTGCAGAAATCTTTATAAGGCAAAATTTTTTAAGCTTGAACACAGGACTTGACAGATAGAGAGTTGTCTTGATCCCTGGCCTTAGTATGTCTGGATGCATAGATTTATTTTTCGAGATTTAGGACCTAATTCTGCTGAAGTGAAAATCAGGCTTTTGTTTTTTTAATCACCTGTAACGCAGAATTTGGCATGGCTTCTTTTAGGAGAAGCAAATTGATCTTCAGACCAGTTCTTGTATGTCAGGACAGGTTTTCTAGACAATTTCAGTGAAATTTTAAAACAACTGAGACCATCAGCTGGCATAAATTCACATGAAATGGAAACCAAGGGAGAGGAGTCCGTGTTAAAAACAGCTTTACCTTCAGGAAACATTTACTTTACCAAAAGCATTGTTCATACTGATAACCTAATAAAAATTATTTCTCTATACAGCTACCCCAAAACTAACCCACATCTGGAGTTTTGCACTATCAGTGAAAAGAATTTGGGGTGTGGTTGTCACCCAGGAATTGCCGGGGAAATGCGCTAAAATACAACTCTCCGTTTTTTGAATACCTTAAACATTTTTACCGTGTCCTTAATCCGATTTTTTTTCCCATGGGTTACTCATAACCAAACCCCCCCCGACAGGAGGAGTTAGAGTTTGCTGCAATGAGGATAGAAGCCCTGAAGTTAGCCAGGCAGATTGCTCTGTCTTCCCTCCGCTCCAAGGTACCTGGTTTGTGCCTGCCCTGCGTGTGTGAGTGTGCACAGACCGAGGATCCATCCGGCTGCTGCTTTTCCTCTAACACCGGGGGTGGGGGGAGCTGAGGCTCCTGGGGGTGCAGTGCTGAGCTGGGCACACCTTGGTGTGGCACCCAAAGCATGCTGGAAGCAGTGCTGCCCACGGGAACGCTGCCACTGCCCCGCTCACACCCACATTAACAACCTGAAGGCAGGGAGGAGTCGAGTTCCTCGCTCAGGATCCTGCCATCCAGGTGGCAGTTCTGCAACCCCTTCGTCCTTTCCCTACAGCAAGATTTGGCCTCAAATATTTAATGGCAGAGAATACCAAGCCTGCTTTTCTCTGTAGGGACGTTTTGTCTTTTGCTGGTATTTTCGGCTTGAATTCAAGCACCTTTGACCCTCGGAAGTTTGGAAGTGAGAAATTCAGTTGACCTTGCCCTCAGGCATCTGAAGAAAGGGTCTGCAGCAGGGTTGGAAGAGCTATAGAGTTCCCAAGGAAAAAAAGCCTCTCAGCACAATATGTCTTTTATACATAAAGATCTAAGTGGGTTTTTGGGGTTTTTTGTTGGTTTTTTTTTTTTTTTTTTTTTAACTGCTACTTGCAGGACATCCTGGCTAGTTCTGCCTCGGAGTGAGGCTTTGCACTGCTCCAGGGATGCACGTGGAGCTCACTGTGTTTGGGAGGGGCTGGCCAAGTTCTCTCTGATGTGCTGAGTTCGGTGCTTAGCCAGGTGCACAGCCCGTTTATGATGCCCTTCAATGGTACTTTTAACAAAAAAAGTCAGTCCAGAAGTGTGAGTGGATTTCTTGAGAAGTGACATCAGCAGGATGGGGTGCTGAGGGCATGGCAGTGTCCTGCTGCAGCGAGACATTTTATTCCAAATGTGCTTCTGATGTGTCCTTCTCCAGCGACCTTCCTCTTCTTATACTTGCCCGTTAATAAGTCAGTTGAAAGGGATTTTTTCCCCAGATCTAAATTGTCTGGAGTTTATTGCATCATAACTACATTTGAGCTGGTTATAGGATGGAATTCCTTGGTGCCTTAAAGATCAATGATTAAGAAGATAGTTCATAAAAGTAAAGATTTCTTTTTTTTTAAGGTTAACTTTTCTTTTATGAAAAGATAATTATTACATTGGATTTATTTCACTTACCTTAAATAACCCACCAACCAGCTGTTTCCATGGTGCACATAAAATTACTGAGGTAAATGCATTGCTCCCAAGTTGAGGGGTATTTTAAAGCATGTGGCTATAATCTTTTATTTAATGAAGAAAGACATGCTGTTGTCTTCACTGGAAAGAGTAACCAAGCTTAAACTTCTAATAAGTAACATAAATAATAAAGGAGGAGAGGAAAAAAATCAGCATTTTCTGTGTGAATGGCAACCTGTTGTGATGGTGTCCCCTGGCTCTGCTGCCCTGAGTGGCAGGTGTTGGAAGGGAATGAGGTGGGATCCTCTCTGGATCCTCCCTGCCTCCTTATTCTCTCTCAGCCTCCTTGTCCTCCCAGCACTTTGCTGGAACAGGCAGCATCCAGGCTCTCCATCACCAGGAAACACTCGAGATGAAACACACAATAAATACTTAGATGCTCTTCATGAGTCATACAAAAAACTTCTGTTAAAAATCTGCATTTTTGCTACCAGCCAACAATTTAGAAACTCACAAACTGTACTCTTTTAAGACTGAAGAAAATGGATTTGTGTGTTTGTGAATACTTGTGTGTTACTCAGGGAAGATTCTGAGCTGCAGAAATGTGGGAGGATGGATTTGATAGTATGGTTTTACATTTTAAAGATACTTTTTAACATCATTGCCTTTTATCCAGAACAAGTTTATGAACTCCTTAGAACTTAGACATATGGAATGGGTTTCATGTGATTTTTTTTATATAAAAGGCCATTAATCTGTGTAATTAAGATAGCAAAAATAGTAAGCAGAGACATGCAGAGAAAAATAGGCAAATTTCCCCCCTCTGAGAGAGAATCAGCAGCAGTTTGATGTTCACAGAGCCCCAGGTTGGTCCAGTCTCAGGAATGTTTGTACACAAACACCCTGGGTGTCACCTTAGTCTGGGAAAGACTTTTGTCCTTGTGTAACTTTGCTGTTCCAGTGGGAGGTTGGCAGTTTTAAATTAGCCTAGGAAGGCATCCCTTGTGACCTGCAGTGACTGATGGCCTGCATTAAGTAGAGCAGAATCCATCAGATGACTGCAGTGACTTAAATTTGGATGCCAACTGGCAGAATTCCCTTCTGGATGTCTGGCCTCCATTCTCCTCTTGATGTTGTACAATAACATTTAACATTTGCTAAACCTTACAAGGGTGGGTAACAAGAAGAGGTTGGTAAATAAAGATAGAAGTACTTGTTATGGCTAATTAGGTCACCCAAAATAAAGAATAAATATCACCATTTGTGCTAGCACTAGGAGTGAGAATGAGGATGTGCAGTTTCTTGTTCTCAGGCAGAGGGAAGTTATTTGTCTGCTCCCAAATTTCTTGTCACAGACATCAGCAATAGGACTAGTCACCTGCTTTTACATCATCAAATATTTCTGTCTCCCAGTGCTGAGATGAATGAACTCTTCCCTACTGAGCAGTCTCAATTTGGATGTCCTGTGGCCATTTTTTTTAACAGGTGGAGCTTGAATAGGTTTTGTGTCCACCACCCTAGGGATGGTGAGATGATGAGAGCTGAGTGTTGAAATAAGATCCAAATAAACCAAAAGGAAAGGCACCAGCACAAGTGGGATTGAGGCACCACAGCTTTGGGGGGGCTCTTGTGGGAGTGCAGGAGGAATATTTCCTTCAAACAGGAATACCTCAGTTTCTAGTAAAACCTCACAAGCTGAAAACTTATGCTGGGATTTTACTTGCCTTTCCATAGATTTGCAAGCACAAGCAGGTGTTGCTTTGCCTCCACTGACCTGTCTGCACAGGCATCAATAAGTTAAAGGGTCGATCATTCGATGCACACCTGAGCTGTATTTCAGGGCTTGGAGAGGGCAAGCTCATTTTTGGCAGGGCTAAATACATATTCTCCTAGTATGAGAAAAGCCAGTCTTCATTTGCATTCCATTTCTCTATTTTCCTTCACTTTGACCTCCTAGAAGGGTGAGATAAGTGCAGCTGGTTAATGGATGTGCATTTATTCCCTCTCTGGTCAGATATCTGGTTTCTGGGAAGAGGAGAAGAACCGTGCTGAGCTCTCAAATATTTACACTAAGATTGCAGTGACCTACATTTAGTAGTAATTCCCCTGAAGACTCTAATCTTTCTGTGCAAGGTTTAGTGACTTGCAAATCCCTGCGCTGATTATTACCCCAATTAACTGCTTACCTTCTCAACAATTAGGTGTTGGACTTAAAGCGTTATTATTGGGTTATTTTTGGTAATACCATCATCCTGTTGGTCAGGTTATAGTATTTTCTCAGGATAGGAGTGTTTCAAGGCAGCAAATAACAGTTGCTGAGTTACACATCGGTTAGGAGCTGTGTAGAAATGGCTTTTGAAGGCAAACCATGAGGACTTTTGTGACTCTGAAGTGTTTCCAGAGTTAGGCCAGTGATGACTGGACCACTACCACAAGCATTTCTGCTCAGTTGTTAAATTCCAAGAGTTTTTATAGTAATCTTTGAAAGCTTTACATTGCTTTGAGTGTCATTATTGCTATTGTTTTGTACAACTTACTCAAATGCAACTAGAGAAATCATGACTATATTAGTGAGGTGTTGAGCTCCATATAAAAACAATTAAATATTAAATAAATATTAAATGCTTTCAATTCTTTTTTCTTTAAAATTGTCATCATCCTGGCAGTTACTTTGACATGTTTTTACACGAGCTTGAGAAAATTTGTGTTTCTTTTACCACAATTAATATTTTCCAGCAATCTCTTTACGAGATCCAGCAAATTAAGCTGCAGGAGGCTTTTGAAATGTGATACATGCAGTTCAGCAGATCGATCTGAAGGAGGGCCTTTGTTTGGAGGACAGCTTTGATGATCTAATGACTCTTTTTTATCTCTCAGTTATTCTTGCCTCGTGTTTGAGGAGGGACTGAAAGTACATTTTTTTCGAAGTTGGAATACTGAGTTGAGGCAGCAGTGGTCTTATTTACTGGATGTTTTACCTCTGTGGCAAAACAGATTTGTGGACAGCACCAGGTGGTTTTGTATTTATGCATTTACAGAGATATCTGAGCTTGTGTCCCAAGTGTATTTTTTCCTGTGTAGTTGCTGTACCTTGGGAAACACTTTCAAGAGCACAGGCTATGCAATTTTGATAGATCTTGGAGTGCTTTTTCCTTTGGTAGGAAAACCCCACTGGATTTGAGGTTGCACCTTCTAATTATGCTGGAATTGATCATTACTTTGGGTGTTCATTTTAAATGTAGCAAAAAAGAGAAGGATTGGCCTCCTCCATAAATCCTAGAAGTAAGAGCCAGTTGACTCCTGTTTAAGAGTACAAAGCAAATTAGTGAGAGTTTCATATAAAGGAAGATTCAGTGTGGTGTTCTGTAAGTACTCTTGAGCTTATTCTTGCTCTAATTAAATTTTCTTGCCCAGTCCTGTAACATTACTGGTGTGGTTTCTTCAGGTTGTTCACAGATGTGACATCCAGAACATCTGGTCCTGTGTTTATCTTGAGTGAGCCTTGGATATAATTGCTGTTACAGCTTCTTCAGTCAGGTGTGATATGAGAACTCAGAAGGGATTGCAACATAATCATCAGGGGGTTTGAATCCTTTGTATGATTCTAAGCTGGGCAAGAATAGCTGGGAGGAAGTGAGTGTTTAATGGAACAGCATCTGGCAAAATTTGCTTTAGCTGTGTTGGAACAAGGACGTGTGATGTTGAAATTAATGAGGACTGAACCTTGATCCAGACATTACCTACTCACTTTCACATTGCTGTGCTTCAGGCACCTGAGTGTGACTCTTGCTATTTTACATAAAAAACAAACAAAACAACTGAAACCAAAACTACAACAACAACAAAAAAAACAAAACAAAAGCACAACAAACAAACCCCCCTCTTTTACAGTAAAATAAAACAAAATAATATTTTACTCTCTTTTATGTAAAAAATAATTTAAAAACTCTTGATTACTACTGTTAGATTATTACTGCAGATAAAGCTTAAAGACCAAGGTACTGCAGCAATGAGCTTGAAGGAACAGAATATATTGTTTTATACACAAAGGTAACAAGTACACTGCAACAAGTAAACTGGAAAAATATATTATCCACTTCTCACCAGTAAGGAAGTGCTGCGCCAGAAAAGCTGGATGTGAATGTGCATTTCCATCAGTGGATGGCTGCCCCATCCCTAGAAGTGTCCAAGGCCAGGTTGGATGGGGCTTGGAGCAACCTGGGCTGGTGGAAAGTGTCCCTGCCCAGGGCAGGGGGGTGGAACGAGATGATCTTTAAGGGCTCTTCCAACCCCAAACCATTCTGGGATTCTGTGAACTATCTTTTATAACCTCCTTGGGTTTAATGTGCTGTAGCTTGGGTTGTTTGTATCTAGAGTTGTTTGAGAGACATCTCCTGCATTTCAGTGTCACAGACCTGTTCTTTGCTCTCCTCCTCACTTCACGTGCTGCTCTCCTCCTCTGTTAACCTGGGCTTCTGACACCAGCAACAATGAGCTGCAAAAAAAAAAAAAAAAAAAAGCCTCATATAACTTACTAATTGCATGCTAAACACTAGGGGGGTAACAACATCGCTTGTATATTCACACTTTTTATGTGATATTGTTTACAATAGATAAACTGTATTGGCAAGTCAGACCTAGGAAAGTGAGCTGTCGTCTTACTTCTGGTTTCTTGATTTATTTTTATGGAAGGGGAATTCTCCTTAACAAGCTCTCTGCCTCCAACTCTAATTTCCTCTGCTGATGTGCATTTCTTGTGGATGTTCTAATGAAATTCTGCATCAGAGAGTAGTAAATTTTCTAATACCTTAACATGTTGATAACGAAGTGCTGCTTTTATTTTCTCTCTGTAAGGGTAATACGACTCTCTTGGGGCTTCCTATGGATCTTAAATGCATATTTTACGATTGCTGAATTCAAAGTTCCTTGTCTGTGTTGCTGCTGTTACAATTTAGAGGTGCACAGAATTCTAGTCCCAGCCTCGCACTACACCCAGAAAAATGTGAGCTAAACATTTATTTAATGGTTTGTTTCTTTGTATTTAAAAAAAAAAAAACCAACCCAAACACACAGAGAGAACCTGCTATCCCAGCAGATGTTTCCATCTCTAAAAGTGCACTCTACTCCCGGATCGGCTCCTCGGACGCAGAAAGCGCCGCCGCTCTTCTCTACCCCCAGCAGGACTTGGACTCGGCACTGCGGCTCGCCAGAGCAGAGGTAATTTTCCCCAGAATTTGTAGAAGGAAATACCTGCCCCTCGTGTTTTCCTCCTTTCCTGTTTTCTCCTGAATGATTTATTTTGTGAGCACTTCTTGCTACGCTGCGAGTTTTACTTGTTTGGTGTAAGTGGAGAGCAGACGTTATGTGGAAATAAATCTTCATTTCTTTTAACCTCAGGTGTGCTCTGTGCATCTTGGCATTGCTGTATAATTATAGAAAAATAGCAAGATGCTAGAAATAGGAATAACATTATGGGTTTTACAAACTCCGTGTAGTATCAGTCTGGCTAATGATAACAATTAAAAGTGGGTGCAATGCAGTATTAGAGTATTCCAAACTTGATGGTGAATTGTGTGAATGAAAAGTACACAAAAGAGCTCAGTCCCTGGGGTGTGAAAGGTCATGGGCAGCCCTAAAGATGCACACAGAAGCACAGAACCCCCTTAGAAGACAAACTGAGGGACCAAACCCATGCACAGAGGTATGTCAGGTTTGGCACCAGGTCAAAGCAGACACGGTGTAGGGTCATACATTATTCCTTGAAAAGTGTCCTTGTTGTAGTCAGGAGTGAAAAATGAAACAAGAACATTGCAACTGCTTTTCTGAGGTAATGTTTCAAAACTGGAGTATGATTTCATATCCAAACTTTTGTAATTGCACCTCGTAGTCTGAAAAACATCACTAGGGTTGCTTATCTTTGAACCCATTGTCCACTCGAAAGCTATACCCCTGTTAATTAGGATTTGATATTAAAAAAAATATGTTTGATTTCCTCTTTAATGAATCACATGGTTTTAATGATGGGGGGGGGGGGTTTCCTTTGTTTTCTGTGTTTCAGATTGTGGCTAAGGAAAGAGAAGTATCTGAGTGGAAAGAGAAATACGAAGAAAGCAGAAGGGAAGTGATGGAAATGAGGTGGGTTATTAACTTGTCCCTGGTTAATAAAATGAGACAGAAAGTCTCATTTCAGCCTGTGGTTGGTACACAGAGTATCATGGTCCTACAGCTGTTTTGGGTATCTGAATTTGTTTCATTATTTTTAACTGCAGGCTGTGGATTGATCCTAAACTGATACTTTGTATGGTGGGCACCTCTGTTTGGGATAATCACTGCAAACTGACAGAAGGACCCTGAGCTTTTCAGTTTGTTGTGGTTGCATCTGTTCTATTCTGTTTCTCCTTACAAAACTGCCTCTATTACTTTAAATATCTGTATCCTGGAACACGTTTTGACCTTTCTTCCCAGCCTGGGTCCTACCCCTTGCAAAGATGACAACAAAACCCCTGTAGTGGATCAGGTGAGCCTTGCTGCTCAGAGGGTCACTGATGTTGCTCATTTAGCCAGTTGAAAGGTCCAGCTTTTCTTTTTTTTTTTTACAGTTGGTAAGACCATAAGAAGGACCAATGAGCTTGGCCTGCTCATTGATCTGAATCTGAGAAAGTCATCAATGGCAAAAGAGAATGTATGAAAATACTTCATGGAGTCTTTAAAGCCTATTCTTTTCCGCCTTCAAAAACCAGACAAAAAATATCCCCCCTCGTAACTCAAACAAAATGGAACTGTCAGATTATTTTAACATCCTTCTTTTAAGTAATAATTTATACAATCTCTTCTGAGACTGAATTTTCTTCAAAATCCCTTCTGTTCCAGCACCATCTTCTTCCCAAAATGAAACCTCTCAGTGATATAAAGCTAAAGCCAATATGCTGTGTCTGGTGCTGACCTAGATAAGCACTTGCTGCTTGTATCCAGGAAAACTGTGCTTAGGGAGTGAGAGTAGAAAGGAACTGCAGTGCAGTTAGCACGAGTGCCAGGAGTCACACATGGCAGATTGGAACTGTGGCAGCACGGGGCTCTGAGCCAAAGCATCTTAAGAGAAGCATCTGCAAAAGGCAAGGGCAGCCCCTTTATTTCTTTTTTTTTTTTTTTTTTAACCATCTCCCAGTGCCCAGCTGAATTCTCTCACCTCTCTTGCTCTCTGCTGGGAGAGGGAAACAAAACCCTGGCATAGCCCTCAGGGGCTTAATGAGGAGAAGGAGAAAGGAGCGGCTGCAAGCAGTCAAACCAAGGGAGCAGAGCAAGGAATGAACAAAATTAGGAGTTGTAAAGAATGTCTCAGCATTCAGCACACGCTGCAGTGTGTGTTTGGTCTGCTCTCTGGAAGCTGCTGGGCTGCACGTGTCTGCTGGGCACTGCCAGAGGCTGCTTATTCCCTCATGGAAGGAGAGCGGAGCAGGGGGTGACAGAGCAGCTGGCACTCCATGGGTCTGTCCCCTCATCTTCCTCACAGCAACATGCTTGTGTGTCTGCACCCTCAATAAAATCTGATTTGAAAAAAAAAAAAAACACATTATCTAAGCCAAAATTCTCACAGGCACATGCCTGGAACACATGGATGGAAAAAAAAACCCAACAAACCTGAGTGATATTGTCATCAAATGATGAACACACATATGGGCACAGAGAAAGGTTTGTCTTGGAGGATGGAATGTTGAAATAGCCTGTGTGTGGTAAATTAGAGATGCAGCAAGTGACATAATGGTAAGGAAGGAGTGGAGGGATTATCTTGAGTTGCAAGCACAAAAACATCTCTTTCCACTGAAGGAGAAGCAATGCTCTTCTACCCAAGTAGAGGCTTCTCTAGGTGGAATATGCTGACTTCCTCTAAGTTTCCAGGAAAACATCAGTCTGGGGAAAATTCCACTCCAGAGAACAGAAGCCAGAATAGGTTTAATAATGCAAGAACTATCAAAGAGCTAAACCAGCATGGGCTGTACCACAATCCAAGAGGCAGGCAAGAAATATTTGTGGTGCCTCAGTAAGGGGAGTCAAGCAGATGACCCCTGAGATCCTTTGTAGCCCTGGATTTTGGTGGTTTTATGACTTAATGAAATTTCAGGAAGTCAGTAAATGACTGACTGAATGTCTAAAAGAGCAAAAGTTAGGCCTGTGCAGCATGTCAAGCTGGGGTTAAATGCGCCCTCCCAGGGAGTAATGATGTGGCAGCATCCTTTCATTCTCCAGCCACAATGACCATTTTTTAGGCTGCTTGACTGAAAGAGGCCTTTGACACAAATCTGGAACAAACTCTTCACTTGACTACCTTGCTTTCCAGATTGCATGTTATTAAATCAGGGTGCCACTGCAGCATCCCCTTCTGCTGAAGAGCTGCCAGATGATTCATAATGCTGGATAGTGCAGGGAACTGCAGTGGTGCCTACTTGCACTAGTCTAAGCTGGTAAGAGTAAGAAATAGGTGATGTGATTTAATTTGGCTGCCAGACTCTGTGGTGCTGCTCAGGTTGTGAAGTGCTCGTTACCCTGAGCCCTTGGCTTCATTTTCTAGGATGATAAAACTTCCTAAAGGTGCCTGGTGTTACAGGGATATGACAAGGCTTTAAAATCCTTATTGCTTACAGCAAAGCTTTTGAGGTAATCTGCTCTGGACATGAAACCAAACCCTTTCCTTTTAGGGGGAAATCCTTGCTGCTGTCTTTGCTCTCAGAAGTGTCATTTATGGTTCAAAGGAAAAATCCCAGTGCACAGGGGCAGAGCCTCTGCTCTGCTGAGTGCTCTGCAGGACCAGGGCAAGGGAGATGCTGCTGCCCTTTGGGGCAGGCGGCCTTCCCAGGGGTTCTGGGCTCTGCCTGTGATTCAGATTTGGGGCAGTAGGTACTGGGGTTGCTGCTCTGACTTTTTGGGAGCTCTGCACATTTCTCCTTTCCTTTACTGACTTTTGTCTCGGGGTTTTCCCACATCCTTTCTGTAACCTCTCCAACTGCAGCAGGCCTCTGAAACAGGGCAAGTGAAAGCGAGCTAAGACTTCAAAAGAGACTTAATTCAAACCCCAGTTTTGAATATCCACTTCAGATGAAGTGTGTGGTAATTTTGTTTTTTGTAGACAGTCCTACGTGGCTCATGAATCAAAGCACAGATCAAGCTAGTCTCATTTCATTAGCTTTATTTGGCTCAGGGAAGGGATGGATCATCTTTCGAAATCGCATTTAATCTGCTTATTTTGGCTAACCTCTTTTCGAGAAGGAAATTCAAAGCCTACCGTGAGTATGTGAAATAAAATGGCCTTAAAAGTAACATTTTGCCACCTCTGCTTCAAAAATAGAAGTGGGAAATGGGACATGATTGATTTTGTGCTACATGTTTGAATATCATGGTCTTGTTCTTTTAAGTGCAAATGGATCATTTAGTCATGAGAAGATTCATTTAGAAGATGAGATGCATTTTGAGTGAGGGCCAACTCTACTCCTGTTAAGTTTCCTTGCCACCAATTAAAAGTTTACTTGATGTTCATAATAAAATAAACACAAATATGGTGAAGAGAGGAGAAAGTAGTAGAAAAATCAGGCCCTTTGTAATTCTAGAATTAGACCAATGTGATCATGTTCATATTTAAATTATGATTGGTGATGTACTTTGGGCATGACTCAAAAAACAGAATTTGTTTCAAAGCAATCCCTTTTTCCTTCCCCTACCTTTATTGATTTCCATGGAGAATGAAAAATCAGGTGCAGTGTTAAAACTGCCAGTCTTGACTATTTGTTACTCGGGCAATAAAGAGCATATAAAAGCACGATGGGGTTCTGTATCTCTTAAAACACCGCAGTTCAGTTACTGATAGTGCTGATTTCTAAGTAAACATGGCAATTATGTTGTTTGCCAAAAGCTTTTCTTTTGTTTTTTTCCCCTCTTGTAGGAAAATAGTTTCGGAATATGAGAAGACGATTGCTCAGATGATAGGTAGGTGTTCCTGCTCTGAAAGGTACTCTCTGGTTGAAGTCTGTGGACTTCATTTTGATGCTGGCTACATCTGCTGATGCTGCTGGGAATGTGAATGCATCTGAGGACACCTGTGTAAGGAAAATCAGGGCTTCAGCTGACAGCCAGCAGGCCCTGGGGCAGTTCAGGTGACATAGGAGGTCAGGGCTTCCATTTCTGCATCAAAGCAAACTGTCCCGTAGGAAACACGTTCCAGTGGTTTGCCCCAAATTCAGGGGTATCTCTGGGAGAGACTTCCAATGACCTAAAAACCCCTTAGGCATCCGCTCCCAGCTGTTTGGTGGCAGATACCAAATTTAGCTCTTCACAACAACAGGGATTATCTGTGCTAAGTGCATCGATTGGACAGAAACCAAGATTAACTCCAATCCCAACTGGGAGTTTATGAGTGGCCAATCCACCACCCCCCACCCAGTTACTTACTGACATAGGAGTCTCCTTTAAGGTGTAAATTATGACATGTTTTGCCTGTCAGTAATTAAAACCCACCTTTGTTAACAGCACCTCCCACAAACGGAAAGCTCTACGTGTGGTAGCGTTTCCTGAATTTCTCAGCCCCTGGGAGACACCCCAGCCTCCTTTCAAATGAAGGGAAAAATTTGCCTCTAACTAACTAACTAAATTTTGCAATAATGACAATGATAATAAAATAATTAATAAAATATCTAATAATGAATAATATATGTTAATGATATATATGCCTGGCTTCAGTCTCTGTGGTGTTATGCCTCCACTGCATTCTGTATGCACAACTGAGCCAACTTGCCTGCCTTCTGACATAGTGTTTGTCATTGTCACTGTACAGGTGTTAAAATGGGAGTGACCAGAGTATGAAAAGTCCTTATTTCATTTTGCTTTGCATTAAGTATGCTCTGGTATATACACTGAACCTGGCCAGTCATATGGACACACATGGGACCTGTCCTTTTTTCCCCGAGCAACAGAAGTTTCTTTTCGATGACAGAGTCAAATTCTAGTTGAGAAAAACAGAGTTAAAAGAAAAATAAATTTTGAGACCATAGTGCAAGAAGTAGATACAGAATAGGGGTCCTGAGGCAAAGGCACAGCCTTGGTGTACGTGGTACATTCCACCACTGCCACTTACTCTTGTTGCAAAGAAATGAAGGATAATTAAAGCCTGGGGCCATTGACTGCTGAGTAAACAGAAAGACCTTTAAACTTCACATTCAGAGTATCAGAGTGTTCCAGGTGCTCCATGGCAAGTTTTTAAGAGTTATGGCTATAAGTAATTTTATTTGCTGTCCATTTGCAAAGGAACTGAGCCAACAACAGGGACACAGAAAACGTGTTAATTGGAGCAGTATGCAAATTCTACAGCGTGGTGGTGTGTTAAATGCAAGGCTTCCCCCTGCATTTAATGTAAATTTTTGATCTAATTGTCCCACTTTCTCATGCCATTTCTCGTAAACTGCTGTCTCTTCTGACACAGGAATCCACTCATGCAAATGCCATGGGTGGAGGGAAAAATGTCTGTGTGCTATTTGCATGTACTTCACTGACCTGTTATCACAGCAATGCCTTAGTGCTAAAGCAAGATGTGCACTGTTACAAAAGAAATGCCTGTGCTGTTTCTGCTGATGATTTCACCCTTCTGAGCTATTTATGCAGCCCTGTTAGTAGGGCACAAGTGAGCCAAGTTCACCAGTCCCTCTGCTGAATATTCGGTGGGGTCGATAGGTCCTGCTGAGCTTTTTGGAGGTTGGCATGTGTGTATAATGAATATTGAAAATATTCCATATTAACAATATGTGCTTGCCTACATTTGCCTATAAAGGCACTGAAAACATGCAGGCAATAACTGCCTTTGATTCCAAGGGCTGTGGAAGGTTTGTCATACCGATATAGGACCCAATCTTACCCAATTTAGTTTTTGTGATTATGTGACACTGTACAGCCAGAGCTTGCAAGCTGTCAGTGTAGACATCACTCTTAGTGACTCTGCATTTTTTTTTACTGATGCTTTAACTTTTTTTTCCTTTTTCCTTACACTTGCCTCAACCCCTGACACATTTTAGTTTATACTTAGGAGTGGGGGAGAAAAAAGACCGGCCTTTCCAGGCCAACCTGCTGCTTTGCTGCCTGGTGCCCAAGTTTTTGCAGCTCACAACTGCGTGGCTGTGTGGAACAGAACGTGTGTAACCCCAATGTCCACTGCAGCCCACCCTCCACACACCCTGATCACAGCTACCCCCAGTCCCCCTCCAAAATCCCCATCCCAATTCCTCTTCATTGATGGATTTGTAAGTTGGGTTGGGTCTTTTTTTTTTTTTTCCTGTTAAAAATGTATCCTTATACTTTAAATTTAGGGACATGATTAAACCCTCCTTGTGAAAAACAAACAAGATGTTATGCTTTGTGCATTACAGGTTGTTGCATTACTTATTTTCTGCTTTCCTAACAATTCCCGATTTTCTATTTTGCTTCCGTTTTCGTTGCTTCTTGCTATTTGCTTGCAAAAACAAAACAGGCAAGCCTGGTAAGTAAAGCTTTTCACCAACTTTCACACCAGCATTTTGCATTTTTTTAGTTACTTTTGCTTTTGTTCTCTGTTTGCTGCATTCCCATTGAGTCGTGTGAGTAATAATGAGCTGAGCCTGAAAGCAGATCTGGATAGTGTTAGTCCTGAGCTTTCTGCTGTTATTGCTGGTGAGACATGGACAGTGCGTGGTGTGGACAGTGGAATTCGTTTAATTTTAAAGTATCTTAATCACATAACCTCATAAATAGCCTGAGAAATAAGTGTCTGTAACTGCCTGGCCAAGATTTGACTGGCACAGCATTATCAGCACAGCTCCCCTAAGCAGCGTGTTGGTTGAAACCAAATCATGGTTTTAGAAAATAGAAGGTCCCTTCCAACCCAAAACGTTCCATGATTTGATGAAAATATCACATAAAACTCCAGTCCCCCTCCAGCCAGGGGCCAGTTTTTCTTTTCTGTAGGATTTAACCATTTTGTTTTGGGACCATCGGTTGCACAGGGCTTGGAGCAACCTGGGAGAGTGGGAAGTGTCCCTGCCCATGGGTTGGAACAAGATATGCTTTAAGGTCCCTTCCAAACCAAACCATCCTGTGATTTTATATCATTTTACCCCTATTTTCCATGTGTAAATTGAAGTGGGGCTTGGGATTGAGTGTTTGAGGAGAGAGGAGGGGGCACCACGATGCACTGGGAGGAAGAGGAGGAGCTCGGTAGTTGTGAGGAAGCACAAGAATTACCAACTTTCCCCCTGCCCTAAAAACAAGTAAGAAGGAAGTTGCTAAAATACCTCAGACAGACAGGAAAAGTGAAGTTGTGAAATTTAAATACATTAAAGTACAATTGATGGTCATGCAAAGGGACCCCTTGTCCTGCCTGGAGTTGTGATGAAAGAACTTTTGCCAGAGAACAGGATCCTGCCAGTAAGTGTTTTGGAATTAAGCTTCACACTGTGTAATCTCCAGCGTGATTAAACAATTCTAGTGCTGGAACACGAGGTGACAGCTTCTCAGATTTAGAAAAATAAACATAGGACATCAAATTTTGATTGAGAATACAATAATTTTGACACTATAGATGAACACAGGGTGTCTTTAAGAAGGCAGAATAGAAAAGAATGTTAATTCTTAATGAAATGTTAAATACATCAAACTGATCTGGCATTACAGGGCTTTGGGTTTCTCTGTTCTGCCATATCAAAGGTGTTTGTTCACCAGTAAAATAAAGGTCTTACAAGCAGGTCCTGAGAGTTTCTCTGGTTCCTTTGATCTTCTGCATCAGAGAGCAAAATTGAATATGCAAAAGGAGGAGATTAATCTCAGATTGGGAATTGACAGTATCAACTTTGATATTTGGGGCTGACCAGCACTAAAAATGTTTAATTCAGGTGAAAACTTCAAATTAAAAAAAAAAAAAGAAACTTTCATTTTGTTCTTTATATTATAAAGGCCTAATGAAAAGCTTTATATTCTGAAATGTCCCATGCTTTTTATGTGGGAGAACTTCTTGCCCTATTTCTGTTTCTGTTATAGACCAAGGAAAAGGGTAATATAAAATCACTGTGTTTTGCAGATTGGTTTTCATTTCAGTATCATTCAAAGTAGCCCTTAAAACACAGACACAGGAATCATATTTTAGAATAAGAAGGAAACAATGCAGCATTTTGGAAGACAGTGCCAGACTTTTTCTTCCAGTGTTATATAGATATTCCAACTTATTATGAGGTCAGTTCCCTTGAAAAGTTCTCTTGTGTATGGATTTGGATTCCTGTCATGTTCTTCCCACCATCCCTGGCTCAAATTTAACTATCCACAGGAGGATCTTGGCAGATGTTTTCTGCAGACCAGAGCTTAGGAAGGCTGTCTAGTGTTAGATTTCCTTTCTGCCACATGCTACAGTAATCCTGAAAATTAGAGCTGGCAAAACACTGTTTTTCCAAGGGAGGAATTGGAGTTAATTCCACTAAATAAAGTGCCTTGTTTTTACAAAAGAGATGCCAGGAGATAAAAAGCATATATCAGCAATAGCAAATAATTTGTTGCCAGTGCTGATAATATGCATAACTGTCCTTTCCTGTAGTTAGTAGATCTTTAGGCAAATAGGGGAAATCCAGCACCTGCCTTTTCATGGGAACAGCCAAGTTTGGAGTGAATAAACCTGTAGTACAGAGATACATTCACATTTTCCCCCAACATCAAAATATTTAAGTATCACTGTTTTTAGCAACTGTTCTCCAAAACAGGATTGTGTCTTTATATAAAAATTACCTTTTTTTGCATCCTGCAAGCTTACTGATGCACAACATAGAGCATAGCATAGTAGAAGCTGTAGATGACAGTGAAATCAGTGTTCTTACTACTGCTACCCTGCTGAAAATCTTTTTTCCCTCCCCTTCTCTCCTTTCTAACAGAGGATGAACAGAGGGAGAAATCTGTGTCCCACCACACCGTTCAGCAGCTGATAGTGGAGAAGGAGCAAGCTCTGGCAGATCTGAACTCAGTGGAGAAATCCCTGGCAGATCTTTTCAGGAGATACGAAAAGATGAAAGAAGTGTTGGAGGGGTTTCGGAAGGTGAGTCGTGTCAACACCTGCAAAGGGCAGATTGAGGGGGGCTCTCGTGTGCCAGTGCTGCTGAACAGGAGGCACAGCTGGTGTTTCCAGCCAGTTCTCATGCACTGCATCAGGTCTAAAGGTCTAAAGTGTGTGACATAACACAGTCCTCAGGTGAGGGATTGCAGGCAGTTATCGAATGCCAGCAGAGCTGGAAAGCTTTCTTGCATTGTGTAATATTGCAGGGGTGGGGGGGTCAGCCCTAAAAATAGCCATGTGTGACTCCTGCCAATAGGTGCCTGCCCTACATTTTGACCCCTTGGATTAAATTTAATGTGATCTTCTCTTTTAAGAACGAGGAAGTGTTAAAGAAATGCGCACAGGAATATTTATCACGAGTGAAGAAGGAAGAGCAGAGGTATCAAGCTCTCAAAATTCACGCTGAGGAAAAACTGGACAGGTAATTGGAATTCATGGAATCACAGAAAGGGACCGTGGAGACCATCATGTCTCAACCCCCTACCACGGTCAGGGAGACCTTCCACTTGATCAGATTGTTCCAAGTCCCATCCAACCTGGCCTTGGACACTTCCAGGGATGGGGCATGGATTGTACACATCTTTTTCCAGGAGTCGATGCTGCAGGAGAATTTCCCTTATGTGCTGGTGTTTCTTCCAGCTCCTGACCACACAAAACACCTTAAATTTCTATTTTTATCCAATATCTTCTTGTTTCTTTAACAAATTTTCCACGGAAGATCAAGAAAGATGTATTAGCTGGATTTTATGGAGTTGCAGAGGGCTGCAGCTCAGATCTGTGCACCTGCAGCCAGTATTCCTGCCCCCAGAGATCTGCCTCTGCCCTTTTGCTGTCTTATTATCCCTGTATCAGTCAGCAGAACAGAACCTGTAAGTGCTACTGGGCTCTTTCAGTGCAGCAGCAGTCGGGTGCTCTCTCCCTGCTGACACTGGGCAGCTAAGCAGGATCAGCCCAGTTGTGCTGAGGATGATAAGCAATAGTTACACAAAAGATCATACCAGGTGTGCACAGATAAGCCACTGTCAAGGAGTGAACATCAGGCTGTGGCTTAAGAGAGGCAGCTCAGGTTCATTTTTAAGTGTTTTTTTTCTATATTTCCATGTAATGACCAATTAAGCATTTCTGGAAATTACATTTGGAACTCCCAGTACAGTCCCCTGAACTGCAGATCAGATTTACAAACTGCCATAAAACACCTCTGCCTAAGTGATTATTTGTGATCCAAGCAGAAATGTCTGAAGGGAGCAACACAGACATAAGGAAAAGACTTTGCAGCCTTTCCTGAGCAAGAGGGGGAGTCATGAAAAGTCCCTAGAGACAAATCTCAGACTGCTGTCAAAGATGTGCCCTCTCCACCCACTGTTAAGGTGCACTCCACCCCTTGGTACCCTCTGCCCTTTCCTGTAGAGAACCTGACGTGACCAAAACCTGTGTTTTTTCCAGAGCCAACGCTGAAATTGCACAAGTGAGAGGCAAAGCTCAGCAAGAGCAGGCGGCTTATCAAGCCAGCCTTCGTAAGGAGCAGCTGAAAGTGGATGCCTTGGAGAGAACACTGGAACAAAAGGTAAACAGCAATTCACCTCTCCCTGGAGGTCAGACCAGAGCACAGGTCTGCCCTGCTGCTCAGGTGCAGCTGGCTCAGCAGCATCCTGGCACAAGGGAGGGCAGCACTGCCCAGATTTTGGGATGAAATCCTCCATTTGCACCAGGCATTTGAGGCAGAGGGTTTGACCTGAGTGCCTCAAGTTCTGGGGGCTGGCTCAGCCTCAGCCAGAGCTCAGGGTGCACCTCTACACTCCAGGCACTTGGATTGCTTTGCTTCTCGAGTTTAAGACCTTGCTTTGGTTCTTCTTCCAGATTTTGTTTCCCTTAGTTTTAGCAGTGATTCCAATGCTAATTCCAAAGTGTCGGTAGGAAATGCCTATTTATATCTCATGTTCCCTAGCTCAGCCCAGGGAGCTTGCTTTGGCACAGCACAGCTTGTCCTTGCTCAGAGCCCTGCAAAACAGGGTGAAAATAATGAAAAAACCAGAGAACTACAGCCTAGAAACAAATTTACACTGTGTATCATTACGGTGTGTTGGGAATGGCTGTCACAAAGCTGTCTGCTTTGGTGCTAAATTGGATTTATGGAAGTCAGAGGAGCTCTTGCTGGGGAAAAAGTAAGCATTTGTTTGAATTCATGTAGTTTGAATTCAATACAACCATGTAGCTGTACTATATATGCATATATACCTATATTTATAGGTATCCTGTTCTCAGGAGTGGAGGAAGCTTAATTTCCCCCACACTTCTCCCAATGGTTAGATAACATTAGAAAGAAAACCCTCGTCTTAATGCAGCAGTATTTTTAATAATGCTTAATGTTTTATTTTCCAGAATAAAGAGATAGAAGAGTTAACAAAGATTTGTGATGAACTGATTGCCAAAATGGGGAAAAGCTAACTTTTAACCAAATTTCTGGACTTCGATCCTGAGTGCAATATGACCATTGGCACACTGATGTCCATACCTTTATGTGGACAGGTTATATTTTCACTTTTTCGTATGCACTACTGTATTTTCTTTCTAAATAAAGTTGATTTAACTGTATGCAGTACTAAGATGACTATAAGAATTTCTTGCTATTGTTTGCATTTTCATAGTATAATTCATAGCAAGTTGATCTCAAAGTTCCTGTATCAGGGAGATTGTCAAGTTCTCTAAGAAATTACAAATTGCTGATCCTAGCCTTCCCTTTGTACATGAGTTCCCATGTTGGATGTCTTTTGGATTTAATATAAACACGTATTACTTGCATGGGGACTCTTGCCTTAAGGAATGTAAACTTTATCTGCATTTGCCGATTTGTAAAATAAAATTTAAAATTAAAAAAAAAAAAAAAAAAGGAAAAAAAAAAAGAAAATGCATGTCACAAATGAAATTCTCTATTGTAAATAAATTTTTTCGTTGGAAGTTGAAGATAAGTATGGCTCTGTTTTGTGTCCTTCACTTGCCTTATTTCATGTTCAGCACCAGAGCAGCTCTTATTCATCAGTTCCTTCACAGAAAGCACTTCAGGGGTCACTGCTTGGAACCCCTTGTGGGTCACAAGAATATACTACTCATGTGCACATATCTAGGTCTGTATCTCTCTAAATATATATATGTGTGTGTATATATATATATATATATGTTGGATTTGGACCACTCAAGTCTCAAGCATAGTCTTAATCCTCCAAAATATTTAATGCTCTGACCCTGATCCAGCAAATCCCATGGGCAAACGTAATGAGGCTGCTGGAAGGACTTGGAGGCTGTGGCATACGGTGATGGGATGGTTTTTAAGCATGTTCTAGCACTGAAAAGTGAATACATTTCCTTCTTCCTGCTCCTGGAAGGATCTGCCTGCAGGGTTTGTGGGGATGAGGTACGTGTGATCAGAAGTGCCACCAGAATAAGCTCGATAAGTGGCGTTCTCGCACACCTCTTTATCCTGTAAGTTATCCTCTGCAGGGGATTAGCTATGTAAGAGAGGCATTAAAGCTGTAATAGCAAACAAACTGCTTTCTTTGGCTAATGGTGCACCTCTTGGATCTCCATGATGTGGACAGTCTTCAGCCTGGTTCTTGTCAGCTCCCTTTTTGTCCTCAAAAGTAAGTCAGCTCCCTTTTCTTTCTTTTTTTTTTTTTTTTTTGCTTAATTTTCATTTCCTGCCTCGGGCGTGGCTGAGCCTCTTTGCTGTTCTGGGCTCCTCTCCTGGGTTGGGTTGGTTTCAGGTTCTCTTGGGTGTGTGGTTAGCACAGAATTCCACCTCTGTAAAGATAAATATGTGTGCTGACAAATTCAAATGCACGTGTCCCCACCAACAGCAAAGGGTGCCATCTGCTCTGCGAGGTTCAAGTAAGGTATTTTAAGTGTTTTCAAATTCATGCCTGCCTTTGACAATGCCACGTAGTCTGAGCTAAGGAGAAGAAAGAGGATTGAGTTACAGTTGTAATGTTTAAACAAAAGCAAAACTCAAGATGTATTTTTGGGCTTTCCAGCAGAATTGATACTTAAGGAGAAAACGAAATCTGGATCATAGTAAGATTTTATGTGTTTTTAATGTGTTTTTTTTCGTGGTACTGTGAACCAAGGATCACGATGGAGGGGAAAAAACATGATTCTCCAACTTGTTACAGATAGCTCCGCTCTGAAAATGTTACGAGAAGGTGTGGATGAAGTTACAGAACATCAGATGTTCTTGGATTATTTTGAGCACAAATTGTAACAACTAAATAATATAAGACTGAATTTTTTTTCTCTTTAAAATCAGTGTCTGCACCACTTCTAAAAAAGAAACACTGATAAGATACGCAGAGTCTTTGGATTTTCTAAAACTTTCTGCCGTTTTCTGTATGTGCTTCAAACAGAATTAGAGAGACTGCGCAGCTGATATTTTTGAAATGCTTTTTGTAAACTCTAAACCCTACTGCTCTGAGTGATCTGTTTTTTCTCTTAACACCAGGTGAAGCACTGCAGTGTTACACCTGTGTAGGTCCTAATGAGGAGGAGTGTAACAGACAAGGAACTCAGCAGTGCCCAGGGCATGCAGATGCCTGTGCAGTCATTAAAGGACAAGCAAGTAAGTAACCACAAATGGTTCAGACTCACTAAATTTTTCATAGTAGAAATTAATAATCGGTGTTGGAAAGAGAAGAGTGTAGAGTACGTTAAAGAGGAAACCGAAAGTAAATGTTTCCTCTCAAAATAAACCCTGTTAATAAGTCTCAGTTTCATTGTATCAGCAGTCTGATACAAAATCCCGCTGAGAGTGATTTGTGAGTGTGCCACGATGAGCTGTACCCACTCTATGCGGGTAAAAGTTGTAAAAAGGCATTTAAGCATTGCCCACTAAGTGACTTCCCTGGAAATTAGGGAGGAAAATAATCTAAGGAGGCACTGCACTTGTGCCCATCCAGAGATGTTAAGGCTGCAACAGTTGAATCTGAGGTAAATGATAATTACTCAAGTGGGAGCTTGTCGGTGTTCTGCCATCTGATGCAGTTGTGTTCATTTGCTCACAAAGAGGTTGGTCAGGGTGGTCAGGCTCGAGCTGAGGGGCTGCAGGTGGGAGGGCTGACTGTCTGCAGGTGTGTTTGGGCTCAGCATGGCTCTGTTGCAGGTGGAGTTATGAAGTCCTGCTCGTACAGATCCTTCTGCGAGAAGGCGAGGAGGGACGGGTACCGAGCGCCCGGAGTGAGCGTCTTCTGCTGCTACTCCAACAACTGCAATAAGAGCCTGGCTTCGAGAATCACCCTCTCCACTGGCTACTTCTTCCTCCTCATCTTTACATTGCTGTGGCACCCGTTGTTGAAGCTGACATGAGGGAGATTTTTTTTTAAAAAAAAAAAAAAAAGAGTATTCTGAAGCAACAAGTCTGCCTTCTTAGCAAGGGATGGTAATACTTCTTAATCATTTATTACACGCAGGCCATGTACCACATATCTCAGTAGGCAAAAAGCATCAGGCAGACGTGACAGATGTTTAGATAAAAATTGTTTCATCTGCTCGGTTTGTCTTGACCCATATGTAAGAAATGCTGCCCTGTTCTTTTTTAATCCTAAGGGGTTGATTGTGCAAATTCGTAATGCTGTCCCACAATTTAGAGAAGGAGAAATCTTTGCTGCAAGTAGCTTTGTAGTAAGGTAAAGGAGCAATGTCTTCCAGATGCTGTTTACTGTAGGCAGGCACTCAAAAGCAAGCTAAAATTTTCGAGCACAAGGTGACTGAAAATTCTAGCAAGCAGTTTAGTCTTTTAGAGAACACTGGCATACTGGACAGAGCCAGAAAACTTGAATAAAGATGGTTTAGTATTAATACAAACTGGTAAGAGAAGGTCATTAAGAGAACAATTCATAGAGGTATGTTATATTATGTATTATATATTATATATTATATTCCTGGAAGTGTTCAAGGCCAGGCTGGACAGGGCTCAGAACAACCTGGGATAGTGGAAGATGTCCCTGCCCACGGCAGGGGGGTTGGAACGAGATGATCTTTAAGGTCCCTTTGAAGCCAAACCATTCTGTGGTTCTGTGTATTTCCTGGAAAAAAACCCCACCTTCCAGTCTCCTCTTTTCTGATCCTTTGAGAATCCTACTGCAGCACTGGGAGAAGAAGAAAAGAGAAGAGCCTGGGAGTTGTTTTGAACGGGTAAGCTCCCTCCAAAGATCAGCTCAGTCTATCTCCTCTGCTGCTTTTGAGAGTAAGTGCTTAATCCCTGCCTTGAAGGCTTAAGTAATAATGCTGTTAATCCAAATTCTTGCCATTTCCACTCTGTAGATAATTCTTCACTGTCCTAAACGCCGTTCTTTGACAATAAGAGTACGTGTCTCCCCCTCCAATGACGTGATTGAGTTGATCTGAGGTGGTTTATGTATCCTTTTCATTTTGCAAAGTGAACAAAATTACTTGGAGATCTTTAGAGCTGTAAAGAACTCAATGAATAGTTTTAATAATCCCACTCATTGCAGTCTTACCAAGTGAATGATCCAGAGTGGGCCACATAGCAGAGGGCACTGTGCATCCCTGGTTAGTAGACAGATGTGGTGGTCCTTTGGTTATTTTGAAAGCAGGAAAGATGGGAAGTGACATGATGTGTGGTGTGATAACCCTAAGCAGGGTCTTGGGTCTGTGATGTTGGACAGCAGGGTGGTACCTGCTTTGGTTCAAAACTCAGAGTGACAGGCAACCAGAGGAGTGACATTTGTAGATTTTAATATCCAGCTGTGATGATCTGGTCTAACAACGTGCATGGGACCGGCTTAAAGTCCAGCTGGTGTAAGTGAAGTAGAGGTGGTCTTGGCAGGTCTAGTTTTAGTTGCCTATTTGGGCAGATGTTTGGTCATCAATTTAAGGAACTCACAAAGCACGTGACCAGGTAGTTTTTTCCACTAGCTTTGTGTCGTGACTTTTTTCGGTATAGTTCTTTGGAAAACCAGTTCCAGCAGCGTGTCATTCAATTCTGCACATTCACCGGAATTTTAGGAAGTTTGCAAACTCTAGGGAGCTTCTTCAAGTGAAATCAGTGAAACCTCCATGTAGAGCATAACTCCTCACCTGTCTCGTAGCTGTTGCCTGTCACATGGATCAAACTGTCTCCTTGTTTTATTGTCCTCTTTTCTCTGCGTGGATCTTTTCGTCATCTCATGTAGATTGTGGCTTCAGACTGGCACTGCTCTCCTGGGGTTTGTTCAAATGGGCTCAGACAAGGCAGCTCTGGTCTATTTTTAGTCTCTAGGCACGAGTCTGATAAAGCTATGAATATAAAGATGGTAACAATGCAGCAAATCTTGGCTGAGAATGTTTATTTGGACTTCAGTGTGTCATCTGTTAAAAATCACTTAAATTGGTGTAAGTACTTTTCATTTTATTCTCAGCTTGAAGCAGTTCCTTCAATCTGGTCTCCTATGGGGAATAGGTGTTGATTGTATCTTTATTTTCTGATTGTTCTGTAATGATAAGTCTGTATCGAATGTAATCTCTGTATATGCTCAGTGCATTTCCTTAATGAGAAAATAAATTACATGCAATGGCTGACATTGTCTCCTGACATACAGAGCTGCTTCTTGTGATTGGGATTTCCAGTTGCATCTGGCGGCCTGTTTTCCTGCAGGAATTCTGTTTGTTTATTGTTTTTTCTTTTCAATGTGGGATGTCTTCCTTAAATCTGTTAGATGAAATAGCGAGTGTTGGTAGTGTTCTTGCTGCTGTATTTCCATGGTAAAATAAGAAGGTAAATCTCTATCCTCCTGACAAACACCATCTGTCATTCCTGAGGGCAGCCAGGATTGGGATCTTCGGGCAGCTCCGCCGCCTCCGTTTGGTTCTGCCCCCCAGCACGTCACGGTCTGGGCTCTGCTTTTTTACAGGTCTGACATTTTTCCTGCCTCACTGTGAACCTGCCTGTGTGTAGATACCTAGAAATGATAAACTGCTTTTGTGGGTTGGTGGTTTCGGAAGGTTTTCACGGTGGTTCTTGGTGTAAGCGTTGATGGCAAGCGCGGGGAAAAAAACTGAGCAAAACAGAAGGAATATTGTTTTAAAAATACAGAAAATATCTTAAAGTTTCCATTGCCATGACTGTGCAGAGCTATTTGCAGTCATGTGTAAAGTGGGAAGTATCTGCATTCAGTTTTGTTCTGAAGTGTAATCATTGCTGGTGCAGCAGCAGGATCTTTCTGTCTTCCTTACTGTCCACAGGCAGCTGGAACAAAAGGGGCAGAGGCTGACACTCAAATGCCTTCTGCTGCAATTAAAAATGACAGGACTTCTTTTTCATCTGCTGTATTAGTCAGATCTCTGTCGTGTCTCTGTTGGATAAGTGCTGGATTTGGTTGTAACTCTGCCCTCTCACCTCCGAGGAAGGATCTCCAAAGGAAGATATTTGTTATTTCTGATTTACAAGTGGGAGAAACTCTCAGTTATAACTAGAGCCCCAAAGCGTGATTTCTCTCTGTCCTCTTGTTTCTGGCAGTACAAACAGCATTTCCTTATTTTCCTATTCTTCTCAAAGGCTGCAAGAGACTCTTGGACCTCCCAGGAGGGCACATCTGAGCAAAGTGCCCTGAGCTCTGAGATCATCCCTGCAAATTTACCATTTTGTTTGGGTCAGTGTTCATCCACACTTCTCTGCAGTGAGAGCAAAGTACCAAGTTGTTCTTGGTAAGGAATGAGCAACTCTTGTGAGCTTTAAATCTAGATCAGAGAAGATCACCTCAATACCTGCCATGGTTTTTAATGAAAGCTTAAAGTACATCTTGGTATCACAAACACCCTACAGATGTTTAGGACTTAGCCCGGGGCTGTTGGCAGTGCCTGGTAACATGCCCTCTCTGGAGGAGCTGTGTTATGAAATCAGAATTCCTGACTACAATTCATGGAGCTCAGGGTTATCACCCTGCAGACACAAACACTCCCTCTTATCATCCACAGCCAGCAGTGCTCGGGGTATTTTTAAATGGCAAGTTCATGATGTGCTCAGAGGTAGCACATTTACTCCACAGCAGAGTGGGAAAAAATGATGACACTGTTAATCCCAGTGGGAGTGTGTGTAAAGAGTGTAGCTAGAAATTCACTGTGTCAGTGCCATAGGTACAAGTAAACTTTCTTAGCATCTGAACAGGAAAAAAAAACCCCACAAGTGAAAAGCCAGTGTTGGACTGAGTTTGGAAAGAACCACAGAAGCAGCTCGTGGTGCTTGGCAGCGTGGCTTTATGGAAAATAGGTCACATCAAAACCATCTCATTTGAGGTTGTGGATTTTTGCTGATAACGCCAAATGCATGGATTTTGCAACACATTTCAGATGGAATTGCTGTCGTGATGTACAGACTGAGAGTTCAAGAGTCGGGAGAGTGAAAGACTGCAAAAACAAGTTCTCAGTAGAAAATCATCCAAGTGGTGTCTTGGACATGGGTGAGATCACATCATCTCTCTGACAACCTCGGGGTGTTGCCATAAGAAGTGTCACAAAAAGAAGGGGCTGTCAAAGCAGTAACGTGTCTGCATCGAGATATTCCTGTGTGTGTTGCCATAGGGACGGGTTTCCAAGGGAAACAGGTAATGCAGTTCTCTGGAGCAAAACTGGAGCACAGGAATGCCAGTGGGAGGATGGGGCTGAGCAATGTGACACAGAAACACAGGATGGTTTGGGTTGGAAGGGATCTTAAAGATCATCTCATTCCAACCCCCTGCCATGGGCAGGGACACCTTTCACCAGCCCAGGGTGCTCCAAGCCCTGTCCAAGAACACTTCCAGGGATGGGGCAGCCACAGCTTCTCTGGGCAACCTGTGCCAGGGCCTCCCCACCCTCACAGGGAAGGATTTCTTCCCAATATCTAATTTACACCTGCTCTCTTTTTTAGCCACTCCACTCTCTTTTCTTCTGCACTTAGCACTGTAATCCATGCAGGAGCAGTTACTGAAATGCCTTACACCTTTTCTAGAAACCTGATTTAGCCCCACAGGCAATATTTCATAGAACTACCTTTTTAGCTGCTACCTCGAAGGACTTGTAAGTATGAGATAATGTTTGACAGGTGAAGGGGAAATTCTCACTTGAAGTCATTTCCCTTTTCTGAAGACTTCCTGCCTTTCAACCTCACCAAAATGTTTTCAGGTTTTTCCTTTCAACACTCAAGAGGGGAAAGGTATTTGAACACCAGCAGAAACTCGGCCAAAAAAATAAGGCTGGTGTCCAAATGCAGTCACTGGTTCCTACAACCTTCACTGGAGACATCTGATGTCTTGTTTTGTGCAGTGCCAGTCACCCTCAGGTTCTGATTTTCGGTGCAAAAAGTCTGTAAATATGCTTTGGAGCTCAGAGGGACTGGCTGGTGTCTCTTCAGCCAGGTCGGGTTTTCCTGAAAGACAAATTTCTGATGCACAGGTTTGCTCCTTTACCCTCCCAATCTACACAGAGCTTTTCCAACATGTTCTTGAGATCCTGAGGGTGTTCACCTCCTTTTAGCAACTCGTTTTTAACCCCTTTTACAATTTTGAATTGACAAGAAAATCTCCACAAGGGCATATTTATTAATTTCAAGTTCTCATCCATACATGCTACTGGAACGACACTTCTAACAGCAGGATAACCTTGGAACTGCCTCTCCCAGCTGGGATTACTTTCAGCCTTTATCAGAAGGATGAGTTTTGTTCTGTTTTACTTTCTGCTGAGCATGTGAAGGCTGAATGGGTAAGGCCCATATGAGGCAGCACCTTTGCAGTATCAAATGCCCTCAGTGCTTTTTTTGGGTCTCGCTTCTGATTCACTGCATCTGTCAGAGCTGCCACACCAGCTGTTCATGGATGGGGGAGAGCAGCCAGAGGCAAACCCTGCCTTCATCTCTTTCAGTCCTTCTAAGGGTTAAGCTTCACTTTTTGGAGTTGTCTTTCTGGACACCTCTTTTGCACTGTACCATTAACAGAGCTTGTGAGTATTTGGCAGCCTCCACCACTTGTTTCCACATTCTCCCAGCCAACTATGACTTCTTGTATTGGATAAACACGTCTGGTTTTGTTAAATATTCTGTTTCAGTGATTATGACTCTGGAAAGAGCAAATCAGTTACTGGGATGAAGCAAATCCGTGAGTGGGGCGGTGAACTGAGCCAGGAAAAAATGTTCCTGGGGAAGTCATCCGAGCAGGGCTGTGCCTGTGGGGCATTGGCAGGGGTTTATCAGCATTCCTGTAATCATGGGTACGAGGAGCTTTTGAGGAGGAGGGATCTACCAGGCTGCTTTGCTTTGGTGCTGGTTGTGCAGCAGAAGGAAATGAGGGGTTTGTCCTTAGGTTTGTTAGGTTCACTCACCTCAGGGTTTGGAACAGGGAGGAGCTCCTGCTAAAGCATCTTCCCAATGTCTTCCAACACCCAGGATTTAGTATGTTTTCCTTCTGAATCCCAACATGTGTGTGTGTGTGTGTGTGTGTTGCCCTTGAAATGAGGGTGGTTTTGCAGTTTCATCAGTTGTTGCCAGTTCCTGCTGTGATATATCAGGAACTGTGCAAGCCAGGAAGTTTTTCAGAGCTGGCCTCAATGAGACTGTTCTGAGCATGATGACAGGTAGGAAAAAACAAAACAAAACACTTTGATTTGACACCTCCTGTTAACATCAGAGAGAAGCAGTCCCTGGAAAACCCATCTTCTCCCTGCTCAAAAGTCGGGTTCCCCTGTGGCCACTGAAAACAATGCTCACGATCAGCAGTGTAGTGATCTCATCTGACCTTTGCTTTAATGTGGCTTATCCAAAGCTTTTTATGCTTATCCAAACTTTGGCTCTGGGCTGCACTGTGAACCCGGGCTATTCGGGGCAAATCCTGGTGAGCTCTCCTTCAGCTGGCTCCCATCAGCAGGATGAAGAGGGGATTTACTGCCCGTGGATGGGGTGTCCTGAGCCAGCAAACAAAACACTCCTTCCCATCTTGGAGGCGATTTCCAAGTCCTGGTGTGCTTGGGGATCTGTCTGTGCCCAGTCTCAGGGACCAGTTCTCCAGGAGACAGATGGCCCGTGGGCTGCTTTGGTCTCGAGAAACACAGTCAGGCTCTGAGCTTAAAATAGTTCTCTCTTTGTTTTTTTTTTTTTTTATCTTTTCTCAAACACTTTTGCTCTAGATTTGCTCAGCAACTGCAGAAGCCTTTTCATTTATGTTATTTTCATGGCTGGGAAAACTGAGGGTGAGGTGGCCACGAGCCCCAGCCAGGCAGAGGAGATGGGATTGGAGCCGATGGCTGTAACTGGGACAACATTTAGTGATGTTGGTGCTGTTGGAAGTGTGCCCTGGTTGAATGAGGTGCCTGCAGACAGACACCGACCTTCAGGTGTCTCGGCCCTGTCTCAGCTCCAGGTCCCCTCCCAGAGCTGGCTGTCTGGATGTCAGCTTTGTCCTGCTCCCCTGCTGGTTGCTGCTGGGAATTTGGATGCGTTTTAAATCGGATTAGACTCTGCCTGGAAAGTCTCAGGAGGCTGCAGTGCCAAATCAGGGGCTGATTTAAGGAGTTTTCATCGAGGAGCAGTGCGCTCGTTCTTTGTTCTTTCTGCAGTAAAATCACCTTCATTCCTTTCCTGCACAGTTTACAGGAGCGTGGTCCTTAGGGTGTCACCTCACCAGTGATCTCCCCTCAGTCAACAAAAAACCCATCTTCAGCATCTTACCTGGGGCACACCAATGTCTCCAGGAGTACAGCAGGGCTGGACCTGGGGCTGGGACCTACAAGATGAGCTCCTCAGATGTAAATACCAGCACGGCCCCTAAAGAACAGTGGAAAGCTTCACAGGTAAAAAAAACCCCAAAACCCCACAGAAAAATTCCATAGAAACAATAGAAATTTACAGTTAAAAAAAATGTTTAACTCTGAATAATGTTCTTGCAGCAGTGACAGCCTAAAGGCAGAGGGGGGGGAAGGGTTTAGGGGGAGGTGGGAGTGTTTACCGAGGCCAGCAAAGAAAACTGGAACAAAACATGCACACAGGTCCTTCTGCAGCCCTTCTTAATATTTAAGATTTTCTCCTATTTTTTTTTTCCTTCTCAATGGTTTTACAGCCAGAAACCCCACCCAAAGGAACTCTTTTTGTCCCCACACAGACGATCACAGAATCATAGAGAGGTTTGGGCTGGAAGGGATCTTAAAGATCATCTCATTCCACCCCCTGCCATGGGCAGGGACACCTTCCACCAGCCCAGGTTGCTCCAAGCCCCATCCAGCCTGGCCTTGGACACTTCCAGGGATCCAGGGGCAGCCACAGCTTCTCTGGGTAACCTGTGCCAGGGCCTGCCCACCCTCACTGGGGAGATTTTCTTCCTAATACCTAAAACTGCTTCCTTTTAGTTTAAAGCTATCCCCCCCTTGTTCTATTGCAACAAACCCTGCTAAAATTCCCTCTGTATTTGTTTATTGAGCCCCCTTTAGGCACTGGAAAGGGCTCTGAAGTCTTCAGGGCTTCAAGACAAGACAAAACCCAGCTTTCAGCCACGCCGGCTCTGGTGAATTGAGGGAGTTCTCAGGAAAAGCTCTTGGCTTTGTAGCATTCTTTTACTGTAAAATAGAGTTCAAATGAGATTCCTCGAACTAGAGAGGTGTCTCTCAGTGGAATCAGAATGGCACAGTTAGCTGGGGGGAACCATAGAGGCTCACGGGACCGTGCTGAGGGACATCTTTTCTGATTGCTTTTAAGAACAGCAGTGCACACAAAGAGATGTGTTAACCTGTGAAAAGTCAGCTGATCCCACACACACAGACACAGAAAGATGCCACAGAGGGGTATTTATGGCAGCAGTGAGCAGATTTTCCTCTCCCTGCCCCGTGCTGGGGCTGGCAGGCAGCAGGAGCTGTGCTGGCCCTTCATTTGCTGCTCAGCATCCCTGAAATGCCTCCAGTTCAGCAGTCAAGCTGTTCCCTCAAGATAGATGGAGCATATAATTTTATATACACTGTGATAAAGTCCAGCTCTGTCCTGTTGCTTAAGCTATTCCAGGAATGAGAGAGTAGGGCACAAAGCTACACCCCAGGCAGGAAAAGTAAGCCCTGCCAGAGTGTGTGCCCCTCTCAGCCTCTCATTCCTTGAAGAGCAGGGGTGGAATATCTCGTTTCTGAAAGCTGGGGAGCATTTGAATTAAAAAAAAAAGTTTGAATTCAAAAAAAAAAATAATTAATTTTAAGCAGCAGAAGAGAAATCTGCATAATGTCAAATTCACTTGATTTTAAAGGAATTAAGTCAACTACAAGGCAGGGGAGACAGCAAAAAATTACTGTCCCTATTATCTTGCCACAGCACGTGAAAACAACTGTTGGCCACAGGCATAAAGAAAGTCCTCTTGGTTGGGTATTTAACCCAGGAGCAATGCAGAAATATTTAAATTTTTAGCATTTTTCTTTAATTATCAGAGTACAAAAACCTCTCAGCAAGCAGCAACCAGATAAGCTTCTTTTACAGACCAAAATATGTGCCTGTGTTTGCCTTATGTGGTTTATTCATCTGTCTGGCTTGGAAAAATCACTTTTGCAAATCCAAAATAATGACAGCAATGACAATGATTGACAGTCATTTTGAAAATTAAGATTCAGAGCCACTAGAATTTCATCTGCAGTCCCACTCTGTTCATATTTAAGTGTCTTCAAATTGCACTTAATTTGCACATTTGTGATCTATTCCTTTGATGAAGCAAGATACCAAACAGCAATAGAGAACCTACTGATTAGGATCATCAGCAGTCACTTCTTTTTGGTTCATTAAATCACTTCACAGCTGCCTAATGTTCTCCAAACAGGAGGAGTATTAGAGGAGCTTTAGTGCTCAGGAAAAAGAAATCAGTCCTTCTGGAGGAATGTATGTAAATGCAAGCAACAGAAGTACAAATATTGATATCCACTGACACCACTCAACAGGCTGAAGTTACGTTTTCCTGCTGATGAAAATTAAATTGAGGAAATAAATACTGATATAATACAGACAGACTTTTTTTTTTTTTTTTTTTTTTTTTTTTTAACAAGAGGTCCTGGGAATGCAAAATTATTTTCTAGAAACAGGGTTATACCAAAAAATTACAGCCCCTTTCAGCTGAGGTTTTGGAATCCCTTCAGGCAAGTGCCTCACTTCCAGCTCAAACCTCCTGTTTTCCCTAGGAATATGGATTATAAGGAGCATTAGCAGCTGTCTCCTTCTGGAGCACTGCAGCTTTCCCCTCTCCCAGCTCCTCCCTTGGTACCCCTGGTCAGTCTGGTCTCTTCAGAGTCACTATTACATTTTTTCCCTTTCTATTTCCCCCTCCTTATACTAAAATAATCACTTAGTCACGCTCCTGTCACCCCAAATCAATTCCCTTCCGAAAACTCCTTTTTTTTCCTTGGGAATTTTTTCCTTCTTCCAATTGGCAGCATTATTTGGGCAGTTCTCAGCTGTTCCCCAGCTGCTGCCCGTGCTTGGCTGGGCATCTGGCTCCCAGGCAGGGCACCAGGCTGCCCAGGCTTGGCTCACAATAATAGGAAATTTAACACTCATTCTGGGGACTGTTAATGGGAAAAGATCTTTTGAGCTTTCCTCCCAGAAAATGCCAGAGAATGTCCTGTTGGCAAACAGCTGTTAGCAACCAGAGTCCTCCCCCCACTCTGATTTAACGATTAAAATTACCTCTCAAACTCACACCTCTTGATTTCTGATTAGAAAATTGAAATATTTCTTTCTACCTGCTTTAAAAAAAATGTTGGTTTTCTCTGTTTCACAGGTTTCAGTCCATCGTGAAACCTGGAGTTTGCCAAGCTGTGTCTGTAGCTGCTGGTCAGAGACAGAGACACTGCTGATGTCTGGGAACATTCCTTGGGGTGGGAGGTGTCAATGTGACCAAAGTAGGGACCAGTTCAGGAGCTTCAAAACTGCTGTTTGGCACCTGAGAGCTCTTGGGAAAACCATCTGCATGCACTGACTTTTATAGAGCATCTCTGTGCATGACTTTGTATTATGTTCCTTGGCAAAAGTCGGGCTTGAAATCTGTGAACTCTGGCATCCACCCAAATTTGAGATACTGATTAATTTGCCCATCAATTTATGCCAATTTATGAGATCATAGAATAGTAGAAGGGTTTGGGATGGAAGGGACCTTAAAGACCATCGAGTTCCACCCCCTACCATGGGCAGGGACACCTTCCACCAGCCCAGGGTGCTCCAAGCACCATCCAACCTGGCCTTGGACACTTCCAGGGATCCAGGGGCAGCCACAGCTTCTCTGGGCAACCTGTGCCAGGGCCTCCCCACCCTCACAGGGAAAATTTCTCCCTAATATCTAATCTAAACCTGCTCTCTCTCAGTTTAAAACCATTCCCCCTCAGCCTGTCCCTCCACACCCCTGTAAAAAAGTCCCTCTCCATCTCTCTTGCAGATTTTTTTTTTTTTTAGTCGATGAACTTATTTCCTGTGCAGTTTGAATTTTACGAGCATGAATGATGTGATGAAATCAGCCTGACAGCGACATTCTGTTTGTCAGTCTCCCACTGGCAGCGGGCAATGCCCTGGGACACTCGGGTGATGCTCCCGGCTCCCTGTCCGTGTTCCCAATCCCTCTCCCCGCTCCCGGCCCGCCCCCGCGCTGCCCCCGCCCGCCAGCAGGTGGTACCCGGCATTTACAAACCATCCTCTCGCATCCCCGGGCGCTCCGCTCTGTGCTCAACCATCACACACAACAAACCTCCCAGACGGCTCGTTCTGAGCCGCCTTCCTCGGCTCCCCGGCCAGACCCGAACAGGGAAACCTGCTTACCAAACCATGTGTCTGCAGGATTGTTTTTATTGCACAGAATGGCTTGGTTTGGAAGGGACTTTAAAGATCATTTCATTCCAAGCTCAGCCACAGGCAAGGACACTTTCCACTATCCCAGGTTGCTCCAAGCCCCATCCAGCCTGGCCTTGGACACTTCCAGGGATGGGGCAGCCACAGCTTCTCTGGGCAACCTGTGCCAGGGCCTGCCCACCCTCATAGGGAAGAATTTCCTTCTCACATCTAATCTAAATCTCCCCTGGTTTAGTTTATAGCTCTTCCCCCTTGTCCTATCATTATCTGCACATGTAAAAAGCTGCTCCCTTGCCAGATCTCCCTGTGTGCAAACACCAGATCTGCTAGACATGTTGGACAAAATTCCCACTGCAGCTCCCTGCCCCTAGGACAGATGGACAGTGTTTGTTTGAGGATGCAGTTGGGAAGCTCAGGAACAGCGCTGTGAGCACAATCCAGCCTTTCCCGTGGGGTGAGTACAGGCTTGTGAACTCGGTCCTGCTCCTTTTTGGAATTTCTGCTTTCTGCAGAGACATCAGACAGGTGTCTGGACTAGTTACGCTCTGGTTTTTCACTTACAAGGAATGATTTTATCTTTTATGCCAGTGCAACCGAGTAGAATCAGGCAAACATTCTGATCAATGGCCAAAAAAAATAAATCAATATGTAAGACTGGTGGAGTGTGCTCAAAGTAAGGAGCTCTTGCACTGCTTTGATTTTTGTATCTTACCTAAAAAAAAAACCCCTCCTCTTTCTGTTCAGCTGCTCTACCCAGTTCTGTTTCCAACTCCTGTAACCTTTTCTATGGGATATTGGCATTATTAAATATTTACTCTTTATGAAGGCTCTGAAGTTCATGCTCATGTCTTCCAGCTACAGGGGCATCCATAAAAAATAGAGTTCCAGGTCTACCCTGTAAACATGACCGTAGTGACCCAGAGCAGAGGGAGGGCTGATGGGAGCAGGCTCTGAACTCAACATCAGCCTTTTACACCCAGATACATAAATAGCTTATTTTTAAAAGATAGCTAAATGTTTCCTCACAGATATATAAACATTCTTCCGTGTCTGGAAACGCTGTGTTGTAACACAGCATACCATGGCCACCAGTGGAGCAGAGCGTTTTAAAACAAACAAACAGCAAAGAAATGACGATGGACATGAAAACATGAAAGCAAATCCTCTGGAAGGTTTGTTGTTGCTGCCCTTTTAAAATGAAACAGTCTGAGGCTTTGTGAGAAGGTTCAAAATATTGACAGTCTCACCTCCCTGCTTTTGTTTCTAAGCTCTTCCACCTTCAGCTGCAGTGCAGTTTTTTGATATTAAGTGTAGTTTCTCTCCAATCTCATCCCGTTAATTATATTTTAATAAGAAAGAGACTCAAATTTAATGAAAGTTTGCAATGATTAGAGCATTATTAAAGCCATAACCTAGTCAGCACAAACACTGACTTAAGACAAATGTGATGAAGGGCTTCTCCCCTCCAGGTTCCTGGTTTTAATATCTAATGAGGATCTGAAAGTCAGTAAAATGGGAATAGTCCTGATAGGTAAACATAGCTGATGCTCTGCTAAACAAGAGCCACCCCCTAATCCGTGTAATAGCTTCATTACTGTTAATTAACTTGAAATGAAAGAGTAGGCTGTAAAACTTTAACACAGCTGTCCTAAAACATCCTCACTGATCTCTCGGTGGTGCCCCAGTGAAGGCTGATGCTGAAAAACCAAGTTGGCTGCTTCGCTCATCCCCATCTCTCATTTACCGTGTTGCGTTGCTGTAATTAGGGGTGTGGGACTCCCACCCCCCCATGCTCCACTGGGGGCACCAAGTGTGGGTTACTGTAATCACGGTGCAGATGTTTCATTCAGCAGGACACAACTTCTGTGTCATTACCTGTAACTTTTACCTCCCTTTGCAGACTTTACCGTTTCTTTCGAGCTTTTGAGGCACCAGTTACCAGCTCTATGAGTTGTCTTGTCCTCCCCAAACCAAATTTTCCAATTTCCATGTCGAGCACTGAGCAAACACAGAAACACAAGGCCGTCCCTGCCAGGCTCCTCCACTACAAAGTGTCCTTTCCAGCTTCTGACGCAACCCCCCCCTGACGTCGCCTTTTCCACTGGAAAACCGGTGCCTTTTCCCTTACACCAGCTGTCATCACAAACCCCTGCAGGCCCAGGATCCCTCCACACACGGGCTCACCTTCTGAGCCCATTCTCCTGGATGCTCATGTTGTCTCTGGCAGGATTTGGTTCCCTGTCCCCAGCACTTTCTGTCCCTTGTCTGGGAGTTGCTTGCTCGGAAAATCTCAGCCCAATCTCAGGTGGGTTCTCTGGGCTCTGTGGCTCGAGGTAGTGCTGGATGTGGAGCACAGGGCTCCCAGCATTTCGTCTCCTGCAGCCTGAGCTTGTTCCAGAACCTCTCTTCTGCAATTCCTTGTATCCCTCTGATGCCAAAATGCCATCATGGCCTGCGCTCATCCTCCAGCTGTTGCTGCTCCCTGGCTAATCCTTGCAAGTCACAGTGCAGGTCTCACTACTCCAGCTGTTTTCCTTCTAATGAGTAACTCATCTGCCACTTCTCCCTGTTAATCAGGTGGACAGTAGACATTATTTCATATTGTTAAAGGAAAACACCATTTAATAAGTGAGGAAGGCCAGTATGTCTCCAGTAGTTTGGAAGGCGCAGTGTGAATCTATTGCACTTACCATTTTGATATTTGATAAATAGGCTTCTGGACTCAAGACTCAGGTATTTTAGCCCTCTGTGGGCTCAATGAGTGGCCAGTGCTGCCATGGGCACAAGGGGTGGTAGGAGTGACACTGCAGCACTTGCCTAAATTAAAGGTTTGTTATCCTGCTCTTTCCATGGCATGGCCACTCCTGAAGCCAAGTGAATACAGGACAATCCAAAGCCAGGAAAAGCACTTGGCTCCCACCTGTGGTCTGTGAGGAGCTGCTCAGGGCTGGAGAGCTTTGTGTCCTACACCAAGTGTAGTTGAGAGGGCTCAGCCCTTCCCCTGAGCCTGCACCAGCAGCACGTGGTGGGAGAGCAGCCCTTTGATCTGCAAAAGTCACTCCGGATATACAGACTTCTGATGTCCCAAATATTTGCAGAAGCTCAGACTGTGACTCCCCCTCCCAGTGCTTCCCAATGGATTGTGGTTGGAAACGGCGGCTCAGGGTCGAGCCCTTCCTGGCATGGTAATATGGAATAAATAATTTATGCCAATCTGTTATTAACAAATCTTTTCTTCCTGCGCGTTATTTACGCTCCGTGAATTTCACTTTCTGGAAACAACTCCCCAGTGGATCTTCCAAGGGTAAATCCAACCCTCCGGATAATTCCAGCTCATGAAGCTCTTCTGCTGTATTTTACCAGGTAAGGAAATGAATTGGAATGGAAAGAAATTAATTCCATTCCAATTCAAGCTTGTTTTTTGAAACAGAAGCTTTAATTTTGTAATTCATTTTCCTACATCATCAAAAATTAACTCCTAATTTGTTCCAAAGGGCACATTTCTATTTCACCTTTAAAGCGTTCAGGGAGAACCAGAGAAATCTGGTTTATTCCTTATAGCAATCACAGCACATAAATTTATAGTCCATTTGCTGTAGCATCCTTGAAAGGAAAGGTGCTGAACAGGAAATTACCCTCAGGCCCCAAATTATATCTTGCTGGAACCTGAATCACATTTTTTTTTTTTTTTTTTTTTTGGAAAGCTCCTAAAATGTGTGGGAGAGAGTAATGATCCGTACTGAGATAACACAGATAGTTGTCTTAGTCTGAAATTAATTGGTCCTGAGCATGGCTTTTAATATGTGACATTAAAAAAAAAGATCTCAGTTACCCCAGAGGAATGAGCTACCCTACATTTTAATGTTGCATCATTGACTCATTCTGTATCCCTGGCCACGTGATATTGAGTCTGGGATGTTTTAATTACGCATAATTAATTATGCAAATGCAGATAGCAACGCTTGTTGAAATTAATCATCCATTAGCACTGTGGGGAAAAAAAAAAAAAAGAAAAAAAAAGAAATGGCAATCAGATGAGATATTGCTGCCGAAAGCTGAGCTGAAATTCTGTTTCGTTTCACAATCAGCCTTCATGAAATACGCCTGATGAATATCGATTCACCCCACTGGATAAATCTGCCTGAGGGAGGAGACACTTCCCAGAAGAGGGCAAAGTAATATTTGTAATAATTAAAGGCCCATCA
The DNA here is from genome assembly GCA_038380795.1 of Pyrocephalus nanus. Taxonomy (NCBI): domain Eukaryota; kingdom Metazoa; phylum Chordata; class Aves; order Passeriformes; family Tyrannidae; genus Pyrocephalus; species Pyrocephalus nanus. Next base: position 2,549,225 of record CM076268.1, read on the forward strand.
AGACATCACAAAGCAGCTTATGGAGGAGGTTAAACTGCGTTGTGAATAAGGAAAGGGTAATGCAAAAGACACGCTTGAGGAGAGTTGCTAAAAAGGCACCGGGCATTAAAACCTCCCCAAAACAGAGGTATCTGCTGGCTCTGTCTCATTCCTTCCACCAGGGATCACTGCCAGGGAGCAGCTCCCAGGCCCTCACACCAGGAGCAGCGTTGGGAAGAGGACAGTGTCTGTTCCCAGTGACTTGTAAGATGGTCTGAAATTATTTCCTAATTCTTATGTCGGCTTCTTTAAGCGCTGGGTGGGCTCAGGTTGGCCCCTGTGCTGCCCCAGGGTGGCACACACACCTTTCCTTCTCCCCCTGACACCCACCCAGCCCTGGAGCTCCTTGGGAAGAGGGACAGCATCTCAGGGCAGAGGAGCTGGAGGACACTGAGGAGACCAAAGGAGCCAAGCAAAAACAGCTGAGGGCTTTTTCTGACCTTTTGCCCTTTACTTGCCTGTTTCTTTAAAGCAAGTTTACTTATTTTTTTTCCCCTTCTTTAGTTTTTTTTTTTCTTTTCTCCTGCTATCCCCATGAGGCATTCTTTCCTATGAGTCACCCCCACCATAAAGAAATCTCTGTTTGGCTCGAAGTTCTGCTCCCATGCCTGGAATCAACATTTTTGCAGTGAGAGATAGGAAATGAGCTGAATTTGTGGGTGATTCATTATTTACTATTTTGACCTGAGATGTGTTTTTACCACTAGCTTTAAAAGAAAAGAAAATCATGTGATAAAATACCTAAAACACGAGGCCAAAGCTACATGGGACACAAGACATTCACATTCTGCTTTATAACGTGTTTCTTTATATCATATATAGTAATAATCCCTTATATCTTTTGACATTGATTTTACATTTTATCAGGATTATTAATGTGATTAATTTTATTCCAGAGTGGCATCTTAACTACTTAAAATACCCCTAAAAAAAGTATGTTTTCTCATACAGTTCAGAAACATGGTACTGCTTATGCATTTACATTCTTTCATGTATGTATGATACAACATAATAAGACATTTTTTTCAACACCTATTTAAAAAATCATACAGATAAATGTGCACAGAGCAGTCCTGGGCACTAAAGCCCATCCAAACTCAGCAAGCCAAATTTGGAATAAAACAGAATTCCAGATTATAAAACAAATTGGACCAAAAAAAAAAAAAAAACCAAAACAAACAAAACAAAACACACAAAAAAACCCCACAAAAAACAAACAAACAAACAAACAAAAAAAAACCAACCCCAAAAAAACCCAAAACCCTAAAGCACATCTAAGCTCAGAATCCTGAATTTAGAATCAAACAGAATTCCAGATGATAAAAGAACAGATCAGACCAAAACCTGGCAAGCAAAATTCAAGAGCCAGAGGCAGAGCCCCAGGAGCCAATTCCATCAGGAACAGCTGGAAGGGCCCCAGCAAGAAGGTTAGGAATTAGTGGGCCATACAGAGGCCTTGTTAGCAGGATTTTTAAGGGTATTTTAGTATTCATTCCAGGTGAATTTCAGCTGTTCCCGGTTGCCAGATAACCCCAACAGTGCTATTTACCCGAGCTCCAGCCTAACAGGCTGACCCTGCAGGCAGCCCTGCCTTGCCCCACAATCCTCCCACGAGCCAAGAAGGCGAAACCTCCCCACTGCTGCCTCTGATGGAGATGTTTGGGATGTCCCTGGGAACAAAGGCAATCACAAAATGCCCAGGGAGAGAGAGTCAGGACTTCCCGAGCTGCGCTGAACACCCAGCTTTGCCCGGTTTCCCTCGGCGCTGAAAGGTGAGGTGATGAAACACATTCTCTCTCCCTAGAGGGCCATCTCCTGGTGTGTTAAGCCTTTTGTGGTCCACCCCAAAGAGCACTGATGGGGTCACAGCTCTGCTGGGCTTGGGACCCCACCGTGGATCCGAAAATCGGTGGCTGCAGAAACGCCCTGAATCAGCTCCTCGCTGAAAGGGGTGAAAACAAAGCTCTGAAAGCCTCGCTTGAACCCTTTTGAAAGTCACTTTCTAAAGTTAGATTTAGACATTTAGGTCATTTACGGAGCAGATGCTGCCGCTAAATCTGTTTGGATGTAACTCAGAGCAGCGCTTTTGCCAGTTGAAACAAATTAGAAAATGCTGGCTGGCTCATGAAATCCTCCTGATTTATTTGTTTCGAGCTGAAGCAGTTGCAGAAAGTTCTTAAGTAGTGCATCTCTATCCTTGGCAGATATTTAAGCAAAAGGCAATGATTTTAATTTTAACTGCAGGAAATGGGACACATCTGGGATCAAGAAGTCTCTTTCATGGTGTCCATCACTTCAGGTCGGAGGGGGAAAGAAGGGAGATGAGATGAGATGAGGAAATTAATTTCCCAGAAAAAGGTCACATTATATTCAAAAACGATATATAAATTAAATATTGTTCAGAATGATTTCTTTGGGTTGAAATGAACGTGATCCATGTTGCTGTCCCACGACAGCTTCTGGAAATGGAGATGGTTTTTTTCCAGTGCAGCTGGTGTTTCCTATTTCACCAATATTCTTCCATCCACATAGTGATGATTGTGTGGCAATGAAACCGCCTCTTTATTCTCCCTGAAAGCCCACAGAGGAAAGGAGAAGCTACCAGTGACCTCTTGTCCAGTAAAAATACATGCCCAGTGTTGCCAAATTGCAAATTTTTCACAAATCCATGATTTTTAGCAGGGAGGAAGGGTGGGTTTTAAAGCCCCACACCCTGGAAGCAGCCAGGTCAGAGTGTACCACCCTAAAATACCTCCCACGGCAGAAGGTCGGTGTTCAACAAGCAGAGCCCCTAAACTGTGATTTACAAGGAACAGCATTTTAAGCCATCCCACCATTTTTGGAGCCTGACTGATGAGTGTGAATGGCAGTGTGTACAACCAGCACCCAAACAGCTCGAACATTTTCCAGTTTCTGCTTGGCTGCGACTGCTTTAAACAGTTACTTCAGAAGGGTTTGATGCCCAGCTGGGCTCATGCTGTGTTGCTTGTGGCAAGGAGATCAGGGGCCTGTTGACCATCACTGGACACATCAAGGACGATCTCTTAGTGACCAGACAGGCTGAGGCTGTTCTGGATGCAGAGATGTCCTGAGAAAAGCCCTTTTTTTTTTATTCTGAACCACTCTCTCCAAATCATACAGTGAAATTTCCCTCCAGGTCTCGTGTCCAAACACGAATCCATTCTGTCTCTTTAGCATGAAATTCTATGTCACAGCTGCTCTGTGGATGAATCTTTCTCATATTTTTACTCTTTTCAACCCAGAACTTGCCTTCCTGCACCTCTGACAGGCACTCCCACTCTTCATCAGGGTAGAGGTGAGGGGATCTCCGGTCCCCATTCCAAGGGATTGTCCTTGGCTCAATCTGCTTGAGCTGTTAAGGCTCCTGAGCTAATTAAAAGCAGACCCATTCTCAGTCTTTTTCCTGTGGAATGAGTGATTTCAGGAGGATGCAGCAGATCTCACAAGCCATGACACAGCTCTCACCCACCACCCCACTGCAACTGCTGGAGCTCTCACAGGAAATGAGACCTCCATGGCATTTCTGTCTCATTTCTGGAGGAGCCAAACCCCATTCCTCTTCCCTTTCAGAGCATGGACAATGTGTAGAAAAGTGTATGTGCTGCTCCTGTGAGCTGGGGTTTTGTTCATTGTTAAAGCAGTGAAAAATACAGGCTTTTCACACAGTTTTCTTTGCAAAGCCAACAGCAAAGTCAGGCCCACGAAAACAATGAAATGACATGATTAAAACTTCCATTTCATCTTAATCCAGGGCCCTCTGGCACAAGCATTATAATAAAGCCTTAAATAAATAGTTATAAGAACCATTTCTGTCATCACATCCCTGATGCAGAGTGGAAAAGCCTTCAAAAATGAGGTGTCTGCATGTTCTGTCTCCTTGCTGGCTACTGCATCTTGCAATCTGTTGTTGAGACACTTACTTGGAATCATGATGATAAATGCCACTGTCAGGTTTATGATGGCTCTTATCCCAATCTTTCCCAGTGAACGCAATTAATTAATAATTTACTTTCATACCAATTTGAGGTGTGAAGATTCAGCTCCTCTGAATTACCCCCTTGGGGAAGAAAGACAGAGGGAAATGAACATCAGAAGTTCAGTGTTGATCCATTGAGGCTCGGCTGCTGCCTTGACTTGGGGTTCTTTGGGAGGATTTAGAGACAGGCAGCATTTCATTTATCTGACCTGCAATGTTAGCAGACCCCAGTTATTACAACAAGTTGTTGACAGGTCTGGGAGCTCTGAATCAGAAAGCAGACCATTAACAACTGGTCACTGTGTGGGGAATGGATTAACTCAAAGGAAAACTCAAAATTCCAGTGCCTTTCTTGCTTGTTTCTCTTGAGCTGAGATTTTCCAGCGTGGCTGCATCTCTCAGGTGGGGCAGGTTGTTTTATTTGTGTGAGACCTGAGGTGGGATTCAATAGAACCAGCCAAGCCAGAGACAGGGTTCTTCTCAAACTGAAAAGCTGCTGTGAAACATTCATGCTTATTTACCCTGGGAAAAAAAAAAGCAATTCAAGCAACACGTTTTCTTCAAGAGTTAAGATGAACTTGCTGTTTAACTCCTTTAACACCAAAGGCTGCTGAATTCCCAGGCAATAGGATGGCTGAGACAAATCCCCATTTCCTCTTCAGAAAATGGAAATGGTGTACAATTGTTCTTTCTTTTCTTTCTTTCTTTTTATATTTTTAGTGGGAAAAACAACTGAATTCCTTTACCACTTTCAGAGGGGAGCTACAGTGGGGCCCAGCCAACCGTGACTTTTCACAATGTGGGGGAGGAAATTCGATGGAGTTAGAGCTTATTTCTCAGTTCTCATTTCCAATGGCCCCTTTGCAAAACAGTACCTGTGTTTCCAGGGCCCACAGCTACTTGGAGAAACAAATAATTAATCTTTCTCTTTAATTTCATCCACAAGTTGTGGCAGTGTTCAGCTGACCCATAAATATATACATGTAATATATAAAAATATCTTTATTTTTATATATTTATTTGTGTATTTATGTGTATAGGTATATATATGCACTCAGAGCATTTACATCACTGCTTCAGCAAAAGGCAGTGTATGGAAAAATCTGATTGAAAACATATGGGAAGTTGTATCAGAAACAGAGATCCTTTTTCTCCTGCCTTCTTCAGATGGTGATTTGTTCCACTCACAACTATTGGGGTAAATAGCAGGGAAAACACATTTCTTTTTCTGCTGAGTGCCAACTACACCCCACGGATGGATAACTTTGGTGTTATGGTGATCTCTGCCACGTTCTGCCAGCTGACAGACTGCTTTATCTTGAATTGTGTGTTTCTTATTAATAATTACTCAACAAAAGCTTGGTTATGTATTATTCATGGCTTTTTTTTTTTTTTAAGTCATTGACACCACCTGCTCTTAACTCTGCAAGCCAGTCCTGAATCAGCTCTCACAGATCTCTGCCAGAGTTGAGTGTCCCCAGATGAAAAACATAACTACAAAAGAAAAACAGTTTTCTGCTTTTTTCCCCTCCTGAAAGTTTACCACTTTTTTTTTCCTCCTACTGCTGCTTCTTCTTGCCCTGCCTGTAATTGTGTTTATTTTTTAAGGCCAGAGACAGAAAGATAAGCTGCTGCTGTAAGAGTGGAAACGTTCTTAAATCATCTTGGCTTGCATCTGGCACAGCCTCATTCGTTCCACAGAGGTTCTATGGGTTTGTAAATCCAACAGAAAAAGTCAAAGTGAATCAAGTGCGGACTTAGGAAAAAGTGTTAATGATTACAGAAGGCTAAATTACACGTAGGACAGCTTTCTCCTCATTTCCATCCCAGGCTGCCACAGTTCCTTGGTGTGAACAGCAAAATTTCAAAATAAGGGTCCAATTTAGCAAGGGTGGCCTATGCAATCTGATTTTAAAATTTTTCTCTGCCCACAAGCAAGAAAAAAACCTAAACCAAACCACAAACAAACAAACAAAAAGCCCAACCAACCAAAGCAAAAAAAAAAAAAAAAATCCGAGGAAAAAAGATGGATCTGCCAAGAGCAAGGTGCCCCATCCCACGGTGCCAGTGCTGTGCCAGCTGCTGCTTCTCTCTCCCAGCACAACAGGAAAAGAAGGCTGCAGCCTCTGCCACTGCATTTGTAAGCCCACAAAGTTTTTTTTGTGTCATTTTGAGCCTTCAAATTCTGGCTTGGAAGAAAACAGGGACCTTGGATGCCAGGCTGGAGAGCCAAGGAGCTGCAGGAGCTCTGCATGCACAGGGCTGAGGACGGCAGGGGGGTGGGACAGGGGGTCTAGTGGGTCTTGGGGGACGTGTGATGCAGGAACATGTCCTGAAATTACCTTTTCTAGCCAGTCTGTTGGTGCATTTGTCACTCCATTTCAATCGTTTTACTTTGATGGGATCAAAGATGGTGTTTGCTCAAACATTAACTTCAAGCAGTTCCTTCATAAAGATGTTAATTTTTACTTGTACAGGGAGTGATTTTTTTTTTTCTTTTTAATTCACTTGCTTAAAAATTATTTCTTCCCTTCCTCTCCTTCCTTCAGTGCCTCTGGATTGAGGGGGGCAGCAGACACTGCTCAGTGACAGTTTGGTGACCTGGTATCTCCTTACCCTGGAAAGGCTCTCACCACAGAGATGATGCAGTTCTCAGTGGGGTATGAGAAGCACTTTGTTCTGGTCTGCAGCTTCCCCAGACCCTTGCACCCAGCAGAAATACTTGCTCTCAATTTTAGAGAGTTTCTAAATGTGCTTGTTATTTTTTTACGCTCCTTCTGTAATTTCTACACCTTGAGCTGACAGCAGTACAAATAATTTCATGCCCCAGAATTGAAGGTTTTAGAAAGGCAGAGACAGATGGAAAGAATAAAGTTTTAAAAACTTTCCAAAAAGTTTGTCAGAACACTTTTTTTTTTTTTTTTTCTGCAACAGGAGGCTGGCAGCAGCAACCTGTGCTGGGAAATGCTTGGTGCACCGGCATGGCCTTGGTATTTGTAGGCTAATTTTTTTGTTTTGAGTTTTAACTCTTGACTCATGGAAAAATAATCTGTGTTTTGGGCTGGTCCCTGACTTGATCTTCCTTCAATTAATGACTGTCTGTTTCAAAATACTCCTGGAGAAGCTTTTATGATAATGTTTTTATCCTCCTGCGCTCTCCCTTTGCCTGCTCTTGGAGAGGCAGAAGTCACTACGAGCCAGTTCCCAGCTGTTTGCTATGTGGGTGGTTGGGCTTTTCCAGGGAGCAAAACTCAGCCATCAGCCCAGCCAGACTCCTGCACCGCCGTCTCCAAACAGAAAGTGACATTTCACGTTAAAAATTAATGCTGTGATGTGGAATTAAATCAGCCAGTTTTAACCAGAGCTCTACAGCAGTTGCTTTAGGGCGAATGGCAAACATCCCTCTGAATCCAGAGGGCTGGGAGTCACATCCACCAAATAAAACCCAACCAGCTAAATTTAGTCTGGGTAGGAAATCAGCTTGAGGTTAAGTAAAGTTTTCTGCTGCTTTGCTTTGTTTTTAGATTACCCAAGAGATGTTCCTTCCTGGAAAGGGAAATAGGATGGAGATGCATCGCTGTTTTTCAATCCCTTCGTTTACGTGGACTCATTTCAAGTAGGTTTTATTGTGTGTTTGTGATTTAAACCTTACTGGCTCCTATTTTCAGATGGAAAGCTTTGAAGTGCCAGTGGCAGGTCTGTGAGCAGCCCAGCTCCTCTCAGCACCTCTTTCCTGGGCAGGGGGGGCACCTTCCTTCCACACTCTGACTTGCTCTGAACACAGGTGGACAAGGTAAAAGTTTATTTAAAAAAAAAAAAAATTCCTTTGCACCTAGTAGTTAGAATTGGTATTGGTTGCAAAATTGCATTCCAGGGCAGATGAAAAATTACAAGCTTTGCTATGTAATGTCTAAGCCAGGGGAGACTGAGCTCCTCAATCCAGCAACCCTGGCCAAAGCTCAGTGAAATCCAACCCGCAGACTTTCTGGATTAATATTTTATCATCCACCCTAACATTTTTGCTTGGACATCTTTTTGCTTAGAGGGACGCTTCTAAACCTAAATCCTGGAGCTAAGCAGCCACAACTGGCTGTGTGTCTGCCTGCATACGTCAAACCAGAGCTAGGATTTCTGACCTTTCTCCTTAAAGACACCAATTTTCTCTGCTCACATGTAATTTTCTCCTCCTTGCTGTGTTTTGCAATGATCAGGTAGAAGTATCTGCAGGAAAGCATACAGTTACAGGTTTATTTACCGACTTGGGATATAAATCTAGTTGCTTAAGCAAACACAAACTGTTTAAACAGTTGTTTAAGCAAACATGAAGGATGAGATAGACTGGAAAGGAATCTAAAAATGCTCTGAAAGTCAGGGCTTTGTGTTTTGGGTGTTTTTTTTTTTTTTTTTTTTTCTTTAACAAACCTATACCACCACTTCTTTTAACTGCTGGGAAGGTGCTGGGGGAGAAAGAGGAACCTCAGCACTTGCATGAAGAGGTGTTTTTGTTGGCAAGCTGCTGCTGGGGAGCTCCCACGGGGAATTCGTGCTCCTAAAGCCTCCTGCAGCCCAGGGATGGCAGAAAGGAGTGCAAGGGTGGGGAGAACCAGCCCCAGACAGGGCTGCCCCTGTCCCAGTGTGCTGGAAGCTTGGCTGGGTGGGATCTGCAGGGAAAACCTGCTGAGAAACTGCTTCTGTGGCACGGAGTGCTGGGGACTTCCAGAGCTGTGGCAAAGCCAAGGGAAACGGCTCCGGAGGGGAATCTCCCTTTGAAGGCTGCTGTTTGCTCACAGCAGAGTTATTGTTCCAGAGGAAGCCATAGGAATGTGCAGCTCCAGAGCAGGAAATGCCACTGTCTCAGTAATGCTGTGGGGAGGGACAGGGGGGTTAGGGTGGCATCGAGCTGGGAGTGTGGATGTTGAAGCGCTCCTGCAGCTGGAGGGCTCGAGGAAGGCTGACTCCTTCCAGTGCCTTGGCTGGTGGGATCATCCTGCAGTAAGCTGGAGGAATCCTTTCCAGAACAGGAGTAGAAAATGTTGGAGGTTGTCCCTTGAAACTCAGATTAGTGCTTTTCATATTCACAGAATCATAGAATGGTTTGGGTTGGAAGAGACTGTAAAGATCATCTCATTCCACCCCTGCCTGTTCAACCTGGCCTTGGACACTTCCAGGGATGGGGCAGCCACAGCTTCTCTGGGCAACCTGTGCCAGGGCCTGCCCACCCTCAAGGGGAAAATATTCTTCCTAATATTCCATCTAATCCTGCTCCCTGTCAGCTTGAATCCATTCACCCTTGTCCTGTCACTCCATGACCTTGTCCAAAGTCCCCCTCCAGCTTCCTTGGAGCCCCTTTAGGCAGTTGAAGAGGCTCTAAAATCTCCTCAGAGCCTGCTCATCTCTCCAGACTGAGCAGCCCCCCTCTCAGAGCTGCTCCACCCCTCTGATGATCTTTGTGGCCTCCTCAGGACTCACTCCAACAGGTCCTTGTCCTTCCTGTGCTGGGGACCCCAGAGCTGGAGGCAGCCCTGCAGGTGGGGTATTGCATCCTTTAAAAGTGTCAGATTGGAGCCAGAAGAAGGGTGTAAAAAACAACCTCTGAACTGCAAAGCTTTTACTTCCCTGTGGCACATATACAATCATTTTGGTGTGCCCAGAGATGTAAAGTACCTGTGAATGATGCTAAAAAGTAGAGCCCAGAAAGACATTTTCAGCCCAGTGCATAGACCACTGTTGTCCTTACGTGCACTTCATAAATAATTTTTTGACACTCTGAAGGTTTCTGAGGAGTACATTATTCAAAACATGCAGCTATTCCTTCTGAGACCGTGTTCACTGACATGAAACGCTCACTGAGTTTAATTATTAATATTTTTTTCCAGCATCTAGGAGTTCTTTCCACTCTGTGCAACATGTGCAAGTTGGCCTCCCAAAATGACAAGAAGAAAGATGGAGCTGAGCATCACCATGACCACGACACCTTTCCATTGCATTTCTTGCCAACCTTCCTCAGGTTGTGACAGTCCGCTTCCATCACAGAATTTCACCCCGTGGCTCCTGATGACAGAAGCTGAGGATGCTGCTTTTAAAAAGGAAGGGAAAAAAACCAACAGAACAAGCAGAAAGTGACTACTGACATTAAACACTGAATTAGAATTACGTTATGAATTTCTTTTGCATGTTCTGGCTTAGAAAAAGTACTCCATCTCCCTGAATTTTCCGTAGCCCTCTGTGCCACTGGAAAATGCCACCACAAAATGGCACCATTTCAAATCACTTTCTTCACAAGGTGCAACCGCTTTCATCTGAAGAATGGTGGCATGGGATGCCACAAATATTTTTCCTCGCGGGCTGTGAGAGCTGGTGTGGTGTTTGAACAGGTACAGAGAAGCAGAGAAGCAAACAATGCAGCACAAGTTTCAGGATTTGGAGTGTTTCTCAGAAGGGTGCTGATAGGCTACGTGTGTAATGTGCAGATTTCTGGAAAATCATGAATCACGTCCTTCTTTTCCTGTAAAAATGTCAGCTGTTTTCTAGGATGGCAAATCTGTAATTCCTTCCAGAGAGCAAAACAAATTAAGTAAGACTAATGAGAGTTGTCGGTAGGGAGAACATTTTGAAGAATGGGGAGCAGAGCAGATTGCAGCCCGTTTTGCAGCACAGCTGTGATGGGGAAGGGAAGAGGGGCCAGCTCCAAGCCAGGGCCACGTGGATAACGTGGTCCATGCGTGGGACTGATGCACAGTAACAAAAATGATTTATCACACACCACTTCGTCCTGATGGTGAGTAAAAGGGGATTTTATTTATTATGCATCCTCCTTGAATACATCTTCCTGTTGACTTTACGCCTGTGTGGTTGGATTAAGGATTGTTTAGGGCAAACCAGGTGAGACACCAGCTCCAAACTGGCAAGGACCTTCCAGCAAACACTGTCCATCCCCTGAGTGCGAAGGTCCCAAAACCACGTGTTGTACAGACAGGAACAAACTTGTATGTACTTGAAAAAGCCTTCCTGATATTTGCCCTTCATTGAGATTATCTGTGTTTTTCTTCTTTAATCATCTTTCAGGAGCCAAAACACCACAAAGGGATAATTCCCATCTATGAACTCTCCTTTCAGGTGAGGCCTCATCATGCAGGTTTAAGCTGGAGTTAAGTGGAATTCCCATAGCAAAAATGGCATTTCTGCCTGTTTGTGAAATTCCCTTCATTTAAAGCAGTAATTTGATGTTGAGAAGAAAGGCAAACAATTACAGCAATCCCTCTCTGTGGTGCAAGTACATTCATGCTTTGTCTGCCTCCTGACTGCAAAGACAATATTTACATATGCATACAAATCACATCACATATTGAACCAGTGCTAGGACTGCAAATATTAAAACTGGAATGATATTCTGTTGATACTTTAAAGGCTTGATGACCAGGAAATGCCAAGGCACCGATAAAACCGATGGTTGTCAGGTGATTTGCAGGGCCCATCTTCAGGAAGTCGCTTCCTGAACGTCTGCAGACTTTGAGTGTCAGGAAATTTATTTCTTTGGCACCTTCCAATCATCCAACGGGGCACGGCAGAGGAGAGCTGTCCTGGCACTCAGTGTATTTTTTTCCTGAGGATCAGGTAAGATTCTGGGAATGTAAAGAGCAGCACAAAAAGTCTGCCTGCCTTCAGTAGGAAGCTGGATGTTGAGATGCCAGTGGAGAAGATTATCACAGCACACATGCTGCCATTTAATTATGCCCTTTCCTGTAAAGAGCCTGGCTTTAATTAAATGGCAAAACAAAGTGAGAACTTTTCTCCAAGCCATTTTTAAAGTGCTCACTTCCTCCTCTGCGTTCTGCGGTTTATTAGATTTGAATGAGTAATGGGGTGGTTTCATTTGTTTAGTAAAATTAAAGTGGTCAGTAACAATTTCCTGTCTGAGCAAACCGTGGGCCGATTAATAATGTCGGTGGTGGTGGTGAATAGGGGTTTTTCTGCAGCACTCAGGTTGTGCTGTCTGCCTGCTGCTGCTGCTGCTGCTGCTTGGGGCTTTCCAGAGCTGCAGGTACTTCAGCAGGCTCAGCCTCGACTCACGGAGACAAATGTGCTCCCAGGGCTGGACTGGCCCAGGAGCAGCTCAGAAGGTGCCTTCAGAACTGAGCACCAGGACAGCATGGAGGAGATTTTGAAGCAAATATGATCTTCCTTCTTATGCAAGCATTTAGTAATTTTTATTTTGCAGGGTCAGGCCTGGGGAGGGGGTACGAGCACTGGAACCACTGGTGAGGAGTCCAACTTTGGAGCGTGCATCTCTCATTTGGGGCATCAGAGAAAGTGTTTGCCTGGTCCCCTCTAGCCTGTTTTCCACCACTGCATCAAGCAATCCCTCAGAACCCCGTGAGCCTGGGTCAAAATTCTACAGCATCCCATTAATTTGAACTAACAGCAAAAAATGGGAGGGAAATCCTATGCACTGTGCAAACCTTGATCTTAGATTCAGTATTTCCACTCCTAATGAAAACACCTAGGAAAACTTTATCTCTCTTTATTCCTCAAAAAAAAGCTGCACAACCAGGGGTTACAGTCTCCCAGTCTGAATTACCAGTTGATGCAAACAATATTTAGTCACTGGCTTTCCCATACACATTACAGATTTTCCCCTGAATTTTATTAGTTATCTCTTCAGAGAATTAGACACAGAGGTGGGTACGGATCAGCTCAGACAAAGCCCAGAGTGACACAGTCCTCTTGCAACAGGCATTTGGGAAAGGATGAACTCTACCGCAGTTATTCTTGCTATGTCTAAATGTTCATGTGGTATTTCTGGTGGTTAAATGCTGACTGCACATAAAAGAGCTTGGACTCTGATAGGACATAGAAGGAAAAAAAAGAATTAAAAAATAGTCTTAGTCCATGAATTCTAAAATGTGGTGACAGACACAGAGGCAACACATCAGGCTTGTTGCAACACCTACTGAGTCTGTGACAAAAGTGCTGTCTCCAATTCTTGCTGTTCAGTTGATGACAAATATAATGCCTTTGCCATCAGTAGGCAAATGCAATGACCTGTCAGTACATAAGACTTCAAACCCCTACATCAACATCCAGCAGCTTGTTTAAAGAGCTGATTCAACAGACTGCTGACATGGGGTTTCTTGAGCCTTTGTCCATGGATCTTCGTGTCTGCATATGGCCATTAACTCACCTGGCACTTTCTAGAAGCTGCAGAGTGTTTCAAGGGTCACAGTTACCTGGAGAGTTCACAAATTCTGTAAATAAGATGGTTTGTACATCAATTCCAGTGTTTTTTACAGAGGATGCCCAAGCGTGTCCATCCTCCACAAGGATCGTTCCATCCCAGGTTCAACTCTGGAGTATTTGAGTTCCCTTAATTTTTACTGATGTTGGTGTCCAAACCAGACGTTTAGCACCTCAAAGAACATATTGGTGGCACGTGGACTCGAGCCACCACAGAAAATGCTAATTGTTATCTCAGAACTGTAACTCACTGCAGCAGGGTTTTCAGCTTAGCTAAAAAGTAAAATGACTTCTGCGAAAGGAAAAGCACATGTTAGGTCGATATACCTAAAAAAAAAAAAAAACAACTTTAAAAAGAAGCATAGTTCTTTCCTTAATCACACTTCCTAACGCAGATAACACCGAGCCTTTGCACAGAGAGGAAGTCAGAGCAATGACGCCGTTCCACACAAACGAGCAGGTTGCGTGGGCGTAACCGAAATCAGAAACGACACTAATAAATAATGTCTCTCCTCTGAAAACCCAAAGTGCTCTGCAAATGTTATTTCAGCGAAGCAAATGGGCAAATACCTTTTAGCTTTCGAGCTGAAGGTTCAGGAAAGTGCAGCAGTGCGAGTGCCTCACTGGAGGTGAGACGGAAGGCTGATGAAGGGCAGGAACGATACGCCTGTGTTACGACTTGTAGACCTGTGGTTTAACCACCAGACAAGAAAGGGCTTATTAAAATTAACAGTATTAGAAAAGATTATGCTCCCCAGCAAAATACCAGGTTCCTGTGAAGACCTGTGAGTCGCTCGCACAGCCTTTGCAAAAGGTTGTTCAAGAGGCAGTGTCTGGGGTTCCTGGCTGTGTCTCTGTGTCAGGACTTTTGCATGGTTACTCAGAAGTCAAACGTGTTTCTTTTCACCTTGTCTGAAAATCTCATTTTCAGGTATAGATAAAAGCTGTTTGCTTTGTGACAGGGAAACAAAGAAACTGCAGCTATGCTTGGCCAGAAATCACCTGAGAGTTTTAAATTACCAATAAATCAGATCAATTCCTCCAATACGGATCCTGGTTTGGGTGTAGGTGGTGAAACACGGCTGCCATCCATTCCAGGCCATGCCACACGTGCTCATCTCCTTCCACCTCCCTGAGTCAGTCAGTCCTAGTGTTTCCTCCCTTGGAGAAGTGAATTTAGCACCTGGTGGGGGTGGTGAAGTGGGACTGATCAGTTTTAGCCCATTAATCATGTTTGTCACAGAATGAAAATAAGCAATTGCAGCCTCTCCTCCTGTCACGCTCATTGGAAGGGTAAATTCAATCACCAGCTCCTTTCCATGACCTGTAGGCTCTTGCTGAAAATTGGCAATTTCCAGTGTATTAAGGCACAGGCTTCTATGACAAAACCTGGCTCTAGATTATAGGAAGAGAAAGTTTGGGGGTGTTTGCCTCTCAGCTTTCCTGCAGATCCACACATGTTTTCTGCTTTCTGTTTGCTTGAATAATATTTTCCAAGTGGGCTCTAACTCTACATAAACTATGAATGATTTTAATCTAGATCAGCTGTGCAACTGTTTTTGTAAATCCTTATGAGTTTACACACCACTTACGCCCTCTCTGACCCTCCAGCCTGTGTCTCGTCCTCCAACCCCACTTCTACATTTTAAATTTCAGTGCACAGCTCTTGGCAGGGTCTGGACCCTGTAGGTCTGACTTCTTCTGCAGCCACACAGCAACCCTGCTGCCTCCAGAGGGGACAAAATACAGCCTAAATCAAAGCAAGGCATCAAAGCTGCCTCTTGTTTAATGCCATCAGATCCACTCCTTAGGTATAAACAGTTCTTTTCCAGGATGACTCCATTCCAAAATGTCTGTGTTTTACTAAATATTGTGCAATGTGGTGATATATGGACAGGCAGGCTTAGGCCAGAACTGCTGCAGCAGTGCCATCCTGTACCTGGGTTATGATTAATTCGGCCTTTCATCACATGAAATGTTGGCTGTCCATCTCCTTCCCCTCTCCTACTTTTATAGCAGCAGAGAGACTACCTCAGATACGTTATGATGCCATAAAGGATGCTGATTATTTATTTAGGAGAAATGAAATGTGGTTTAATGGAGTGTGCGTTGGGCCCCAGGCCAGTGAGAGGGTTCTGGTGTTCTGGGCTTCAATGCAGATGCTCAGAGTTTTCAAGGGAAAATCAGTGTCAACTCAGGAGCCCTTATAAAGCTCATCTTGGCTCTTCCCCAGCTCTGCTGCTGGCTGAGTTGCCTGACCCTTTGCCTGACTCTCCCACCGCTTGAGATGGGAGAAAAAATGGGCTCCAGCTCTTGATGAGCTCCTCAGTCCCGCTGGACTCCAGACACAGGGCTCTCAAAATTTCATTTCCAGCCAGGACAAACCTTGCCCATGGGAGCTGGAGGTGCCTTCCAAGAAAGCATTTCCCACACACAAGCAAGGACCCCGGAGGCACTGATGGATGCCTCAGAATAATGTTTGACCTTGCCCAAAATCCGCTCAGTGCAGCCACCACCCCCGGGCCAGCCACTGTGCAGGTTCCCAGGACAGGTTTTGCTCCCCGCTGGACATCCCTCCCAGCAGAATGGGTTGGGATATCTTAAGGGATTTAAGCCTAAACTTCAGTTTCCCAAGTTCTCCCCGTGCTCTCCACCACAGGGATGTGCGATGGACAGAGATGAAAAGGAACATGTATCAGAATGGAGCCACGCCCCTGGGGAATAAAGTCACGTAGCTATGGGAAAAACATGTGTCTGTGAAGATCTCCCTTGACTTTAGCACACACATTCTGCTCATTATAAACTGTCTTTTTATATAACTTGACCTAACAACATCTGCAAAATCCTTGCCTTTTTGAAACTGCTATGAATAGATCGCTGTTTGTTTCTGATTAAGCCTGATTCATTTATCATTCTGGTCAGGCTTTCATTCCTGTAAATACATTTACTCTCAAGTTTCTCAGTATTTAAAATACATGTTTCATAGTAATTCTGAGGTCAGGAAACCAGTCTGCCAAAGACCATTTATACAGCATACTTTTTTTTTTTTTTTTTTGCATGCTAAAAAAATGTCAGTGTCCTTGCACTACATTGCAATTTTGAAAGGAAATTTTTGGTAACCATTTCTGTAAAAGATTTAGTAAATGGTTGGTTGAGTATTTATTTGTAAACTGTTCCTACAGGTAGTTCAATGAAACCCTTGATCAATTAGTTGCACAAGGATAATACTGAAATATAGGAAAAGTAGAATGTTTAGGGATAGCCATTAATAGATAAATTGTATGGGTAGTAATCTCACAGGTTCCCACACGTCAACTTTCAAATGTTCTTACACAGAAGTCAATTTTAAAGAAGAGTTAAAGCTAAAACACATTTTGTCAGAATGTAGAACCTGCTGTCTAATTAAAATCAACTTTGAAAGACCCTAAGAAACCCAAAGATAATCCCTGCCAATATGATAAAAATCAGCAAGTGGGGGGAGGAGAGACATGTGTCAGGATGCTGGTGGAGAGGACATGTGATCCTTGGCTGCAGTCCTGCCCACTGGGCAGCTGACCCCAGCCCTGGCTCGGCCCAGGCGACATCCAGGAGGACGTGGGAAGGAGCTGGGAGCCCCTCAGGGGGTGGGAATAGGGGTCAGACACAAATCTGTAAGCTTGGCTGGGCAGAGAACAACTTGTTTTTTTGCAAGATTTCCACTTGAGGCACTGACTTAGTGGGTTTTGTGTACAAATTAATTTTGTTTCCTGCAGTGGCACCAGGTAACCCCAAGGGAGGTGGGATGCAGGTTGAGCCTGCTGTGGGATGCACACGGGAATGAGGCAGGAGCTGCTCCAAGGGCTTGTGCCCATTTCACAGGCTTTCTGCTCAAGCTGCTGTAAAGCCAAGCAAACACATCATTCTCCAACCAATATTGGACTAATTTTGGCTTGGTGATGGAGGTGAAAAATGAGTTGCTTCTCCTCTGCACAGCTGCTCTCTGATCTCGATATGATTTCATCTGTATTTCTAGAAATCCAGACGTTTCCAGAAATATCTGACGGAGTAATCTCTTCATGGCTCTTCAGCAACTCCGCTGGCTCCTGGTGCTCAACCTGTTTTGTTAAAATTAGCAAAACATTACATAAAGGCCAGCACAGTTCTCAGTTTGGTGTTGTGTTAAGTGAGTTCAGCTAAAGGGTGTCTGGTGAACACAAACTGAACTGACCTTCCAAGAACGGTCCGTGGGCAAGGGTGGGAAACATGAGGTAGTGCTGCTGGGAGAGCACAGACAGATGGCGGAAACATTTCCCCATCTGTAAACAAACAAACAGCCCGACACCCAAATCGGGCCAGTCTGGTGGAAAATATCAAAGTCATGACCTCCATCAAAGGAAAGCAAACAGATGACACAGGGGCAGGACTCACCGCTTTCCGTGTCTGTGGGTACGTGGTGCTGCTTTCACGAGGGTCTCCAGGGGAGATGAACTGAAGTGACCGGTTCAGGTTCCAGTGAAGCTTTTTTGTTTCTCAATCACCAGATGAAAAGGGACAGCCCAGTCTCAGTTTGTTTTTGTTTTCTTCCTGGTGATCTCTGTTTTTATGTCTGCTCCAAAATTCCCCCTCCCACACACTTTTCCTTTCTCCTCCTTTCCCCTCGAATTTTACCATTTCCATTTTCTTTTCCTCTGTTCAGCTCCCTAACTCCCTCAGAGCTCTGCATTTGTACTCCTTAAAACTAAGTCTTCAATCCACCATTGTTATCTACACACACATTTGCTCAAGGAGTCGAGCTTAATATGCCACTTCTCATTCTCTGTGTCATACTCCCCAGCTGCAAACAGGCCCGTAGCCTATTGCAAACATAAAAAAAGACCCCAAATATATTTTAAGTCAGCTTATTCATGTTGGCTGAATTAACTTATTAGACATGATAGCTCAACCAGTTGCAGTTGCCCAGCCTTACTTTTAGTTCTGTTGAGGAAAAGGCCCATTAGGTCACAGGCCATAAGTGCCTCACTGTTTTGGCCACAGTATTGAAGAAATAATAATATATGATAAGGTACTTCTCATTTTGATTTCAGATGCCTCATTCCCTCCCAAGTGATGGTGTTCAGAGTTGAGCTTCAGGAGAGGGATATTTTCAGATTTTGCAAACAGAAATCCTTTTTTACACGTAGGACCTTTGGTGTGCCTGGGTTTATTTTGGTGTTTTTTCAAAGCTGGCGTGTTTGTGAACAAGCGTGCAGCCAGGGCACATCTGTTTACCTACTTTACAGCATCTGTGTTTACTAACTTTACATATCCAAAGGTGGCAACTTGGAATCACATCGTAGCTCCTCCACAGAGTCTCCCCATGGCTCCAGACCTTCCTGGGTAAACCCAGCAGCGACTGTTTCACTGCAGCTCACACAGTGGTGGAGATGCTCCAGCGGGAAAGTCTCACTATCAGCGACTGGGGACTGGATAACACCACCTCAGAGCCCTCCCTGCCAGGAATCCACCCCCTACCCTCCTTGCAGTGATTCAGTGCTGTCCACAAGAAAAAAAAACCTAAACAAAACAAAACCAAACCCGAATCCCAATCTCAGCAACTTCTGCTGACCCTCTGCATCAGCAAACAGCGGCGGCAGAGCGGAGCGGAGGAGGGAGAGCCGAGCTCTGCGCTGGGCAAGCGCCTGGTGGGACTCTGAGTTCCCTGCTTTGTAATCTGGGATGATTTTAAATCTCTTTCAGCTTTTTTTTTTTTTTTTTTTTTTTTTTTTTTTTTTTTTTAAGTCAGTCGGAATAATTAAAGTCTCGCTGGCAAACAGGAGGGGTGATAAGTAGAAAAAAAGCCAAATTTCAGGCAACAGGCAGTCTGCATGTGCCTGGGATCTGCCTGATGAATAAACTGAAGCTAAAGGAGGGCAAGCTAGTGGGGTTGTAACAGCTAAGGAGAGGCAAACGCAAATTATTCTTTTGTAGGGGTTAAAAAGAGGTGCCATTCTGCCTCTTGGGGCTAAAACTCGTGCAGATAAGGTGGAGCTCCGTGGTCTGCAGAGGGATAGAACCTCTGACATCCTGCTGCATCTCCAGGGATGATACAGAGCTGTATGCACCCCGACCTGTGGTTAGCCCAGCCAGAAACACCCCGATACAGTCACTCCCTCCTGTTAGACACCCTGGTACAGAGAGCACCTCCAGGGCAGAGGGGAAGATGCAGCTGCACTTACCCCCAAACCTCAGAACTTGCTGTGAAGACAAAGCCTTGGGGGAATTCAAAGGGATTTTTTTTTCTCTTTTGTTTACTTAGCTTGTGGGAGTTTAATGTTTAATCATTGCAGAGGAGTGAGTGGGTTACTCATGTAATTGTTAGCCGTGATTTCTGCCTTTTCCTTTTGTCCTTTGTTCTTCCTTATCGTGGCTCTTGCATTTTGTGGACTAGATTGGCTTCCTACTGGTCCTTGGTTTCTCAGAAAACTGTGATTTTATACATTCACAGGAGTGTCTTCATTTAAACAAGTAAAATTAAAGGCACAGGAGTAAGGGATGGCTGGCAGTTGGTTGGTTCCATAACTCCAAAGGAAGAGGATGCTTCCCCAGCAGACAGGCATGGTCCAGGTGGGTTCCCCTTGCTGTGGGTACCACCACTCCCACAGGTCAAGGAGCCAGCTCCATAACCTGCTCCCAGCCTTCACCCAGGAGAAGCAATTCCTGTCTCCAGAAACGGTGGTTCCCGATTTTTCAAACGAAAGAGACGCAAAAGATAAAAAACCAACAAATTTAACTCCAGTCAGGGGAATCTTTTGCTGTTAAACAATTGGGACACATTTTTAATCCAAAAACTGTATCCTAAAAATAAAAAAAAAATTATCCCTAAAACTGTAAAACAATTTACGGACCCAGATGTTGGCAGGTTGGGGTCATTACTTACAACTACATAAGGTAACCCTACAAGGCTCTTCCCTAAGTGCAAAGTTTGTGCCCTCAGCACAGGTTCACCTCTGCTGTTTCTTACCATGTGCCACAAAAAAACCTAGCTGCTCTATTTTGCCCTCATTTTGGCCTCACTTTTTTTCCTTTTGCCTCTGCAAACCACCCTGCTATGCTTTTAATGGAGAGAGACAAATTTATTTGATGATTTTGATTACTCTTGTTGGTTAATAATTAATTCACACAGCACCATGAGATACTTCTGTTGGGTTCTTACTGCTTTTAACAAAACTGAAAGATGCTTTTACAAAACTGTAACTCAATCTCTGTAAGAAGAAAGATATGCCTCTTAATTGCCATCAAATATTTATTTCATCTTTTTTTTTTTTTTTTTTTTAACACTGCATCAGGTCTACCTTACTCCTTTCTAAACTTAATTCATCCTTGTGTTAGTGGTTCATAAGACATTATTTAACATCTATAGAGGTAATTTCCTAGTAGTGAAGTCATTCCTAGTGAAACCCGTGCCCCATGCCACTACAGCTGCTCTTAAATGTTTCTGAGGTGTGATGAACATACCAAATGATCCAAAGGATAAATCATTTCTGTTTTCCTTTCCCAACACAGAGTTGACAGAAGCAGTCTTCTTTTCATCATTAATATCAGAATTATACTCAGTCATTAAAAAAAAAAAAAAAAAGAAAAAAAAAAAAGAGATTGATGCATTTCATAGCCAGCTGTCTACAGAATAATGATAAAAAAGAAATCCTAAATGCCACAAGAGCAGCTCTTCTGGAAACACTGTCATTCCAGGAACCAGGAGAAACAAAAATCAAACCCACTGGATCTCTACCTTTAAAATATGAAGCCACCAGGGTGACTTAGCTAAATTTTGTGGCTGGATGAGCGCAGCAGCTTGATGGCAGAGGTAGCACTTGGCATGAGAACAGCTGTCAACATCTGTCCACTTTGGGATGACAGATGGCAGGGAGCGGAGACGCCGGTGCTGTCACCGGCTGAGCAGAGGTGCAGATGACCTGGCAGCGCTGCTGTTTACACAACCCCTTGAAGCTACTGCCACAACCTGTGGAGCTGGTTTTAGCAAGAGTGGAAAAATCTGTGGAGAGCAAGGAAATGCTGAAAAGCCAGACAAGCTGGAGCAATCTCTGGAGCGGCGCTGGGCGCGTTGTCAGTTGAATAATTTTCAGCAGCGCTTCAATGTCGTCCGTGCTCAGCCCCGAGTTTAGTCACTGATGGCAATGGGGCTTAGAAAAAGGGCTCCAGAGGGAAATTGTTGTCTCCTAAAGCATCCTTGGGGGTCAAGAAGGAGAGGCCAGGATTGCCTTGGTGCCCTGTGGCAGGTTCTGACTGTGCACTAAGTGCAAAGGCTGTGGCTCCCTGTAGTAACAATCAGAGCAGCTGGAAGTTACAAACACTGACATCTGGTCGAGTTTGGGACCAGTTTTCTGGTTGCTTTAACCCCAGTGGTCAGTTTTAATCTTTCCTTCAATGTAAGTAAAAGGGGACACTGCTGAAGACAGCGGAGTTTGCGCAATTACACAAAGAGAGGTGAAAAAAAACCAAATCACACTGAGTATTATGGGGAGCTCCTCAGAAACAATGAGGTGGGAAAAATGAGGATTCTCCTAAAAGGGTGACAGGCATTTCACCCAAGAAGCAGGAGTGATTAGGGCTAAAGTAAGCTCAGTTTTTCTGCTTAGAAACCACCCTAGGACACTGCAAAATAATTTTTCTGAAGGAGATGTAAATAAAGGAATAACCTGGGAAGGGAACACCAGCGGGCTAAAAAATTGGAGTTTGGGAATGTCTTTAAAACCTCACTGTTTCACACATTTTCTTAATTTAAGCATTCAAATATTTTTGCATTCCTTCTAGATGGTCTGGAATGATAACCGATGTTTGTATTTGCCATTTGAAATGCAGGCAGAAAGTTGTAAATTTTTTGGTTATCTGTTTGAAGTTGTGTCATGCAGCATGGTGGATTTTATAGAGATACCCTTAGCTTTTAATAAATCTTTAATAATTGGTTATTTTATTTTATTTTGTGAGCTTGAAAGCTACAATGTCAGTTGTTAACCAGGCTCTCCATACACTTGTACATTTTTTAGTGGCTGTGTGGGCAGCTCAATCACATGGCAGTGAATGAGCCAAGGTGTCTGCTCTGGAGATCGTGCCAATTTTTGGCTGTAATGCCACTTTTGTGCCAGCTCGGAGTGCCAGGTGATACCTGATCTGGCACAGCACCTGCCAGGGCAAGAGTGTGCTGGGAAAAATGTTGATCCCATCTGAAATCATCAGAGGGGGTGCTGTGCAGAGCTGTTCTTCCTGGGAAAAACCTCGGTCTAAGACTGGGCCACCTGTGTGGGCATCCCCGTGGGGACACACCCACGAGTGGGTACCTGTCAGAGGGTTTGAGGGCTGGTGGCACCAGCAGTGGGACTCTCACAGTGCTTCGACCTGCCAGAGGGAGAAACCCAGAGTGCCATCACCAAGGGATTCCCCAGCCTGGGAAATAGCAGCCACAGCGAAGTTAGAAGGGTGTGCCAAGGGCAGGGCTTTGCAACATCCTTTGGGATCTTGCTGTGTCTGGATAAAAGCTTTCTTACTACCACCCGTATGCACTGGGGACAGACTGTCACTCTGGAGTTGTCACTGCGAGATTTAATGTTACAGCTCCAGGTAAATTGTACCAATGAGAGCAGCTTCAACCCCTAGATTTACTCTGCACTGTCTAATATAAATGTACATTAACTCTGTAATATAGCACACAGTGAAATATTAAACAAACACATAAAATAGTGTTCCTCTGCCTCACGATCTGCCCCATGACAGCGGCAAAGCACTGTCCTGACCTGACTGCAGCAGCCCTGTGAGCTGAAAGCCCCTCGGGCAGTTTGCATACATTTCAGTGCAGAACACGCCCTTTTCTGAAGAAGATTAAGCTCTCATCTTTTAAGCTTTGAAATGAAATGAAGGCATTTAAACCTTTTTTTATTGCAGGGACATCGTATTTTAAAGACAATTTGCATTTTGTTTTTAATGCAGAACGGTGTTAGGTTAAAATAGGGGAAAAGGTGCTTTTTGTTCTTTCGGTAATAAACTTTAAATCTAGAAATTATGTGGAAGCAAAAAAAAATGCACTGTTTGGTAGAAAATGAGGACTCACCATATGTATTGTAGTATAATGCTACGTGCATAGGAATTAGGAAAAAAACTACAACACAAGAATATTAAGGATATTAAACTCCTAACGAACTCAAAGTGTTTAAATATGACTTTCAGAGAAACAGAGTACTTAAAAGTCTGTGAAATTACTTCATCACTGTGAATCAGTGCTTGTACAGAGCAGCTACACCAGAGTGCTTTTCTACCTCAGGATCAAATTAATGACAAGATCTAACGACGGGCAGCTGAAGCTGAATGAGTTCAACCTCCATGTGAGATTAAATTCCCAAGCTCTGTCAACCTCATTTGATCAGAAGGGATGAAGTTGTGGCTTTAAAATGCATATTGTAAATATGCTTTAAAGCAGCTTTTGAGTTAAACTCTCTGCTCTTACGTGCGGGGATTTAAATGCCTCTGCTCCTTTCCTCCCTAGGGGAGCGGGGAGGGAAGAGGTTTGTCTGTGTTGCCCTCAAAGTGGCCATCACAGAGTTCTTCTGTAAGGCAATGAATGAAGGGAAACCTCCTTTAGTGCTTTAGCTGATTGCCCGAAGGGGTGGAGAGGGTGTTTTTCCTTCGCTGCCCATTAGACCGGCTCAGAAATCAGTGTTATCTTCTCGAGCTTCAGAAACTGGCCATAAACAAGGGTCTGCTCCCGAGGTAGACAGGAAAACCTTGTTTCTTAGGGTCTGTCCTGCTCATGTGTTTAAGTCACAGCAACCGGCAACCCAGAAATAAGAACAGTTGTTCTTCCCCAGGTTACACCGAAGGAGAATTTTTGGTCTGCTTCTACGTTAGGGCAAATAGTTTAATTAGGTAATAAATACCACCTTAATTAGTCCCATGCCAGGGCAGAAAACTCAGACATTCGTCTTCTGGGGTGAAGTTTAGTGGCTGAAAAGCTTTCCTTGGTTGCTCACACCGAAGGTGTCAGCAGAGTAATGACCCTGCTTGGTCACAGCCTCTCAGAAAAGAAGTCCCATTGAGGTCAGCAACACCCCTCTTAAAATAGTGCACAGGAGGCATACTGCATGTGGATGGAATTTGCAATATTGAACCCATAAAAAAAAGGGATATAGTCACAGCATTTTGCTCTGCACTTAGTAATTCACTGTCCAGGCTTTTTCCTGTTTTCCATTGCAACATAACTGTTAGTTTTAACAAAACCGTTTTGTCTAAGGCCGAATTAATTTCTTTAGAGCCATGAAGTGGGGTTTTGTTCCTGTCTCTTTATTCCTGCATATGTATAAAGTTGCTGAACTTCCTGTGCTGGTTAAAATTATCCATCATGAAAATACAATTGGAAAAGCGAAGAATTTTGGAATTGTTGAGTATTTTTGCTTCGTTGTCAAGACACTCGAGATGTGTATTTAGATATACAAGGTATATGTGTGATATGCATATTTATATTTGTATATTTGCATATATAGAGATAGATAAATACCACTCCTTTGCATGCTACTGCTACACTTGTATGTTCTACTGGGAATTTCCTTGTGAAATGAACACTTGTTCTCAAAGGTGCATATTGCCATAGGTCACTCACCAGATGTTATTTATTACAGACTATTTTGAGCAACTGAAATCCCAGCAGGAATTGGTGTCCAAACTCTCTTCCCCGTTTCGGTGATGAGTGTCACAAGCAGGTCCTGAGTGAAGGATTGGTACAGGAGGGGCCTGCCAATATTTTTTGTCTGAAAAATATTTTGTGTGAAGACTGTCGTGAGGATACCTGCCAGCATTTGAAACCTGTGAATAGGGACAACTGGAGAGGAAGTAAGTGCCTGTTTCATAATTCTGCTGGAATATATTGGGCCCTGAACCAATTTCTGCATTGAATTCAGTGGCATTGCACGGGGCTGTGGAGACTTTATTCCTGAAATTTTTTTAGATGTGGCAGGGTAGGTAAAATAAAGATTCTGTCCTTTGCAATCTCTGCACTCCTACTTTGCACTGCAGAGCAGGAAAGTCCCCACATCATCTAATTCCTTCAGATCTGAAGTTTACCTGTTTGTTTGTCACTGCAATTACATTCTACTGTTATATTTGCACACTCCACAGAGAGGAATAGTGGAAGTACTGAGGTGCTTCAAAGTCAGGGAGCTCAGCTGAGCTTTAAGTGGACTGTGTACCAGGACAAATCATAACACTGCAGCTACAAGCAGCTGATTACTGAAAGCAAGTTTTGCTTTTAAACTGAGGCATTAGAAATAAGTATATTTGTGGTATATATATACATATATATACACACACAAGGTTGTCTTGGACAAAGATTCCTATCTCTTCATCTTTTGGCTCTCCACGTGTATTTCATGAAAATGCTTTTGTGAACAGCACAATTTACAGAATTTTGCTATTTTAAAGTCTTGATATCTCAGCTTAAGTAAAGATAGTTCTTCATACACCTGATTGTCTCCTCAGTAAATTGCAAACATGGGGAGAATTAAGCCATCTTAAAAGGAAGTAGTCTTCCATGATGGAAATTATGATAAAATACAGTAAGAACTTTGTTACCTGATTCCAATAAAATATATTCCTTCTTTTAAATGTAATCATCTTTTTTTTTTTTTTTCCCTACCTGAGTCCAATTGTCAGAATATCTGGTTATTCAAACCTTGTGTGGGAGGCTGGAGAAAGTATATGAAAACTAAGACACATCGGACTACAGGCTGCCATAGTTTTCATGTGTTATGGGGTGACTTTTGATTGCAGGGCTTTTTGGTTCCAGAAAGGGAGTGTAATTTTGTAAAGGGCTCTTCCATGTGCTTGTGTCCTGCAGTCATTCCATGAGCTGCCACAGTCAGGATAGTTCAGTCAGGAGGAGAAATGTCAACTTGGAACTTTGGTGGGGGAGGGACGTGGTGCCTTCCCACTGTTAATTGTGTTGCATTAACTCCAGTACAACGCTGTTAAGTGAGAATCAAACAAACAAAAAAAAAAGTATGAATAATTGTGAATGAAGCCTAGATTGAAAAGTTTCTGGCTCGTGCAGCTGCAGAGTGTGTGACCTCTCCGGGGTTTGATAGGGAAAAGTTGCCATGGGAATGGTGCTGCATTGTTTGCAGCTGACTTCAGCTTTCATTGTTGTGCTCTGATTACAGCTTTTGTCTCACTGTGAAGTATGGTTGTTACATGCCAGCTTGAAACAAAGATGTATTTACAGGGTACAGCCAAGTTCAAATGATTTCTATAATTAGAGAGAGCACTGCTTTGAGCAAGGGGAAAAAAAATAATCTTTATTACTATTTTCAGAAAACTGAAAGTTTACTAAGTTTTTTAGTATAAGTGTGGTGTATCTTCCCAGTAAAACTGGTTAAACATCATTACTGGAAGTTGCTTTTTGCCACTAGGACTGATGGCAACAGGCTCTGAGGCAGCACCTGAGGCTCCAGGCCTCTCTGAGCAGGGAAGGGCAGGGGCTGATTTTCCACATGTCCAGACTGTCACAGAGCCACAGAACATCCTGAGCTGGAAGGATCATCGAGTCCAACTCTTGGCCTGCACAGGACAACCCCAACAATCCCACCCTGACCCTGAGAGCATTGTCCAAATGCTCCTTGAGCATTTGGCTTGAGGGAACAGCCACTTCCTTGGAGAGCCTGTTCAGTCCCTAAGCATCCTCTAGGGGAAGAACCTTTTCCTAATATCCATCCTAAACCTTCCTTGACAGCCATTCCCTCGTGTCCTGTTGCTGGTCACAGTGTGATGCTGTGCCTGATGCACTCCAGGGCACAGCTGGTCCTTCTGGCTGCCAGATGTGGTCTTGGCACCCAGTGTGCAGCAAGGCAATAGTTACACCCTGGAGGGAGACACTGATCATTCATTTCAGAGCTGTGCAAGCCTGGGTGCTCAGTGGGATTCCAGAAATCCAGCACACCCCACCAGGCTTTCTGCACCGTTATTTATGCACAGAAGTTCAGAGTTAGGAGCAGCTGCTCTATTAGGATTGGTTAGTCATTTCCACAGAAATTACATAATCCCTGAAAACTTTTATGCATGCTCAGGGAAGGGTCTTCACCTGGGCAGAGGTCTCTTTGATTGGTAGGTGGGATTTTTAGTGTTGTAATGAAGACAGTTGAGCTGTGGACAGATGGACCTTGAGTCTTGTGCCAGTTTAGCAATACATCAACACCATGATTTACTACATCCTTAAAGCTCCGGGATATCCTTGAGCAAGAGAAGCTAACTGCTGTGAGTTCCAAGGGCACAGTGCTGATTCTTAGCCGATTTGCCATGGACCAGAACCCCCAGGTCCCTTTCCAGGGTGTTGTTCCCCAGTCTGTCCGTACACCCAGAGCCACCCTGTCCCAGGTGCAGAACCAGGAACCTGCCCTGCAAACCATCACACGGTCAGTGATTATCAGTTCACAGAAACAGAGAGTGTTAAAGGTTGGAAGGGACCTTAAAGCTTGTCTCATTCCAACCCCTGACATGGGCAGGGACACCTTCCACTAGCCCAGGTTGCTCCAAGCCCCGTCCAACCTGGCCCTTGAGCACTTCCAGGGATGGGGCAGCCACAGCTCCTCTGGGCAGCACATTCCAGTGCCTCCCCACCCTCACAAGGAATACTTTATTCCCAATATCCAACAATCCCTTCCCCGCCAGGGCCTCCCCATTAAACACAACCCTACTATCACCATAACAAGACTACAACTCCCATCATGCCCCTCGCCGTGCCACTCTGCACCGCACTACAAATCCCAGGGGGCTGCGCGGCGGTGCCGGCGCATGCGCAGGGGGAGCCTCCCGGCGGGGCGGGGCGGGGCGGGGCGGGCCCGATCCCGATCCCGATCCCTCGGCGGGGCTCGGGGGCGGGGGCGGCTCCGGGCCGGGAGCGGGCCCGGCAGCTCCCGCTCTTCTCTGCTCTGCTCCGCTCCGGTCTGCTCCGGTCTGCTCTGCTCTGCTCCGGTCTGCTCTGCTCTGCTCGAGGCTCCCATCACGGCTCTCCCTTCCTCGCGGCTCCCGTCACGGCTCCCCGCTCTGCCGGCGCTCCGGTAAGTGCGGCGGCCCCGCCCCGGGTGATGCTGTTCCTGCCGCGCCTGCCCGCCGTGTGGCCGCGCAGGGCTCCGTCCCTCTCCCTCCTCCTCCTCCTCTTCCCTCCCTGCCCGTTCTCCCGGGAAGCCGCCGCCGGGCGCGGGGGCTCCGTGTCGCGCGTGGGATCGGCCCGGTGGCGCTGTCCCGGCCCCGGAGGTAAGGGCCGGGGGCGGGCGGTCCCCTGGCAGCCCCGGGGGGACCTGACCCGGGCAGAGCCTGCGGGGGTGCTGCGGGCTCGGCTCCGGCATCCCCATCCCAAGCAGGGGAGAGGAGCGCGGCTGGGACCGTTTGGGTTTGTTTTTTAGCCTCTGGAGAGGCCCTGTGTTCCAGGTTAGCTGGTTATTTACTGAGCCAGAGCGATTTCAAATGGATAACTTGGGCTTTAAAAACGAGCGTGTTAAACTGTAACTGCTGTGGTTGTATCCGCGGTTTTTAGCCCCTTTAAAATTCCGGATAGGCGTTTGACGTGCTGCTGGTTTAATACAGGCTGAAATACTGCGTGTGTTGTGCGGTTCCCTTAGGAGGGACTCGGGCATGACCTTCCTAAAAGGCACTGTGTCGTTGCTTAAAATGTTTGCAAAGTAACATCAAGAGCATAGCAGTTTTTCTCTTTGGGGAACAGGCTGCTGTTTTGAGGCCTTTTTTTTTGAGAAAAAAAAAAAAAAAGTCTAATTTTCAGTAATCAACGTACTGTGTTTATAATCAAGCAGAATGAATAGTCTTCGAGAGGGGGAAAAAACAGTTATTAATTTGTTAGGCTGAGCTTCTGAATTAGGCCTGAGCAAAAGGGGGTTCCTTATCTGAGTAAAGTTGAGCAGCAGAATTCCTTTTTAAATTTGTTTTAGGTTTTAAAGGGCTGGATCTCCCCCATGCTTCACCTTCTCACCAAAGCACAGTACTTTTAAAGAGACTGCTAGATGTGCAGCAAGCTGAACAGCATCAGCTTTTTTGTTGCCTCTTGACAAATCCCTTACTGTACTCACAGAGGCTGTAATGCCTGTAAAGATAAATTTTCTGTTCTCTTCCCATTACCCAATCCCACACTGGAAGACAGAGCCATATTTGATCCTAAAGTTGGGGCCTATGAGATGCAAGGAATGGCTTCTCACTGTTGAACGCATCAGGGTTTGTTGGATTTTGCGGTTTTTTGTTTAGATTTGTGCTCTTCCTTTTTTATATTTGGGCTGTATTCATTCTAAAGCAGCACAGTCACAGTTTTTACTGAGCAGGAACTGTACCTGGTAACTTTGGTTGCTCTATGATGAGTTACTCTGTCTTACTGAGTTTATAGTGCTGCACTTTTGAGGATTTTTTTTTATTATTTTTTTAATACTTCTCATTTGGAAATAGTTATGAAGTGTGATAAATTTATGTCAGTTTATTTCACAGCTGAGTCACAACTTCAAAGCAAATTCAGTAGTCCTCAGAAAGGTCTCCACATCCAGTTTTGTACAGGAAGACTTTAAGTTTTATCACTTGTTCTCCTGAGGCTCCACACTGGATAAACTGACAGAGCACTCACTGCATTCTAGTGAGTCTTAACAGTGAGTTTGGAACTGTGAACTTATATTTTAGGTCCATTCAGTCGTGTTTCCTACTCTTGGTTATTTTTAGTTGAGGGAGTCACACAAGTAACAATACATCCAACTGTCAGGTTTGTAAAGCAAATAAGTGCAAAAGTGCTGCTTTCCTGTTTGTCATGTGAGTAAGTGTGAAAAGTGGGCTGAAATCTCTGGTGGTAGAGAGAGATGCTGAGCCTGGTTGGTATTTGGAGGAGAACCTTTTCATTCAGGGATAGGTAAGCACTGATGCAGAAAGTGATAATTCAAGAAATAATACATGGGGAGTTCGTGTATCCTGGATATCAGTGAATATCTGTGATATTCACCTGACTGCTGGAGTCAGCTTTGCATAAAAAAAATGAAACTTTGTGTGACTCTCTTGTGTTCTATTTGCAGTTATTAAACGCTGTGATTTAATTTTGTGAGCGTAGAAAGTTTAATTTCTAGTTGATGGGTTCTAACGATAAAATCTCTTTTCTTGAGCTGTTTCAGTGCTTTCTAACCACACTTGGCCTCACGTTCCACTGTGCAGCTCTGCATTTTAAGGGTGAAATTAAAGAACAAGATGCACACTGGATCACTGACAAGTTTATTGCAGTGTTTAAATGTTTTGGAGGAGGAGATGCTTTTGTGTAAGTTAGAGAACAGGCAAAGAAGAACCAGTGTATGAGGAAAACAGGCAGCATCTGAAGTCTTTTCCTCCTCCTCTTGCCCTGTATTTGTTTTTGCTCAGCTGTAGTGACTGAGTGACACAAGACAGATACACACGTGGGGAATAAGGAAGGCACGCACATGAGGAAGAGACTGCAGGAAAAGGCCTCCCTTTTTCCAGGTAGCTGGGGCTTATTTCCCAAGGCCAGGGAGCTGTGGGAGCTGAAATAAAGGCTGCTGTATGTCAGGGGGTTGGTGCAGAGGAGAGGAAGTGCAGAAGTCAGTTTTTATTGACTGTAACAGATTAGAAAGAACTCGAGGACGTTACTGAAATGTGAACGGTCTCTGCTTGTACCACAGCCTCCAGTGCAGTGCTGGATGTAGCCCAGGCTGCCAGGCCTGCACAATTCTTAATCTATTTTAGCAGATTTAGGATTCTATCGCTGCCTGCATTACTGACTGTTCCTGGTTATTTAAGCTGACAGTTATCAGAGTAAATGCAGTTCCTTCAGAGAGCAGCAAACCAGCAGTGTTGGGAAGTGAGTGCATGTTCTAATGAGAAGTTTCCTTGCACGCTCTGGTGTGCCCTGGGATGTGTCCAGCAGCACATCATTGTTTAGACAATCAGTAACTTGTGATACCAGGGCATGAATCTTTCTTGCAGGGTGGTTTTTGGCAGGTTATTTTTTTTTTTTCAATGATAATTATGACAATAGAATTAATCTTAGAAAATACTTACCGAGGTTTGGAGCCAAGTGAACCTTTGTACAGTTGTACAATTGCATGAAAGTACAGGATAGTAGCTTACTGCAGTGCCAAAGTAGTGGAATTCAGGTAACTGGCTTTACCATAAAAAAGAGTAGCAAGTGCTTGAGAAGTCACCAGGAAACAAATTATATAAGAAACAGAACAGTCAGTGCATGTATTCTTTTGGTTTTGGGCCTAAATGCGATAAGACGTGGCTAGAAGCATTGCTATCAATGATTTATAAAATTATATAAGAAACCTAAATATCAAAATTCTAGTGGGCCTATATGACATTTAAAAATAATGTAACTGCTTTAGGAAGATTTCCTGCTGAGGAGGTCAGAGTAATGAGAATGGCTCGAGTTGAGGTTTTGAAGTTACACTTTAATGCAGAGAATGACTGAAATGAGTTGGAATGGGAGATGTGGCAGAGCCGTTTCGAAGTTTTTTTTCTCCTCTTGCACTGATCTCTCCAATTAGGGCTTTGAAAATGTACAGGTCTAAGGTCATCTTGCCACATGCTGTCCCCTAACTGTGAGAAATATTTAGATACGTGTTCATATATGGTTGAATTCTATAAATAACACTTTCCTCTCAGTGCTAGGTAAAGCAGCAGGGTTTTGTTGCTGTTGAGGAAGGAAGCTGGTTCATTGTCTCAGCACTGAGCAGCATTTTCTCCCTCCAGGGACTTGCAGAAGCATCTAGAATGTGTAGGTGTTTCTTTAATCTTGGAGAAGGAACTTATTAAGCTTTCTGGTGCAGAACTGTATGAGCCACTCACTTTTAACAGATGTTATCTGCTCGAGGAGGGAGTTGCAGGTCTGGTAGACATTTGTGGCATTCAACAGTTTAAACAGTTTTCAGGTTTGAACATATGCCTTTGCCTTAAAAATCTGAATAGTTTCAGGTATTTTATGTGGAAGAAAGGTGGTTCAGTGGTGAGGTTGCTGCTCTGGGACTTGGGAAACAGGTTCAGCTCAGTGTGGTGCCAGAAAGCTTCCTGTGTGGCCTGGGACAAGCTGCTGCTCTGTCCCTCCGTTCTCATACTGAGACTGCAGAGCAGCAGCAGTGGCTCTGCTTTGTGTGGCAGGTTTGATGTGTCCAGTGTGCTAGTCCAGGTGTGGTGATAAAGCTCCCCTTGTGCTGGGAGGGGAGAGGTTGGAGAAAATGCCCAAGGTTTAAAAGCCAGGGATAAGCTCCAGGCAGGAGGAGTCAATAAGAAAAATAAGTAGGGGTAAAAAAAAACCAAAACAGTTTTGATTGGAAATTTCTTGGGTCAGGTAAAGACAGAGAAAACAAGTCCTTGAAACTTTAGGGAGCACTGCATTACTTTTCTTGTTTAACAGAATTTAAAAACAATGCTTAAAATACCCGAACAAACGTGCAAATCTTTTCTGTTATGGCTCTGCCACACAGGGAACAGAAGCAAAGCTCTCTCTCTTCCTCTGTTGGCTGTTCTGTTCTTTGGAAGATGGTTTTAATCCTAGCTAACCATTGCACCCAAATGTTTTGGGTAGCAGTTTTGTTCCTTTGTTCTGCTGGCGTGATAGGCAGAATCTCTTAAATTAGATCTGATTTATTGACTTTTTGTGTGAAAGAGGCTGAGAAAAAATAACTTCTGTACCTCCCCAGTGTCCCAAGGGGGAAAGGAATTTGCAGCCCCCTCTAAAAAGCAGTGTCTTTAGTAACATTACAAAGCTAAAAGTATTTTGGATCTAAAACCCTTCTGGTGGAAATAGGCCCTTGTTGTTGCTATAAATTGAAAATGTGGACTAGACGGCAATTATGGAGCTTTGCAAACATGTTTCCACTGCTGAGAGTCAACACTCCCAGAAACAGTCTGGAAGCTGACAGATAGGTGATAAATTCATTCATTTAATATGTAATTGTTTTGATGTGTGTGCTCTCCTTGGGTGCTTTGGTACCCACCACATTTCCATCCCATGTCCAAGAAAATGTGTTTGAACTTGTTCAGACTAGTGACTTAATTAAGTGTTCTTCTGTTAAGCGCTGGAACAGTTACATGCCAGGTTTGTTGTAAGACTGAACAGTCCTCTTAAAGCTGCACTTCAAAAGATGTTGTTAAATATATTGGTTAACTCTTTGGGGAGGCTTAAAATGACAAATGCAAACTTTGGCTGTACCAAAGATTTGTTTGACAAGTTATTTCTGTGTCTAGTGGACTCTGTGCCTGTGTGTGCACTTAGTGCTGCTTAAGGGATGTTCTTGATGCAGAAGTGTTTTTGCTTATTCAGCATTTCTGGCTTTGGTTATATTGTATTTTTTCTGATTAACTTTTTTCTTTTAATTATTTCTCCCTTCAGTCAAGTTCACTGCAGGTCCTGTAATTTATTTATGCTGTCTTGCTAATTTGTGCAGTGCCCTGGTTTTTGGGTGGAGGAGCGTGATTCCTTCAGAAGGCTCCTTTGCTCCCCTCTTGGGGGAAGGCAGCAGGACAGGGTGTTGAAAAGCAGCCTGTTGCATGTTCCTGGTACATCCAGGATTTCCAGGCATGTTATTGCACATACACAGGACGTTGTGATTCCTCTGTAGTGTTTCCATCTCGCCGTGTGCAGGTCAGACAGGAGCCCTGGTGACTTCCTGGTGCTGTTGGGGTTACTGTGTAGGTGGAATGGTGTTTTTCTCCATATGCACACTGTTTACTTGGGCTTTGGGAAACACCTTTGTCAATGCAGAACAACAGCTGGGCAGTGACTGGTGTTTGTGTCATCCCACAAACAAGAAGAAAGGTGAGGAAGAAGGTCAGCAACCAGACATGGGCTGTACCTGAGGTGAGGGCAATTCCTCGGGCTCATGGCTTGCTTCCAAAGAGGAAGGCTGCTGGAAATTAATTCTCTGAGAAGTTACAGTGAATGCTGTGCTTCAAGTCAAGT
This sequence comes from Pyrocephalus nanus, assembly GCA_038380795.1. Lineage (NCBI taxonomy): Eukaryota > Metazoa > Chordata > Aves > Passeriformes > Tyrannidae > Pyrocephalus > Pyrocephalus nanus. Next base: position 2,583,460 of record CM076268.1, read on the forward strand.
GTTCGTGTGCTGGCACCGTGCTACAAAACCTGTCACTGCAGATAAGCTTTCACTTCAGGGGTTTCTTTCTGTGTCAGGTGAGACTTTTGTTAAATATGCCAGCGTGGGATTTAATTTTCTTGATTTAAGATGTATAAAAGAAAGGAGGGGGGAGGCAATGTCCCCGAAATCTTGTCATTTGATGGGAGCTTAATTTTCCCCTCCCACTGTGGTAAACAGGAGCTGACATGTGTTCTGTAAATGCATATTGGTTCTCTTCCATGAGACAGGCAAAGCCTTGTTCTCCCTAAAGAGCTTTTACTACACTTGCACTTAGTGAAGAGCTCTGAGATTAGTCCTAATCTCTGTGAATCCTTGTGTATATAATTGACAAGTGAGCTGGATTCTGCAGGAGATAGCTGGTCTTTGCAGTAGAGGGAAGTTTGGCCCATGTAGTGACATGCAATGAACCAAACATGGTCTGTACTGAAAAGTCCCGTGGTGTTAAAATAACAGTCAGGTGGAATTTTTAACAGCAGTAATTTTTCCTTCACAAAGTTTTAATGTAGAGGAACTGTGTTTTTTTTTTTAATTATTATTATTATTTTTCTGCATTGAATTTGGTAAATTAGATCTACAAAATCAAATTTGATAATCAGTTACTTGCTTTGAGTGCTTTGGTTTCCATGAAATCCTTTTACATCTTTAAAAAAAGGGCCAAACCACATATTTGTCTGATAATCTTCTATTCATTATTTGATACTTAAAATAAGCTGAAAATTCAGTCATTTACAGCCCTTGTTAGACTCCAGTTTGGTTACAAGTGCAAAAAGGAATGTGATTCTTTTGAGCTCACTGTGGACAGAGTTGTTAAATGTTGTCTTTGACTTGTGTTTGGGGGGGAATAATATGTGATGTGTTGTGCTCCTGGCAGACAGATGTGATGTGGAGTCACAGTTTGCAGCTATTCAGCTACTCAGAGCTGGCTTTAGAGTGTCTTAAATATGTAGAGTTGAATGGAATTGGTCTAAGTATGATATTCTTGCATTTACATTCAGAACTCGCCTGGATCTCTGTGCAAAAGGTAATCTTTTACTACTGCAATGTTCTTTTAATTTTCCCCTCTGGCTTCTACGCGGTGTTTTCAGCACAACATTTTGGTGCTACTGAGGCAGATGATAATTTCTCTTCTTGAAGCAGTGCTTTCAAATTTAATTTCACACACTCTTATGTACGTGCTGCTATTTCTTTAACAATGCTGAAGTACTCTGTGAAAACTGAAGAAGATATTTTCAACTTGCTAATTTCCTAACCAGCTGGCCTTTTCATTTCTTGAACACTTCACAGGAAGGAGGTCTGTGTTTGTTTATACTGCTGAGTTTATACCCAGGATTCAGAGTGAAAAATCAGCGAGACTGGCTCAAAAATGGCAAACTTCTTTTTTTAACCAGCCTCGCCTTCTTTTTGTATCGAACTTCCTCAGGCCAAATAAACTTCACTGGGATTTGTAGTTTGAGGCAGATGGGAATTTCAAATAGATGGCAGTGTGTGGAATCCCAGGGCTCAGAGTGTTTAGCCTGAATGAAACAGTTAATAATTTATTATTGAAATTAAACAGGTTTTTTTAATGAATGGTTAACTAATAATAATAATAATAAGTAATCCTTAGAAGTAACATGCTTATTCCCTGCTTAATTTCTAATTTGTTGTAGTTGTCATGAATGGAACAATTTCTATAGATGAAGCCTGTAAGTTTTGCAGATGGCACTTATTTAAAATTTTGAAAGGGTTTATAATAATACTAAAAATAATTGTAAATAGCATTTTTAAGCATTTTAACTAGCCTGTAACTGAAATTAATAAGCATTTAAAAACTTGGGGATTGTGTGAGATAAGTCAAAGTGAATTAGAGTATCTGTATTTTGTTTTCCTCATACTTATCTCTGGTTATATCTCGTTTTGAGTAACTTTGTATTACCTAGACTTAATATGAAGTGTTGAAAACTGAACTTCTGGCTGTTGTAAAGACTTGGCATTACTGAACATATTCTTTCCCTGTCCCTTAGCTTCGTTATTTTTCTTTACTGCTTTGTAGGCTGATGATCATAAATAATTCATAGATAAATTTCAAGAGTGTTTTTCATAATGGCCTCATTGCAGAGGCCATTTAGAGGGACAAATAAAATACTTGTTTTAGCTCTGCAAAAACCATCAATAGGCGAGGTGGGGTTTTTTTTTGGTTGTTGTTTTGGCTGTCTTGAGAGATCAGTGATAGAGAGGAGTTTTGCATCCAGTGCAGAGCATTTCCTCATATCCCAAAGCCTTTGGCTCCTATTGCAAATACCTTGAAATGGAGGAAAGTAGTTAAATTAAGAATAGTTTAATTAAGAGCATGAATCATCACTTAGAGAAATCTCTGCAAAAAGTCTTTGAGGAAGCACCAGTCTGTTCCATTGTGGAACTTGTAGACCAGTGCTTGAAATGGGCCAGTGAGTGATGGATTCAGGGAACTTCAGAACACTTTCCTCAGAGCTCCAGTCTCCCCCTAAAACATAATGAAGTTTTTACCTGGGCAAAAAGTGACATTAGGGGATAGTATAGAATAAAATTAGTCATTTGACTTGCTGGGACACTGGGACAGACAGGAATGGGTGGCCTACCCTGACTTAACAAGTCCTCCTGGAAAACAGCAGATCCGTGTTTTGAAGGCAGAATCACGACTGAGTAAGACTTCAGTGGAAGATAAGGCTGCTGCTTTTGTGAGGTGATTCATCAGTGCAAAGGATGATTTTTCTATCTTGTGTTTTGGTTGGGAGTTGGATTAGATACAGGGGGAGGGATGTGGTGTTTGATATCCCTCCTAGTTTGGTCAGGGGTGGGAGAGGTCAATGCTACTAGTGTTTACTTCAGGTTTTTTAATTCTGCAAAAAAATTACTTATGTTTAAGAATTCTCTTCCAGGTGGATACTGGCTTTTTGCAGCTGCTTTTTTTGCTTCTTTTTGACCACTTTAGAGAAAAAATATAAATTTAGGGGACAGTGTTTCCTGGAGATTTCCAGTTCTCATTTTTAGAGGTAGTTAGAATGTTGATAATAGTGTCATAGGCTTCTTGAAATCAGAGTCATGTCTTCTCTGTTAACAGAAGTGTCCAGTGTCTGTTGTGCCCTCCAGAACACAAAGGAATCAGTAAAGGATCTTTGGGGAAATAGAAAAGCTTGTCATGTAATTTTAAATCCATCAATTCTGAATTATCTTTGGCTGTCATCAGATTTGCAGCCAAATCACCTCTGCAGCTCCTGGATTAGTGTTTTTCTGTCAGGTTTTTGGTACTTAGGAAATTGTAGCTTAAAGGGTTGTGTGAAAGATGAGCAAGGGACATTGTCTCGTGGTTTAAGTGATCTCTGTGCTGGACTGCCTGCGATGGAGGGGCTTCAAGAGGTTGAAAATAAAGAAGTTTGAGCTGCTATCCTGGAAGATTTAAGTGCCTCGTTTTAAAAGCTGTTCTGAGCTGGTTGTCTTAGGGTTGGGATTTCCCCGCCCCCCCTTCCCTTTCCTTTTCCTGGATGTACTCAAGAAGGAAAGCTCTCATTGCCCTGTTCTTCAGGGGATAAGCAAGACAGTCTGAACTCATCCCTTCCCCTGGGGAGTCAGTAAATGGTCAGTAAAGAGATGACCAGCTGGAGAGGAGCTGATTTACTGCAGGAAGCTGATAGTAATTGCCTAGGCAAAAAACCAGGAGCACTCACTAATTAAGCTGTCCCTGGAACTGCAGGAAAGACTGGAGATTGCTGGGGATGCTGCTCACCTTCCCTTTGTGGTGCTGGGGCTGGTGTAAACAGAAGGGCTTGGAAAGGGAGGTGGGGAGGAGGGATGGGCATGACTCATGGCATCATTTTATCAGGTGGAGTTGGGCTAAGGTTGTTCTTCATTTCACAGAGATGAGTAAGTAGGTAATGTGTGTTTCCTAATCTTCTTAGCTAATAGGAGAAGAACCCCAAAGTCATCTCCTGGGGTAAGTTAAATCCAGAGCTTCAATTGTCCACGCCTTAATAGAGCAGGAAGTGCAACTGTTTCTCTAAATCAAAGAAATAAAAGTAAGAAATTACACTTGGAGCTTGGGGAAGAGATGTAAAATAAAGCTCAGGGGGAACTAAAATATTGCTGTATTTCCTAATCAGTCTTTCCTGTGGATATTGCAAAGCCTGTTGCATGGGCTTTTTACAAAATTCCACTTTGTCTAGTCAGCCTGTGGTCTGTACCTGCCTGTGGAAAGCAAGTCCAAGGAGAGATTGGGGCATAGAAAGGTCACCTGGTACACCACTGCAACAGTCTTGTCTAGACTTTATACTGGAAGATATGGAGGCTGTGACCAGTCTGTAAAGGAGGTGAACTCAAGAGCAGGTGCTGGTGGGAAGCTAAAAATAGGAATTAATGTAGGAGAGTTGAAGCCGTCTGTTATAAATGGTGAAAAGGAGATGCTTGTGTGCCTCTGCAGGTTCTACTTGTGCAGTCATGCGTTTGCAGGGAGGCTGGAGAAGGTGATCTGGGATTTTTATTTATAGTGGCAGCCTCCCAGTGTGGGATATAAATGTTGGGGAATGCCAGTGTGTGTTGCACCCCCGAGGAAAAGAGCGGGGAGAGGGGAAACCCGAGAGAAGCTGGGCTGGTGAGGTATGTACCTACCCAAATTAGTGCTCTGCTGCTGGAAAGGGGGATGTAAGGCTTCAAAAATAATATGAGACCTCCTCACTTAGAACACAGCCCTCCAGGAAAGGAGTGAAAGGAGCTGAGTTCTTACAGAGTGTCACTGTACACCCATAAAAGGTGTTTTTTTTCAGAAATCTTTTGGTCTCTGGTGGATTATGGCGAGAGCCAAGAGGAAATGGGCCACGGGGATGTTTTCTTCTGAAGCAGAACTGTGTCACTGACCCACATCTCCCCTCCCTGTCCCACCCCCCGGGGTAGGGAAGGCAAAATCAAATGAAGTTGTGTGTGATCTGTAACAGGTTTGATACCTTCAGCTTTTCTCTCTAAGAACTCGTAAATCTTTCTATATTTGATTGTAGGAGTGGGCAGAGGGGTTAATACACTGTTCAGTGCTGCAGATTCTGCTGCAGAAAATAACTAAAGGTGCACTTAATAAAGTGCTGTAACATAGACACAGACCTGGAGATTTTTGTTTTATTATTGCCTAAAATAATTTAATGACAAATCATATCCATGCAAGACAGGATCTGCACTCTGAAGACACTTGAGCTGAAGTTTGGATGAATTCTTAGCCTGGTGGTCTTGTAACCAGATTTCCTGTGCTGAGGAGTTAATGATGGAGTTCTGCAATTCCTTTTATATGAATTTTTAGAAGTAACATCGTTGCTTTTAGATCTGTCAGGAGTTGTCAGGAAGGGTATTGTGGTGGTGGTTTTGTCATACAAGTTCACTCACCTCAGTAAATGAAAGAGAGGCACAAATTGATTATTATTTTTTTTTAAATGTGCATTACAAATTGTGGTTCATTCTTCAGTGCTGAAATAGATTCATTAACAGGGGAATCTTGCCAAGGTGTAATATAGTGTAAGCAAACTTTCAAAGCTGGAAAGCACTTGTATGATATTATGTTAGATTTCAGTGTATTATGAAGTTAGAGGGGTTTTTATTTCTTATTCTTCAAGAGCATCAGTCTGGTAGAGGTCAGTAACTCCATGAGGAATTTAAAACTAATCTGAAGAAAACAGAGGTTACAGGACTGAAGTTTTTGAATTAATGGTATTTTATGCTGTATTTTCATCAGAGGGTAGGGGAGCTGCAAATAGTATGAATTTTTAAGCAAGAAATTAGCTAGTAGTGCTGTGAAGTAGAAAGTCTGTATTATTTCAGGTTTGGTTTGAGTTTGGGGTTTTTTTTTCTGTGAGAATTGGTTTATTGACAAATTAAAAAAAAGCTGCTGAATTTTGTCTCTTGCCCTGGAAAAAAAATGTTCAAGTATTGGAGTAGTTCAACTTTAGATAATTGTATGTTCATAAAGGAGCATTATGAGCCCCCTCCTTTCATTTGCCTTAGAAGGTTTTTTTTCCTCACAGATTCTCTTATAGGGGAAAAGCGCTTTGAAAATTCGGTCGGTTTGATTCGAGGACTCTCAATCAATTCGTATCTTGTTTCAAAAACAAGTTTTCCCTGTTTCATTTTCTTCACATCTGCAGAGAACACAGCCTTAAGTCTGCTCAGACAGGAAACCAGCCACCAGTATTTGCTTTTTTTAGGCACAAGCCTTTTCTGGGCTTCACAAACTGTTGATATGAAGCCGAAATGGTGCCCCAGAAGTTCTGTATATTTTGTTGAGGGACCACCTGGCCTAGCTTAGGACAATGCTGGTAAAATGATGATTTTTATATTCATTTAAATGAAATCTGTGTGTGATGCCAAGTTCTGCCAGATTAGAGGTGTCATTTAGAGAACAGATCCCCTTAAACCTGCCCTCAGCTACAGATGTGTTTACAGGGAGGTGTTGCTTCAGCGTGAAGTGATCCCAAGAGCCAGCAATTGAATTACTGATGGCTTTATTACAATTATGGTATTGTCCTGAGTGCTCAAGTGTTTGGTTTTGTACTGCTTATGATTATAACTTGGTTGCAGAACTTGTCTTAGATCTGTGATGTTTAAGTTGAGAGTAACATACCAATAAAATTTACAATACCTTAGAAAATGTTGTTACTTTATTGAAAAAGAAGCCCTTGCTTATTTAAACCATTGTTGCATCTCTTAGGTATAGAGACTCCTCCACCTTTTGGAGGTAGAAATTGGAGCAAATCAGAGAGGTGCTTAATGGAAAGCTCATACACATTTAATATCCTTGCACTTCACTTGTCCTTCCTTTCCTCCACAGAAAACATCTTGCATCTCGGAGCCAAGTGTGTTAACTTTGTCAAACACAAAAAAAGGCATTTAGCTTTAAAATTCAGTAGCTTATAGTAAAAAAACCCCAAACTAACATCACCATTATATTGCTTTCCCTTGAACTCTTTGCAAATCCTGCTGAACTGAGGTTGGTAGATCTGGGCCCTGGTGCAAAAATTAAGGTACCAAACTTGAGTTTGCACCAAAGGATTAGTTTGGTGTTGGGCGCAAAAAAAGGTTAATTGGTTTACAGATCGAGTTAAATGATTTAAAACTGTTTTCTGGAAATTCTTTTGGTATGGTATCAAAGTCAGGATAATAGATTTATAAAAAGTTTTTTCTCAAAGTGGTTGAACCAAAATTTGCCTTGTAACCTAATTAGTCATATAAAAAGACAGCTGTAAATACAAATATACATCTACATATATATATTGATCCCTAAAATGTATGGTTATCTGCATATCTGAGTCCCCAAAATGAACACTGATTTCCCCCCTAAAAAACCCACTTCAAAAACCATACATTGTGCTGTGCTGTGGTGTATCAGTAGCTAGCTACAGATAATTATCAGCTGTCTGCCTCATTGTGTGTGTATGTAACTATATTTAAACCAAGTAACCTTAAGGCAGTAATAAAGGTAAAGAATTTAAAGAAATATTAAAATGAAACTTCGACATTACGCAGTGAAAGCTGGAAAATTTTGTGAAAAGCGTGGAGTGCTTAAGCCTTCTGTGTCTCATGTTAATATTTTTGGGTCTGTACTATTTCTGAGCACTGTAACAAAATGTAAAGACTGAATCATTTCTTTCCTGCCCTGGGAAAGATTGGCATCGACCTGATTTTTATCATTTAAATGTGTGTTCGTTGCCATTTTTAGATAAGTATGCAAATTTATCTTTGGTCTTACAAGGCTTGGCTCTTAAGGTAAAACGACTGTCCCTTAAAATAAAAGGAAGCAAAACCAACGGTGCAGTGGCTGCAGTAAGGCAAAGCCATAAAAGGTGAAGCAGGCAAAATGGGGAGAGGTGGTCAGCAGTGCAGATTTGAATTATTTTGTTTTTTTAAACAAATAAAAAAAGCCAAAGTAAAACAGATAAGGTGTGTCACTCTCAGTACAAAGTGTGTTCACATCTCCGTTGCTGCTCATACCCAACTGCATTTTGACTGTTTAATGTATAAGGATGAAAAGATGTCTGTTCTTGGACACCAAGTTCTTTTTTTGTAGGAGAAAAGAAAATTGTGCACAACGTTTCTAGAAGCTTTCTGTTGAATTTGCCTGAGCAGAATCTGAAAAATTGCGCTGGGCAGGAGAGCTGCTGACAAAGGTTCTTTCTTGCCATGAAAGGAGGAAGTGTAACCCCGGTGTTCTCTGAGCTTGGTGTGCGTTGCACAAAGAAGAATCTTTATTTTTTTTTAGTGATCTTGTAAAAGCTAATCTAGATCTCATCTGCTATTTACCACTTTTAATTTTACACCCAGGCTGTTAGATATCTAAGTGTGGTTTTCAAAGAAGAATGGAAGACCCGTCTAAAAACCCAGTGGTGGTGGGGGGGGGAGCAGCTACACCTCGCTTACCCTTCCGTAGAAACCTCTTGAAGCTCCCAAGTTGAAACTGCTCAAAATGTCATGGGCAGGCACAGAGCAGGGTTAAAATCAGGAACTTGGCTCACCTTGTGTGTGTTTTGTGCTCTGCAGTGTGATGTCCAGGGTCAGAAATGCCTTATGTGGATCGCCAGAATCGCATCTGTGGTTTCTTAGACATTGAAGAAAATGAGAACAGCGGGAAGTTTCTGCGGCGCTACTTCATCCTGGACACACGGGAAGACAGCCTGGTGTGGTACATGGACAACCCCCAGGTGAGGTGGTCTTGGCAGTACTTTCCTGGTTTATATCAGTTCCCATTTTTTTTTGATTTTTTTTTTTTTTTTTTTATTGTTTTTGCTGAAGTAAAATGGGGTTTGGCATTAGATTATGGACCCAGAAGCTGGGCAGAAAAATAAGTTGCCATAAGCGAATTAATTGTAAATCAGTTTAATATAACCTGATGAGCCAAATCACATACATGCTTTAACACAGGTGTTTTAATTCACCTTTAGCCTTTTGTGGGGGGGTGTAGTTTTCCTTGCACTGCATGGCTCATTTATCTGTCTCATATTACTTCACCTCAGCGGAATCAGTCATTGAAAAGCGATTCATAATCATGCCCGCAGTTGCAGTCCAGCATGAATGGGGAAAGCTTGTTGTGCTGGAGAGCATCCTTTAGATAAGAGCTGCTTTCACAGTGTCCATGGATCCATGTGCTTCCTAGCATAGGGAAGAACAGATAATTGCTTAAGTTTTGGGTACAGAGACAGTAAGAGCACATGATCCAGGTCAGCTGGCAGCTGCCTGCCAGGAGAACATCCCTGCACCGTTCTGCCAGGGAGAGCAGAGTTAAAATGCAGGAGCCTGCTGTTCAAAGGAACCAGCAAACCCAAAATGGAAATGATGTGCAGCTCGATGAATGCGACTTGTGACTGAAGCATTCAGCAGTCCTTGCTGAGGAGAAAAAGAATTGCTGGAAATAAGAGGCCTCAAACATTTGATCTCAGTCATTGGTATGAAGCAGTTCTTTTTTTTTCTGTTTCTCTGATGTAACCAGGGCACATGAACAAAAAGCTCGAAATGCTGTAGAAACTGCAATTTTTCAGAAGTTTCAACACTCAGTGATATTTGCAGTGCACACCCAGGCCTAGTTCAGGCTTTTTTTTTTTTTTTTAATGTTATCATTCATGTACAAATGAAAGGATTTCTTGCAAGAGGCAAATTGAAGCTTCTTCTGGATTTTCTCGAACTGCTTTGGTTTTGAAGAACAGCAGAGTTTTTGTAGAGTCGTTATGTGAAGACCATTCTTAGTCCCTGAAGTGACTGGAAAATACGTGAGGTGGCCTTTGAAGTATCTGACATAACAGATGAATGTCACTTCTTGTCCCCTCCGCCTGCCCTGGTCAAAGTACACGAGATTCCAACATCTGTTAAGGAAAAAGTATTCTTTCCGGATTTCCTGGATGCAGACCCACAAGAATCCTTTTTCCTCTAGTAAAATACATAAACCTCTGAAACAATTACTATTTGCATTGTTTCTAGCAGTCTTTCTGTTTTTAGTTGATTAACAGATGTGTGTACAATAAACAAGTAGTTTAGATCCTGTCTCAGGCATACATTGTGCATTGTCCATAAAAAAGACGTAGGATTTTGGTTTTGTTTGTGCAATTATTTGTTTTTTATGCATAAACACTGACTGTGATGTGAGAATGAACTAGTTTCACTTTGTAACATGTGTGATTTTTTTCAGAATCTTCCCTCTGGATCTCCACCTGTTGGAGTCATTAAACTTACCTATATTTCAAAGGTGAGATAACATGTAAGACACTTGTTGCTAAATTCTTGGTTGTATCTACCACAAGCCTCAACTTCAGACAAAATTAAATGCCACTTACTTACTATTTTTGTTTGTGTGCTGTTCCTATGTTAGTGTTACAAACAGTTCAATAGGTTCAGATTAAAATAAGAACAGATTAATTGCCATGTTGTCTAGGTTTGTGTAGTGAATTTAAGTAGCAGTTCTTTGTGCAGCATAGAATTAACAGTTCTGAACTGTAAATTTCAGTTCTTTGTGAGTATTTGAATTCCACTTAGTCTTGGTGAAAGGACAGGTGGAAGATAAGTCTTTGGGAGTGATTAGTTTGCAGGTACTAATGATGCTTAATAGACAGGGAAGAAATATTTCATTACTCTGCACACAGCCAGTTCTAAATATGTGTGAAAAAGAGCTGTGAACTTAAGAAAGTCTTCTTTGCCTTCTCCCCCACCCCTGACAGAGGTGCTCTATAATGTAAAAATGTCAACACCTCCCTCAAAACAGGGCACCTGCTTCTCACCTCCCCCAGCACGGGCATTTTAGAGACTCCTGAAGGAAAGTGGCCATTTTTCTTATGTTAAAGAACCAAAATGCAAATAAAAGTGTTATGTTTTCAGATTTCAACATTTGTCTGGCAAGGAATCCTTAAATTTAAGGTGTAGGCACATATGTCTTAAGCTGTCTTCTTCCCATAGGCTGCATACCTTGAACTGAATCTCATATAGTATTTTTGTTATGTCTGTATATCATTATACCTAACCAGCTTGCTGGGCTGCTAATCTTTGAATTTAGCCCCCTTCAAAGAGAGTAAAACTTGTGATATCTGATGTATATTTTGTATGCATAGTGACACTCAGGATCTTAATTTCCCTCCCAGGTTAGCGATGCAACTAAGCTGAGGCCAAAGGCAGAGTTCTGTTTTGGTAAGTTCTTGCATGTGGTGTCTGCATCAAGTACATTCTTCAGGAACCTGAAGCAAAGGTTGTGTTCTGCAGTTCTGTCACTGTCTAAGCTGGTAGTGTAATTTTTAAATAAACAGCTTGTATTTGCTGTTGCTTATTTAGTGTGAGGGGAATGTTGGCTTCTTCATAAGGTGTTATTGTGTTTTTTCATATTGCAGCTCAATGAGGAGTAAGTCAGAGCTGTTTTTCAGATGTCTGAAATTTTTGAGGCATTAATAAATGGCATGCCTGTCAGCTGTGAAGACAAGAAATTCAACTATTTTAGTCTGTTTTACTGATGAAACAGTTGATTTTAAAACACTGTCAGCCAGTGTTCTCGAGTTAAATTTCAGCTTCTGTTGCTGCATCGAGAGAAAAATAATTTGCTTGGGGTACCTTCTCTGTGTTGGAGCTTGTGAAACACTTGGTAAATCATGTGTGTAGGGCTGCAGGGGTTTTAGACAAGTACCTGGTGTGTCAGCTCAGTGCCATCTACAGATCCCTCTGCACATGTGTGTGTGCAGGGATTTGTCTTCAGCACTTGTAAAGTTGCTCTTGTCAGTGGGCCAGCTCTAAAACACCTTAATTATCCAAGTTGCTGGCTGAAATCTTTAAATAAATTTATTAAAATTTTTTTTTTACTTTTTAAAGTAAAAATATAAATTTGTTGTCATTTTATTCAACTGCCAGGAGTTGTTGTTTCAGTCAACTCATTATACAGTTTTGTGTTTTGAATTTATATTTGCATCTGACAGTGTTTGTTTCAAACCATCCACTTCGGGCAGAAAGATGATAGAAAAGCAAAAGCATCTGTTTCTGGCCTGGGTTTGCTGTTAGTGGTGACCTGAAGGGCTGTTATGGGCAGAGCAGCAATATCTGTGCAGGTTTTAGCTGCAATGCTTCAGAATTCTGGGAGGGTTTTAGTCACTGCTCACCTTAAAACCCATTTCAAGATAAGTTCTTAAAATCTGTGAGCAAACTACCCATGATTTTTTTTACTGTGACACAGAAATATGTTTGTCCTTTTTAGGAAAAGGGTGCTGGGTGTTGCCAGTAAAGATACAAACTTATTAAAATACACTTTCTTTGCCAAATCACTAAAGTAAAATAAAGATTTATGTTCTGGCCATCTTCAAGTTGTTTGGTCTTGAGCATCATCTATTTAGTAATCAGTACTGAGTTTTCCAGAAATAAACAGTAAAAAATTTAAACCCAGTGATCATAGTCATGTTAATGAGGTTGTCACAGTCTGTATGATGCCATTTAAGTGGGGAGCCTAAATTATTATTTGTTTTTATAGAATAAAGCAATCCTGTTCAAATGGATATACGTACCTTAAGGTGACTTTCTAAAAACAAATGTAGCAGAGCACTTGAATGCTTCATCTGGATTTTTCATCTGAAATCAAATCTTTTCATGATGATGTTAAGTTTGCTCTTAAATGTCGGTGTTGTTAACTTCTCACAATGGTTTTTAACAGTTATGAATGCAGGGATGAGAAAATACTTTCTACAAGCCAATGATCAGCAGGACCTAGTTGAATGGGTAAATGTTCTGAACAAAGCTACCAAAATCACAGTAAGTGATTGAGTTGATCCTTAGCAATGCTTTCAAATGGTGACTTTCTCAAGGTGCTTTTATGTAACTTTTGCCTCCAGTTTTTATCACCACAAACAAGTCATGTCTTGGCTTTCCAAGGCTTCAATAAACCGGACAGAACTTCCCCTAAATTTAAGTTCATTTTACTTTTTGGACATTGGACAAAAATATGATTGATTATATTTGTAATTACAACATAAGATGTTTTGTAATAATTTAAAATGAATTGTGTGCACATTTAATATTGATTGAAATATCTAGAAGACACCTGCAAGCAATAAAAGATACACATACTTTTACCTGTTGTCAAAATTTGGTATTTCTTAAAGTATCACTAAAATACTGAGCAAACACATCATGCCAAGTTCCGAAGGCTCTCTCCTGATTTCAAGTAACATCCTTGCAAAGAAACATTAGTGTTTCTTCTGGCAGATGTTAAATTACTCTGTTATTTTCTGGTTTGGGCCAGGACAAGTCGCTACCTTGTGACAGAAAACCCCCCTGTGTTACCTCAGTCTTTTCAGGAGGCAGAAGTTACAGTTTCATTTTCTCTCCAGTTTTGGGGAAGTGATGACAGTGAACAGTTCTGAGAGCATACCCTGACAAAGAAGGGGTTCTAAGCATGGGTGCACGTATTTATCTTTGTTGTCAGTAACCTTCTCATTTTTAGGTTATCTAAGGATGTTTATATGAGTTGTTTGCTTTGGTTTAAAGTTGCCCTTTCTTTGGAGTTATAAAAACATTACTGCTAATGATAAATAAAAAGCCTCAGAAATGAAAAGCCTTCTCACTTGGGTTCTCCATAAGGAGGACACACCACAACCAGGCTTGAGTTGTTTCAACTTAAAGAAACAGGGTGAAAAAATAAATAATTAATTGCATCCGTTTAGAATATCAACACTGATTACCACATGTTTAACTTCCATTTTAAATGGCTGGTGAAATCATTTGTATTCTGCCTTTGAAGGAACAAGCCTTTGAACCGTTAATCTGCTCACAGCTTATTTAGCACGGCCAATTATTTAATCAAACAATTAAGCTAATTCAATTATTAATTTTCGCATGAGCGTTACTTGCTGTAGATTGTAGTCCTCCAAGACTCGTTGCATATTTTTAGTGCTCTTGAGTGCTGATAATTTGGGAATGGCTCTGCAGGCCAGCACATTGTGTACCTGTGCCTGAGTGCTGTTTGAAAATGCCTTGGTGTGGGGAGGTGGCTGTGGGGTTGCTCTGCAGCACTGTGAGCAGGGCTCGGTGGCAGCTGCAGCACTCGCCCATAAAGCTGTAGCTACAAGCCCTGTGCACCAGGGAGTGCCTCGTCCCTCAGTGCCAGACTTGGCTGGGAGTGGAGTCACTCCCTGCACTTCAGGGAGTCACCAGAGAAGGGGACAGTGGAAGGGAGAGGATGAAGCTGCTGAGTGCCACCCTGACACAGCCAGCCCAGCTGTCCTGAGCTGACATTTGGGCTCTCGGGACTGTTTGTACTTCTTTGCAGGCTGCTTTTTTTTTTTTTTTTTTTTTTTTTTTTTTTTTTTTTTTTTTTCTTCTTTGTAAAATAAGCAGTCCTGGGCATGGGAAATGGAGTCACAGCAGACTGTAAAGTAGCTTTGGGGTTTTTTTGTCTAGATCAGTTCAACTTAAAAATTTGAATGTGCCACAGCCTTGGATGATATTTTACTGTGTAAAGACAATTTGTGTGTCCCTTATTTCTGAATGACTTTGGGTGCCTTCTGTAAACACCCAAGTAGGGTGCTGGCTGAGATATTTGTATGTGAGACTTGATCTCTTCAAATTTACCATATTAATATTAGTGGTGTAAGGAGATTATGAATAAGAATGTCTTAGGTAGCCAGTCAGTACATTTCTTAGGTTAAAGAAGTTTAATTCCTGCATGAACCCAGAAATTTGAGTGAACATTTTAGATCAAAACACTTACTGGGGAAATTAAATTCCCGTGAAGTTTTGATTTAGTTCCACGTTTGAGATAATTATCCAATAGTTAATGATAGTTAGAAATGGGTAGGTAGGATCATTTTGGACAGAATTTGGCAATACAGGTAGGATTAATAGGGGCAGTACACGCAGCCTTCATGCCAAGTACCTGTGAGGACAAATGTCACACTGGTCAGACATCCTGTGTGACAAAGGGCACTGGGATGTTTCCAGCATAAAGCACTTACAACTAAAACTGAAAGCAACTGAAAAATTAGGAACCAGTTCTCCCAAAAATTAGCAGTGCTTCTTGAACATCAGGTGTAGAACTTATGGCAAAGCTTGCAACTGATTTCATCCAGTGAAGTGTCTTTCTTGGCACCAGTTTTCTGAGTGCTAAGCCATAGCCATTACAACAGATTTTCATGTAAGCTGTTTCTAGCCTTTTACAATTGGAGAACATTTGTTAAATCCTGCTGAAGACAAATGCAGAATTCTGGAGAATTCTTCATAAAACTTACTTCAGTTGTCACATTCCACTTTCAGGTACCAAAGCAGTCGGATCCTCTGTGTCAGGTGGATAATGCAAATCGTCAGGCTGAAAGCCCAGGTGGAAAGAAGCAAGTCTCTTACAGGACAGAAATTGTTGGTGGTGTTCCCATCATTACACCCACCCAGGTAACACCCTTCAGACAAGAGGATTGTTATTTGATAGAGGAAGCTGTGTTTAACAGTGTTGTGTATCACAGTGTCAGCTTCTCCTCTTGCCCAGAGGGCCTCTCAGTTGTCTCTGGAAATCAGTTAAAATGTTTTGTCCTTTCAAATTGGAAATGGGATTTATGAGCATGGCATGATACAATTGTTTCCTATTATAACTAATATAGTTTCTCTTTGATCTTTAGAATAAAACCTGAGTGTTCTCTACTTTCCTGGTTTATTCTAGAAAGAAGAAGTCAGTGAGTGCAGTGAAGGGGCTGACAGGAATTATTTGAAGCGGTCACAAAGTCACCTTCCTTATTTTGCTGCTAAGCATCCCCCAGATAATGCTATTATCAAAGCTGGCTACTGTGTGAAACAAGGAGCAGTGGTAAGTGTGGGAGATCAGTGTGTTTCAAGAACAATGGTCCTAAAGTGGTAGTTGTACTGAGCAAGTAGATGATTAAATAAAATAAAAAAACCCACACAATTACCATTAACATTAGCCATCCTTAATATTGGCAGTAGTAGTAAAGATAAAACTTATCCTCCTGGAGCATTTGATTTATGTCTGTTTTACTTCTTTTTGTGACTTTCTTCAGTGTTATGTTGTTGAAGATTTTAATTATAGAGAGGCAAAGTGTGTGCACAGACTTTTACATAATGGTCAGTGCTTGCAACTGGGAGCTACATAGAGATTCTTGTTTTGCTCATTAAAAACATCTGAATTAAGAGTAAAGCTCAGTGCAGGCCTTTAAAATCACTAAAATGTTTGCAAAAAGCTGACTGACATTTCAGTTCAGAGGAAGAACTTTTAACTTCCCAGGCTGATTGACACAAGTGGAACCAGTCACATGGTGCCTCGCTAAAAGAAGGAATTGGTAGTTCAGATTAAGTAAGATAATCATCTTTGAGTTCTCAGACTCATTTTATCTTATGAAGCTTCTTTTTGTAATACTCCCTTTTTAGTTAAAAATAAACTAGAAACCTGTAATGTATTGTCTGTTAGTGTTTCCTCCAGGATATTTGTGCTGCTGAGTTTCTACACTTTGAATAAATTTTACAATAGTAAATAGAAGCTTCTGGATTTTCTAATTTTTGCAGTTTTCAAAAAAAATTGAACAGAACCTTGCATAATTATTTTGGGAACGAACTCTCTCTCTCTCTCCACATCACACATACAAAATATGAAATTTATAATTATTATAAACTATAATAAATATGTCATTAAAGTGAATAATTATGAACAAAATTAATTATACTGTATCATGTTATACATGTAAATGAGAAATATATAGTTCAATATATGCATAATATATGGCATGTTTTTTGTTTAATGTATAAAATGTATAACTATTCATTTCTTTAACAGATGAAGAACTGGAAGAGAAGATACTTTCAGTTAGATGAAAACACAATAGGATATTTCAAGTCTGAACTGGTAAGTTTCCAACTGTGTGTTATTTGTCTAGTGACAGTTGCAAGAAAATCTAAATAAATATGCTTGCATTTGAAAAATGTGCTGTGCTGTGTTTGTTCCTTCCATCTCTGAAGTTTGTACTGCAGTAAACCAAAAAATAGGGCAACTGTAAACTTGGACTTCACTCTGGGAACTCCATCTGTAGGGCACTGGAGAACAGTAACAGGATATACTCTACCATCACCCTGATTTTTGTATTAGTGTTTTATGTCCCTTTTCACTTAAAATATTTCCCCCAAAAATTTCACACAAATAATTAATTGTGTTCTTGAAATAGCAAATCATTATGGGAGAGACAAAACCGTAACCTGGCAATTCTGAATTTAAAGGTAGGATTATGAGGTGTTTTATCAAAGAAATGATGGGATATGTTCCCACACACTTGTTTCAGCAGAGCAGCCAAGACGGGCAAGAAACTCTGATGTTCTGTTCAGCAGCAACTCTTGCAGAGTTTGTTTCAGTTCCATGACCTTTCTTCCCACTCATCACTCTCGTTTTGACCACATGGTAAATGCCTTCAGACTTCTTTTAAAAATTAGGTGGCTGGTTCTGCAGACAGTCGGTTTTACCAAAAAAAGGAGTTCCACGCTTAACAACTGTAAGAAAATCTGTACCTCAGGATTGAAGTCTGCATCGTACAGGATTATAAATTGAGTTTGCAGGCCAAACATAAGATGTAGAATGTCAAGAACCCAAATTTCAGGCTGTTACTGAAGTGAACTTTGGCTCCACTCATAATGAGGGTGTATCCAACAGCAGGAGTTTGATCTTGCACCATTACCTTTGCTAAGATGTCAGCACAACAATTCTGACTCATTGCCTGTAATAAACCTCTCTTTTTCTTTAAAAAACAAATCTGAGTGCAGGTTGCTCACAAACAAATTCTCAGTGAAGAATTGTACTGTGTGAGAGAATACTGGATGGTAGAAATGCCTGAACTGCCTGTGTTTCATCATGTTCCTTGAGCAACATAAAATCTTGTAGTATCTCCTGTCCTTCAGGTTAATATTCCCTTGCTGCAGTCTGAGGAAGGTACTGGGCTGACCAGCTGTCAGACAGCAGTGAAGTAGATCCTGCATCACAATTTATACTGAATTCAGGGGTTTTTTTTCCCATTTTCAGAGTCATCCCTTTCCAGGGAAGTAAATACTGAATATGAAGAGAATATAGTGTCCTTTTTTTATATTATAGTGGTTAATCAAAGAATTCCATGGTTAGGAAACATAATCATGATAATGTTTCATACAGTTGGAGGGCATATCAGATAATGTAGCACCAGACTTGTAGTTCTGGAGAGTTTCTTTCTGTTGGACTTAGTTCCCAGTAGCTGCAGTTTCCAGTCAGCTGTGGCTTCCTGACACCCAGCCTGCTCTCTTTGGTTTGATGAAGAGCCTGTGTAAGTCAGGTGGAGCAAAGTGGAACACAGGCAATATGAGACTCAGAAAATGGTGATTTCTGAGCTGGGTCTGTCCCTGCAACAGCTGTTTGTACTGCAGGGATGGCCTCGCCGTTCACTTCTGATGTTCTGCTTTGAAAATTCATTGCAGGGGCACGAATGAACCTAAAAACAACAGAGAGAGCATGAGAGGAGCAAAATAGCTGAAAACATTGAGTTTTAAACTCTCTACTTCTGATCTGCTCTAGAAACAAGTGATCTAATGAAAGCTGATGGCTATATTTGGGTGACATTCGCTGTTTGCTGTAAAAACATAAATCTCTTTAGTATCTATAATAGGAGTGCTAGAGAAAGTCATTCCAGAGCTGGCAGCTTTTGTTTTGTCTGGGAGTTGTAGCCAGCTGAAGCAGTCCAACATACCACTGCTTAAAGAAAACACATTAGGAGGTAAAATAAGTTGTTTGTTTGTGGTTTACTGCAACAACCACCGGAAAATAATGTTATGTGTGACATTATGCTGTCATGGCAAAAGTGAAAGTATTTCTGTTTGAATGGTCTCACTTTTTTCCTGTTGTGTGAAACTTTGACATTTATTTTTTTTATGGTAGCAGAATTTTCTTGTGTTTTAAGAGTAGCTGCTCTTTTACAGATGTTGGAGGATTAGTTTCTTTGTATTGCTTTTAATTGTATTAAGTATAGAATACAATTAATCTTGCTTAAAGCCACGTCATGCAGTACAATTAATAAAGCATCTTCTATGTTAGCATTTCATAGCAAATGAATATAATCACAGTTTTACTGAAGTAAGCTGCTTGAGGCAGATTAAATTTTCTGACCGGGTTAGGAGGAGAGGAGAGGGGTGGTTGTCTCCACGATGGTATGGAATGAATGTTTTGGGGTTTTTTTACTTCTTGATTTGTCCTCCTTCTCATTGAAAGTGCCATGGTTAGTTTAATACTTAAAAAAAAAATTAAATTTTGGTTGACATCACCTTTTGCATAAGTGACTGCCTTGGAAAATCTGTTATGTAAATCTGCTGTGCTGACCTCTGGCTTTCTGACTCTGTTCTGGCTGTTAGGTATACTCCACTGAAATATGTTTGCCTTTTTATTTTTCCAGGAAAAGGAACCTCTCAGGGTTATACCACTTAAGGAGGTCCATAAAGTTCAGGAATGCAAACAAAGGTGAGGAGGGAAGCACAGATGCCATTACATGGGATGTCATTCCCTGCTTTGTCGTGGCCAGGCTGCCCCTTGGAGAACTATTTAATGACTTCCCTTGATGTGTGCATGTGGGATAGTCTGTCTTTATGGGACAGGACCTGATTTTGTGCATAAATCTGGTTTTAAGGGTTCTATATTAGTGTGTTTTTCCAAGTTGTAACGTTCAGTGGGATATAAAAGCGTTGGACAAGGGTGGAACAAAGGAATGTCATGGAATCCTGAGTTACAGATGCATGGGTGCTGTTTGATCTGAGCCAGCAATTTTAGGAGTCTCTATTCTGCTTATATAATCTCCAAACCTTTAGAGGAACATTAACTCACATCAAATCTGGATGAGAACACTCTTAATCCTGCTGTTTCCCTCCCACCAAATGCCAGTATGTTAGGGAATAATTGTCTTTGCAGTAGTCATGATGGATATTGAATTTGTTTTTAGCAGGCTACTGCTTAGGACTAATGCTTTGCAGAGGCATAACAAAATATAAGTGAGAAATTTTACAGAAATGTGACAAGAATAGTAAATATTTTTAAACTTATTATATGATTTAGAATGTTCCAATTAGAAATGTGTGTAGTAGCACGCATGCCACTGATAAAGTGTCTTAAGGCTAAAATTAGCAGAAAACCAACAGTAGAGTGATCAAGGAATGCAAGAGTCAGACAACAAATGCTCTTATTCTCTGCCCATCCTAGAATCTTGTTAAAATACAGTGGGAAAGTTGTTCCTGCTTTTGATGTATTTTTATGTTTCATTTGCAGTGATATAATGATGAGAGACAATCTCTTTGAAATCGTAACAACTTCTCGAACCTTTTATGTGCAGGTAACTTCTTCTTTTAAACTTTGGGCAAAGCCAAGGGACTGGCCATAGTTAAATTCAGCTTTGGAATAGAAGTGCTTCTTTGTGCCATGATTTGCAGAGGGAAGGTGATGTTCAGTATGTTTTATTTGTTGTTTTATATAACTATATAAATGTAGTAGTAAATTCAGGGTAAGAACTTAGGAAATGTCTGGGTTAGGAGGCAGAATTCCCAATGGCTCTGAGCAGCAGGGTGAAGCAGGGTGAGGCTGTTGCTGTGGTGCAGGTGAGCTGTGTTAAATGTGTGCTGTTTGCTGCAGGCTGACAGTCCCGAGGACATGCACAGCTGGATCAAGGCAATCTCCGGGGCCATCGTAGCGCAGCGGGGACCTGGGAGATCAGCGGCTTCCGTATGTCACCCTGCACCTCAGAGGAGATGTGATTAGCTGATGTTCACTTGTGCACATTAAGTTCTGACTGGTTTTGGTTTTGTTTTGTATTTTTTTTCTCCTTTTGCCTTTCCTCTCTCCTGTCCTGTAGTATTGTAGCCTCTTTGCATGAACTTTTGTACAGACGGGCATAAAATATTCGGTGTTTTTTAGTGGAGCCCTTGGCTTAGTCTTACCTGTGTGAGACTTTCTGTGCATTGTTTGTCTTGAACACATAGATAATGCAAGTGCTAACCTAGAAAAGTTCCTCTGAGTTCAGTATGACCTTTGTCACTACTACTAGTTTGGAAGTTAAATTGAAACTTTCTGATTTCCTCTCAGGTGTTTCTGCTAGTTGCTGCATTTTGCAATCAAATGATAATATCCTAATTTGTTTTTAACAACTCTCACTACTAAATTGTCGTTCTCTATTGTTGGTAGTTTATTGTATATGCAGATGTAGATTGAAGTTTAAAGTAACTAAGAGATCTCTGCTTGCATGAGTTACTTTTTGCTGTTGGAAATGCAGCAAGAACAGCACCTCCTGGTACTGAACTGAGGCACTGTGACAAAGCTGGGTGTTTCTGAAGCCAATATTTCATACCTACTTGCATTTAAACCATATTAGATGTTCAGTACAAAGTCCAAATTAACTTGTGACAAGTAGTGAAGGTTACTGTGGTGTCACAGTGTCTCCAAGTACGTCCAGATTTAGCACATGGAATACTTTACAGTTCAGATGTTGCACGCTGTGGTTTTCGTTTTCTGGCTCTGGGATATTTTGTAATAAGCTGAATATATCATTACCCCCATAATCTGAAATGCAACAATTTAAATCTGACTTTTGACTACTTTTGCACCAATACAGTGTTTCTGGTAACTGAGTATAAGCTCTCAACTGCGTTTTTTGGGAGCTGCTTTTAAATAAAACCTCCTGTTACAAATTCTGTTCCGTTTTGGGGGGAATGAAAATACGCAGATAACTTTTTCTTGGTGTATGCTTTATTTTTTTTATTTATTTATTTTTTTTTTTAATGTGGGGCTAACTGAGCAATGTAGCTATGACTGTCTGCATCACTTCTTGTTCCCTCTGTTCTTTCTGTTCTTTCCCCAAGTCCAGGTTACTCTAATCTTAGCTTTGCACTGTGTTCCAGATGCGGCAGGCCAGAAGGCTGTCGAATCCTTGTATACAGAGGTATACATCAAGAACTGGTGAATGCAGCACGTATGTGGGCTCTCATGTAAACTCGCCTTCTTAACTGAGGGCTACGGCTAGAGACTAATTTGCACTGTAAAAAAAAAACCCAAAAAACCAAAAAACAAACAAACCAAAGCTAAAAATAACCCTACCTGTCGTCATTACCATTTACTGAAAACTAACTCGTCAATAATACCGTTCGCTCACAGGTTTGCACTGGGTTTTGGTTTTTTTTCCACGCTTTTTAAAATGAGTTGAAAATTAAAAAAAAAAAAACGGCAAAACCGCTGCTTCCACTTCAAAGCGTGCTAAACATTTAAATGTGAGTGATCTGATGGCACTGCAGCAGCAGAGTACTAAAGCTAATTTGCATGAGAGTTCATGTTTCCATTTTACTTCACATCTGTTTCCAAACTGCGCCGAGGCGAGGTGAGGTCGAAGCCGCCCACAAGACTAATCCAGATGCGTGCACACAAAACATTGCACCTTGTAAACTCCACTCCTTGGGAGGATCACGTTCTAGCCTGATTTGCATGGCTTGTGAGCCCCCTGCATGAAATTATTAGTTCAGACATAGAAGCTTTGTAAACTTGTAATCAATACGCTGTCCAAAGCAGTGCAACTTAGGGAGTAGCACAGCAGCACGGCTTCTTAACTGTGTGATTAGTAAACAAACAGCCAGTGTGGGTAGTAAAATCTGAGTATCCTTCAGGCCAGATTAGCAAAATGTCATAGAGATGTTTCTTAACATCCCTTTTGTCCCGTTTGTTGAACTAAAATTATTAATAATAAGAAGGATAGTAGGTAAATCACTGAATCATGTGTTCTCCTAAAGCAAATGGTTTTTCTTGAAGTGGAGTATCCTCAGGTGCAGGCAGTGGAAAAATGAAATGAATTAAGGCAGTGTAAATAATGTGAACTACTTCAGTGAAATTGCACACAGCACTGGAGTCCCAAAAAAGTTGCACAGCTTCACCCAATACTATTAGTTCATTTATAAAAAGAAATAATGGTAGTACTTGACAGAATCCATTATGATTAAATTTATGAATTTGTGTGGTAACATTCTAAGAAAAACTACTGTGAAAAAAATAGAGATTTTAATTAGTATGTATATTTGCATCTTGGACACACATCTGGGATTGGGATTTTTTTTGCTAACAAATGTGCTTGAAAAATGCCTTGATTTGTGAATGCCCATGGGTTGGCAGATTCCTTTGGTTCCTGGACTAACACTGGTGATGGCAGAAGTGGCAGCAGCTGCAGCTCCTGATGCACACACAGTTCACTGCATCATCACACAGCGTTTGGATCACAGCATGTAAAACTGGATCCAGCAGCATTCAGGGACTTGAGACATCCCTGCAGAACTGATAGATGTGCTGCACAACCTGAGGAACTTCTGGTTCCGGAGTTACAGCTCTAGGTTGGGCAGGCTGCCCTAAAATATCTCAAATGGCACTCTCTGCCGGTGTTTCAGACAATTAAATCAGACCTAGGCAGTCTGGGAACTTGTTTCTATCAGTAGATAAATGGTGGAAGATTATTTTCAGTTATTTAAAGGTTGGCAGATTGGCAGTTAACAATGATAAACACAAGACTATAACTTGACAATTGGAAGGAATTGCTTAAAGAGGAGTTTATTTTCTAGGTCCATTAGCTCTGGAAATTGTTACACAGTCTCGATAGCATAAAATAGCTTGGTCCCTGGAAGAAATTGGGGATATGGTTCCTCCAGGAAGAGGGAACAGTAGAATGTGCATTACTCCAGGATTTAGGATACAAGTATTTGATTTATATGAATAGGTTTGAATACACTTTTCTCTTGGAAAGATACCTCTTTCAATGGCCTTTGAAGTGTTTATCTTCAAAAGCTTACTTAACACCTTAGTAAAATGAGGAGCCTCAATTTGCTGGACTTATATTACAAAGTGTAAAGAGCTGCTGTGCTTGATTTAAGACATTTAATGTCTTTAAATGAGGAAACTGATGTTGCTGTCAGATCCTGCTGTGAGCTCACATGTAGTAAATACACCGCCTCGAGAAAGCACCTGCCTCCTGCTGCCGTGGCTGATGCTTCGCTTTGTGTATTTTCTGTCTCGATTTGTTTTGTTTGGTTTTGTTTCCGAGAGCGAAACCTGACACCGCGTCTTTCCCGCCTGGCACCGGCGGCTGCGCCTGACCCCTTCTCCTCTTTTCCAGGAGCATCCCGAGCCTGGTTCCGAACCCAGCCATGCTGTCCGTCCTGCCGGCCCAGCCACAGCCTCCTCACATTCCAGCCCTCTGGTCCCAGCCCCTCACGCCAAACCCCCTGCCTTGGAGAAGCGAGGATTTCACGAGTCTTTTACCAAGGCCAGGCCAGGGAGCTACAAGGTCCAGGTTGTCGCTCCAAGAGAATCAGCTTCCAAAGTGACTGAGCGGGGGCCCTGGGAACCCCGGAGGAAAAATGGCACTCAGGAACAGGATCCTGGCCTCGTGGATCTGGATGATGCAAGCCTTCCAGTCAGCGACGTGTAGGGATTGGAAGCGTTTGGAGAACGATCCATTTGTTCGGTCCTCTGAATTTCCTTGCTCGGACTTTGAACCAAAGAAAATGATAGGAAATGAGAACAAAAAAACAAACAAACAAACAAAAACCGGAACACTGATGTTATATTATATATATATGTGTGTGTGTGTGTGTTTGTGGGCACACATGTGTATATATAATGTGTTTGTATTTTTGCCTTTCAGCTGAGGGTCAGAAATGGACCTTAGGCGTTTTCTCAAAGCCTGATAATAAAATCCCTTACTAGGGAGGGGCCAAACTGCACAATTTAGAAAAAAAACAACCAACCCAAAACATGTACCAAAAAAAAAGAAAAAAAAAAAAAAGGCACTTCTGCAAATAAGCAAAGTAACAGCAATTTTTAGTTCCTAATCTGGCAAATTTACTAAATTTGCAACTAATGCTATATTGTGGAGAACTTACTGCCAACAAATGTGATTATTTAATTTCACCTTGAACTACAGTAAGATTTTAGGCATAGATGAGAATTTTTTCTCTCCATGAATTTCAGATACCAGGAAATGCACAAAATGTTTCTTCTGTTCTGTAGTATCAGCAGTGTCAACTGATTTGTTATCGGAACAAGAATTCTGAACTCCCTTGGAATTCTAGTTATGGTGCTGTAAAATTTCCACTAAAATAATATTTTAAATAGTCAGCCTATTTTTGATGCACTCCTAAAGGTGGGTTATAACTTTTTGCACATTTGGATTTCGATGAACTGCATGTAGTGATGTTTTGGAGGGCGGGGGAGAAGAGAAATTGGACTTCGGAATTTGGACACTTTAGATCTTTTGGACTGAGTAGGGTTTGTGTTACATTAGGCTTTGCAGCAATTACGTTTCCCTAAATGTTTAAATGTATCATTTGCTGGTTTTGAGAGTGGTTTCCTTACCAGTGCTTTGTGAACAGTTCTTGTTGCTGTGTTGATCAGTGGAAGAGCTCGTTGTTTAGTTCTGTTGTTACTGGTACTGAACTGTTCCCAGTCCTGCAATCGTGGCCTATAACTTTTGGTGCACTAATAATCTGAAGTGCCTGTGTTTTCTCTCACGCTGTTGAAACACTTTTGGGTTTCTCAAAGTACACAGACCATTCCCGATGGTTTTGAGCGTTGGCTTGGAGTTGCTCTGGACAGCATAGCTTGAAACAGCTATTTTTAAAACAGGGGGCTAATGTTAGGGATACCAGTGTTTCTGGTATTGCACCCACTGGCTGTGCAATATGTGTGTTTAAAAAGTGAGTATTTGTTGTTTGTGTACACTGTGTTACGGGGCATCAGCGATGCGAATGAGGAAAACCTTTACATTTCAAGTGTTGGATTAGATGGTGTGTACTTTTTTTTCATAATTTCTGAGAAAATGTTTGCTTTAATCAACACCCCCCCCCCTCCCACAAATATCTCGTGCTGCTGCTTAACTGTGATTCAGATTGTCCAGCTTTGCAATACCTTTGTTGTCTACTGGAACCTAAAATACATATCATTCAAGTCCATCTTCTCTCCGACTTCCAAACTGGCTTCCTGCTTGAGAGACATGGATGGCTTTACCACAGCAATTTGTTGATCCCAGCACAGAATAATTGGTGTCATATGAGAATGAAATATAGTTAATTTCGAATCCTTAAATTATATCAGCACCTTCTCTTGTTTTTTTTTTTTTTTTTTTTGTTTTATCCATAAGCTAACTAACCACTGTGTTAAGGCAGTGGTATCTGTAAATTACTGGTTTTGTTTTGACTCTTTAGATATATGTGAAAACTAGCACAGAATTGGAAGTTACTGTAAATGTCTGTACTAGTATTGTAGGTCTTAATTTCTATAAAGATAAAACAATAGCTCTTTAAAAGCTTATTTTTTCACAAGTACGTTCTGTGTGGAAGACACTTTGCATTGAAATATTTTTACTGTAGTCTAACATCTGAATTCACTTGCTCTGGTACAGCTTTCACAATGCATGGTCATTTTAATATATTTTGGTATTGGCAATTTTACACATTGGGTGGAGGTAAAGCAGCTCCATTATGGGACTTATGAAAAGAGGGAAAAAGAAAAAAGAGAAAAAAAGAAAAGAACTACTGATGTAGTTCGGTAGCATAGCAAAATATTTGTGGTTGGTAATTGTCAGGGTCTCCTATTTATCAGTACTTTTATAAATCTATGAAAATTGTTAAATTATTTTAGAAACAGTGCTGTAAATATGTCACATTTAAATTGTCAATAAATCAGTTTGGGTAACTTAAAGTAACATCTGGCTGAGTTTCTTTGCACCACGTGAAACGTTTTATCAGAATAATGTGTTCCTTTTCAGCGTGTAAGAGCTCAGATTATCTCTTATCCAGCCGTAACATCTTTTTAATTCCTCAAATCTGATCGGATTGTGTAGCCTAAGACAGAAGGGGTGAACAGAACGAGCTGGTTTTCTTTTGCTGTTCTGTTCCTTCTGTGCAAGTTTTATGTGTTTTGCAGGGGGTGTCCATCAGGTTACCTTTGCATAAAGGAAGGGAAGAGGAGATGCCTGGTAATGTCAGGTTAATATTTGGAAACACTCAGGCTCCATCTGAAAGGGGAAACCCCCTCCCCCATCTCCCAGGGGGACAAAATGTAACGTGCATTTTTCTGGGTTTATGTTATTGCTTAAGAAAGGTTCCCTCTGGGAAATGCTCTCCTGGAATATGGGCTGTGCACACTTCCCTACATTCCTCTTTGACTGGGACATCTGACTGTGAACTCTGTGCCCCTGTGCTGAAGAGGGAGTCAAATAGTTCTGTCTGGTTATAGATTTCAACCCACTGTGTTAAAATAAGACACTTACAGAAACTGTAACTGCAGTCCACGTTCCTGAAGGTGGCTGCCAAGGGGTAATGGTCCAGGATATAGTTTAATAAAGTGGCATATGCCTTAACCTCATGGAAAAACAGGATGTCAGCACCACCTAGGGGTCATGCTCCAGCTTTAAAAATTACCCAAGTCAGGCATTTGCTTTTAAAGTATATTTCATATATGCAAATTGGTCTTAAAACTCCAGTTGTTGAGTCACTGGACTGCTCCATGTTTGTTGTTTAGATGTTTGTGTGTGTCTGTTTTTAATTCTTGCTCCTTGTGAGCTTTGAGTAGCAATAGCAGCAAAGTGATTGAAGACAGAAGATCAGACATAAAGAAGAAATTGTTCCCTGTGAGGGTGGGCAGGCCCTGGCACAGGTTGCCCAGAGAAGCTGTGGCTGCCCCATCCCTGGAAGTGTCCAAGGCTGGGTTGGACAGGGCTTGGAGCAACCTGGGTTAGTGGGAGGTGTCCCTGCCCATGGCAGGGGATGGGACTGAATGGACTTCAAGGTCCTTTCCAACCCAAATCAGTCTGTAATTCTGTGGCCAGAATTACCTTTAAAATGTCTCATCAGAGCACAATCTCCTCAGCTGTGGGACTGGGAAAGAAGCATCTGCTGCTTTCAGTAGGCAAAGTAATGTGACACAAAGATGGGAATTTTGGAGGTAGAACAGAGGAATTGGGGCTGCAGGTTGAAGGAGGGCACCAGTTTGAAACATCACTCTTTGCTAACAGCTGCCATTTTAATCAATTTTTGACTTTTGAGGTTTTGCAATCGCATAAATAGGCTCGGAATTTAATAGTGCACAGGGGATCAGAAAGTATCTCCTGTCATAAAAGTGGCTGTATTAGTAGAAAATACTGATATTCAAAGGTTAATTTGTTTTAGGTTTCATAGTGCATCTGTTTTATAATGGATGGAAAAAATTATTGAGCACTCCTAAAACGTGCACCCTGAAGGTATGGGACAGAAACATCACTGTTCTTTTAACAACTCCATATTAAATTGAGGTGGGAGAGAGGAAAAAAATTACAGAAGGGGAAATTTGCATAGGGAACTTTAGACTAAAAATTGAAATTAAAAAATTGAAGCCCTCTGTGCTATGTAAGTTTTACCTTTTACCAGCTTCATTTAATGCCTTAATATTCATCTGTATTTTGGAGAACTGCCTGTGTAACTATGGGATGCTCCAAGCCAGTAAGCTGCTAAAGCACTTCGGAGATCTTCCAGTGAAATACTGAAGGCAGCTCTCTGGAAGAGTTAAAACCTGAGTCCTGCTCTGGAAGTGGATTGTGTCCCACACACGGTCTGCCTGCATTTGACAGGTCAGATTTTCTGTGCAGCCTCCGAGGAAAAGGAACTGCTGCTCCTTTCTGAAGGCACTACCTAATGATGCAGTAGAAGTTGAACCCTGCTCTTCAAAGTGGTGCCTTTCACACTGTAATTAGGGATTTGCATTTAAAACGAGTTTAATTTTGCGTATCAATGTGCTCAGTGAACGCATCTTCTAAGAATTTAAACCACTCTGTTGCACTGCATTCCCACCACCTCCTGTTCTCCCGAGGATACCCGGGCACACCGGGACACCTGAGTCAGTGCTCTCAACAGGTGGGTGTCTGCTGCAAGATCTCATAGCTGTGAGTTTGTTTTTGTAAATCACGAAGTTTCAATGCTTGTTTTACACTCTGTAGTGTAATATTTGCGCTCCTGCTCGTAGGCTTGCCCCCTGACAGCAAGAAAACACCACCTGAACGCAAAGTTTGTTCAGATTAGCGAGTGTTTCTTGGGGCAGGTGACTTGGTTTCAGGTGAGGCTTTACAAAAGATAACCTGATCGTTCATGCATTTTGTAAATTGTGCTATGCTTGTCAAGCACCAGGGCTAGACCACATCTGGAAAAGAGCATGGGGTTTTAAATTCCCTGGTTTGCAGCCATTCCCTTGCAAAGCAATAGCATTTTTTCTGTGTGTAGCAATGAATCCAGCATATGTTCTTAAAAAGGGGTTCTATGGGTAAATCTTGGTTAAGACTTGTCTTACTACGTTAAACTAAGTAGAGAAGTCCTGGGTTTTCAGGAGGTGGGAATAGGGATGTTACATTTCTCCCCCAGAAAATCTGGGAGAAAGCTTCATTCATTAAGGAATGAAGCAAAATGGTAATGCAGACATAATAAACCTGGAAAACCTCTGCAAAGTCCAGGCTTTTGGAATTTGCTCAGACTGGAGGCATTCTGGCCTTCTCAAACCTCCACCAGCCTTTTTTCTGGCCAGGACCCTTCTAGACCCAGACTGTCACCTTAACCCTTTTCTCTCCAGCCAAGTGTCCTCTGTTTTTATCTTTTACTTGCTTCCCAGCCTTTCCATGTGTTCCCAGGTGTGCAGACTCACCTTGCAGGGCTGGGGATGGATGTCACAGCATCCCAGGATCCCTGACAGCAGCACTGAAACTTTTGTACCTCCAGAAGAATTTCTAGCGTGTGATCTCTAGGTGGAGCCTCCTATCACCCAGTTCCATCTGAAAAGTGGGAGAGGAGATGTTTTACTGCTCAGTCCCTCCTGTGAAAGTGTTTCTCAGGCCACTTTTGGCCTCTTTGAGTAGTGGTAAATGTCTGCTGGCTTCGGGAGCCCTTCTGTGTGAAAAGGTTATGGTGGGGGAGAAATGATAATTTCTGGGTTTACAAAGACTCTCAGGCTTCTGTACAGATTAGATGGATAACAAAAAGATGTATTTTTTTGTAAGCTAATTTATTAACATCCACAGAGATCTACCTCAGTTATTCTGGAAAGTGAGATGTTCGTTTTGAGGTTTTTTGTGTAACCACATGAAAACTATAATATTATAAAATGTTATATTTTTGGTGCTGGAAAGAAGATTGACATTCTTATCTGGTTTGAGAAACAGAAAAGCTTAACAGGAGAAGGTCCTTAATACTAGTCCACTTATTTGGAGGTGAACTACTGGTTTTCACTAAGACCTTTTGATATATTTTATTTCCTTTGCAGTGTTTAACCAGCAACAAATGTTCATCCTTTTTCTGTGTTGTTTATGTAAGAAAAAATCTTGGCTGGTGTATTTTGAGTCTTTAGTAGTCTATAAGAGCTTGAAGCTGATATTGCTGGCTGACTTTTTCCAAAAAACCCCATCATACAACTTTTTCTGCCTAGAATGATCTCTATCAAAGGACAGCAAGCTAAAAAGGACACCAACGTCCATGGAGAGAGGATGAAAGAATTGGAGCTTTCCACTTCATGTCATCTTTTCCTACCTATGGAGATGAGGCTCCAGTGACTTCAAGCAGTTGGTTGACCATGGCAAAGGCTTTTTGGACAGAGGAGGATGAAACCCCATGAAAATTCACTGATCTTCGAATATTTTGGTCCTGCTTCCAGGTAGGAACTTACAAGATCCTTTCTGAACCTTTATTCCTTTTTTTTTTTCCACTAGAAGCTGTTAATCTTTCCTTAAAGACTTGTCTTTATTTAAAAGGGGTAAAACCCAAATCAAACAAAAAAACCCCAAAACTTGGATAAATGGATAAATTTGGAAATATTTTTCCATTATATCTATCCATGTATATATACTGACATATACACTTGTACATTAAAAATATTTAAATGTCTAAACGTTTTCAAGCTTTTATTCAAACTTGTTAACATTGTAATGATTTTAACACTAAGGCAGTTTTGCTGTTAAACTTTTCCTGGGAGAAAAGACTGAATTACTCTGCGTTAATGTAGTCGCTGACATCTTCAGTTCCTTGGTCACAGCACATCTAACAGTTTACAACCCAGTAGGCAAGACGAAATGCTGTTAAGTTCATTAGGTGCGTGGTTATCGGCGCCTGATAAAGGTACACTTAAATAATTATGGATTGGTAGTCAGTTCAAAAGTTTAATCGGCTTGTAATTTAAAAAAAAAAAAAAAAAAAAAATTGGCTTTGCTCAATTTCCAGCTCTGTTAAAGCGTTCCCTCCTCACTTTGGTAGTGATGCCTCGTCCCTGGGAAGGCACTTGTATTTAAACCGCCTCTCAGAGCACCTTGTCTGTGCTCCAAGAGCAGATGGCAGAGTGCCCTCTATCCATAGGTTCTGGCGATTGCCCAGCTGCCGGATAAATTGGATCAGCCTGCTTGTGGGATGGCGGAGGACGACTTTTTTTTTTTCTTTTTTTTTTTTCCTTTCGGTTGATTAACCTTCTGCTAATTGCAGGTATCCACCTCGCCCTGCGGCTCTGCGAATCTCGGGTGAGGCGCTGAGGAGAGCAGAAGCGGCCCGGGAGGGAGCATCCTTCCTCCCATCCGCGCTGCCCTCGGGTACCGGCCCTTCCCGAGCCGGGAATTTTAGGGGTCTCCTTGTGCGGGAATACCGGACGTTCCCCATGGGGATGGCAGATATTTACACACATTTCCATACAATACTCATATCATCTCGCTCCTTCTCCTAGGGGACGGGCTGGCGGCTCTGCGCCCCCACCCATCCCCTTATCAGATAGAAACGTTATCGGCGCTTGCTCTGGGTTGCTTTCCCGTAATTCCCGAGGCGGGAAGGAGCGTTCAACTCCCCCTCTTTTCTTGTTTGCAGGAGCGCGTTATCACCTTTCCCACTGATCTCAATCGCCGACTTGAACCGCTCCGTGCAGCCGGGACGGACCAACAAAGTTTGAGCCCGAGAGACGAAGCGGCGGGGCGGGGGTTGCGTTACGATCCCGGGGGGGGCCGTGCTGGGTGTCCCAGCCCGGGGGGCCGGTCCCGCTGCCCCGCTCCGCCCCGCCTGGCCGCCGCTTTAAAGCCGCTCGCCCGGCCCCCGCCGCGCTCACCGCGCTCGCCGCCCCTCGTCTCCCTGCCCTCGTCCCGCCGCCGCGATGCCGCTGCGGGGCTGGATGCTGCCGCTGCGGGGCTGGATGCTGCTGCTGCTGCTGCTGCTCCCCGCCGCCCTGGCCGCCCCGTCCCCCGCCTGCCCCGAGCGCTGCGATCGGTCCCGGTGCCCGGCGCTGCCCTCGTCGTGCCCCGGCGGGCCCGTGCTGGATTCCTGCGGCTGCTGCCGCGTGTGCGGGGCGGAGGAGGGCGAGCCGTGCGGGGGCCCGGGGGGCGGCGGGCCGCCCTGCGGAGAGGGGCTGCAGTGCGTGGTGCCTCCCGGCGCCGGCATCCTCGCCTCGGCCACGGTCCGCAAGCGGGCGGCCGCCGGGCGCTGCCAGTGCTCCAGCACCGAGCCCGTGTGCGGCAGCGATGCCGTGACCTACGCCAGCCCCTGCCAGCTGCGGGCAGCCAGCCGCAGAGCCGAGCGCCTGAGACAGCCGCCCATCATCGCCATCCAGCGCGGAGCCTGCGGGCAGGGTAAGGAAGGGGGGTGAGGGCTGTCCCTGGAGCGCTGGCGGTGAGGTTCGGGGCGGGAGAGGGTTGTCCCGGGGGGCGGCAGGTGCTGGGGTTGAACGCGATCATCTTCACTCTCGTCCCCGGGCGGTGCTGCCGTCCCGGGCAGGGAGCGCCGAGAGGGGACGGAGACAAGGGTTGGCCTCGGCTCAAGTCCGGCGCTCCAGCTCAGCGAGAAACTAGAGCAAGAATGCGGTGTTTGTGCGCGGCTGCCAAGAGCCGAGGGGAAAAGGATCCTAAACTAGACTTAAACGCCTCTCTCCGCCCCTCCGAGGAGCGAAAGGCTCGAAACTGGGGGGGGGGGAAACTGCTGCAAACCCCCATAAGTGAGCAGGGATGCAGACCCGAGCCCGGCTGTGCGGCTCCAGCAAAAGTTTGGAGGAATAACTCGAGCGCGCTCCCAACCAGCGCGCTTTGTCACAGGGAAATGCCCTGGGGAATAAAGCCAGGAATGCAGGAGCCGTTCGGATGTGATGGAGCAAATGGGTGGGCAGAGCAGGCAGCTGCCTGCCTTGGCCCGGCTTAGCAGATGCGCTCTGATTATTAGTAATAGTCTGGCTGGAAAGGGGGGGGGGGGGGGGGGGGGGGCCTGTAACAACGTGTTGAGCTGACTCTAGGGGGTTTTGTTTGGGTTTTTTTGGTTGTTGCTTATTTTTGTTTGTGTTTTTTGGAGGATGGAGATGTCTGCGATAAGTAACAATGTAACCGGCGGTGTTTTCCCTCCGGCGTTCTTAGTTGTCAGTGTAGTCAAATCGGATGTAACGTGAGCGCTCAGAGCTGCGGGACGGATGCGAAATATTTGTAAACCGTACGAAAAGGCATTGCCGGGTTACGAAACTGTGGCTCAGCAGCTGGAGGGGCTGGACCGAGCAGCCCGGTGAAGTGTTTGGTCTTGTAGGAATGGTGAGCACAGGATGTGACACACAGCCAGGCAAAACCGTGCTGGGATAAGCAGGGGATGATCGTCACAAGATGCAGCCCCTAATACAGGCTGGATTAAACCTCGTAAGCCAAGGCTGTGTATCCCTTCCAAGCCACTCAGCACCTTTAGGGGGTAATATTAAAAATTAGCATGAATTAGGTCTCTATTTCTGAAGTAGTCACTTTTTAGTAAGTCAGTGCTGTTTGAGTGAGGATTCATTCTTTTTGTAGAGGTTGTACCATTTCTGCACTTCTTTCTTTAAAAAAAACCCACATATTTTGCTACGTTTTAATCATCACCTATCCAGCAAAAGAATCTTCTGATGCACATGTTCAGCTTAGGCAAAATCCTGACCCCGTGTTACAAATCAAACTTAGAGCTTCGGTATCAATACAATCAAATTTTTGTCCCCCTGCCCTTCCTTTCCCTTCAGTGTGAAAGCTGCCTTGTGCTCCATGGAAGGTCGTCGCTGGCATTTGCTGACATTGGAGACAATTAAAGCTTTCACGCCACAGTTTCCTGATCTCCAGTATAAGATAATGCCCTGTCGTTTTTATTCTCAATTCATGAAACCAATACTGTTTTCTCAGTCTTTTCTGCTGAACATTTGCAGAACTGGGGCTGTGTTTGAGCTGAGATCAGTACGTGCCTCTGGAGGGCTGCACAGAAAACGCACAGGCTGCACAGAGACCTTGTCTGGGAAAGCTGTGCTGTCACAGATCCATCATGAGTGTGGCCAGACAATCATTTTGCCCTGTTGCACCTCTGGTTGGAGCGATGCTTGTTTTCTGTATCACCAGGGACAAAAGGAAAGTGCTGGAGAAGCCAACCAGCACCACATGTTTATCCCTAGGCCAGAGCAAACAGTTGCTGCCAGCAAAGCTTTTTTTCATATGTAAAGAACCTAAAATAAACAGGAATGGAGAGAAGGCTCTAAAGCGCTTGAACTGCTGTTTTGAAAAGCCATTGCCTAATATTTGGCTCCTTAAGAGTTGTTAATTATTAATATTATTTTCAGTTCATTTTCAGGAGTACTTCTGCTGAGTTATCTTGGGTAATTTTTTTCATAGCAACATGCCCATATAAATAATTTGGTCAATACAGTGCAATGGCCCAGGGAAATGAGGGGATGGGGATGTGGAGGCAGCGTTTGTAAAGCACTTTTTGTTGCTGTTCTTAGGTTTCACGCCGCTTCAGTAGCTGGTCAAGTACAATATTGTGTATATTGCATAAAATACAGTAAAACTTTTTGTCCTTTTCATTTTTCATCTGCTGCAGTCCACTCCCAGCCCTGTTTTTGTCCTGCAGCATTTTCCAGGGCATCTGTTCAAACACCAGCAGCGTCTGAGAGGACGCCAGAGAGGCAGGAGCAGGTTGTTCTGGATCTGTGCCCATAAGTGGGATGTTTTCCTATGCAAAATGTGGATTGTGAATCTTCAAAACTCAAGAAAAATTCCACAAGCCTCAGAGCTTACTCTGTCCTCATCCCTGCAGAGGGGATGGATGCAGAGCATCCAATCGTGTCCTGCTCTTTGGGGTGCAGGGTCAGCCCACAGCTCTCTCTGCCACCCAGACATGCAGAAAAGACAAACCAGGCTGTAGCTGGAGAAACCCCAGTGGCAGCAAAGGGAGAGGGGAAAGCCCAGCTGTGGCTTTTAGCACGGAAATGCCTTGGCTGAATTAGTGATGGGATGAATATGGGATGGGAGTGGGGTGAAACACACCCTGCCTGTGTTAAGGCCTGGTGAGGCAGGTGACAAGCAGGGTGACAGAGTGTGGTGGCCCCTCGACCCCTGTCATTAGTGCTGTGTCCCTGTCTGGGGCAGGGAGCCCTTCCCAGCACTGCCCTGCTGTGGTGTGGCCACAGGCAGCAGAACTGGTGGTTCCCGTCCTGCTGTCACAGCAGCACCACTGAGCCTGTTCTGCACCAGCCTGGGCAGGGCTTGCACAGCAGAAACCTTCCCTGAAAGAACAGAAAGAGGGTGAAGGTCCCCTGAGCAGAAATCATGGCTGTGTAAGAGCATCCCACACCCTGGAGTGAGGTCAGTGCAGGGAGACCTCGGTATTCTGTGTGATGAGGTTCAGTGTGCTGGGAGGATGTTTTCTTTTTCTTCTGCAAACATGTTTTTTGGTGCCCTTAAATAAATCCCTCCTGCTGACCAAGGGAAGAAGGCTCAGAATGTTCAACACAGAACTGAAACTGGACTTTCTTCCCTTCCCCACTTTTCCCACAAGTGCTGGCAGGCATTTCAGGACAGTGTGCCCTTCTCTCCATGTTGTGTTCCTCACACTGTAAAAGATAAACTAACCTGGATTTGCCCTTTCAACTTTAACCAGAGTAAGAAGAAGAAAGTTCCTTGTGGTTGCTCTCAGTTTCTGACTGTGCTCTGCCTGGTTTTGAACAGTTTTTATAAGTTTTCTTATTTTTATTAGTCTTTACTATGTCTAATGTGGTATCCCAGTAATATCAGTGGTTCTCAGCATGCTGGCATCTGTCACAGGTGGCTCACACTGCTGTCCCAGGCGTGCTCACACTATGGTGTCATATCAGGAGTTTGATGAGATTTCTTATGGTTTACATTAAGCAGGTCATCACAGCTAAATTGCTTGGGGGGGAAGGCAGAGGTGAGTTCAGGGGTAACTTTCAGTCTAGAACGCTCTGTATCACTAACAGATACAGCCTTTGCTATTTCTCTTCATCACATTATTTTACAGTTCTGGAGACAGGGAGGGAGAAGGAAAAAAAAAAATCCACCCCTCAAATTCTTGCAAAGTGGCTGAGTTTGTTTCGAAATGCGCCAGGCAAGGCTGCATCCAAGTGACTCTCTGTAATTATCTGGCAGGAGGAGCAAAAGGACCTCTGCAGTCAATAAACCATTTGCCACTAATTGAGTCCTTCAAATCCAGCGTGTAAGAGTGAGGTCAGTGCAGCAGAGGATGGGGAAGAGATGGACCTGCCTGAATTCCTGTGCCTGTGGCAGTGATAGAGCTAATGGGCTGGCAGTGCTGAGCCCTTGCAGGAACGAAAAGTCGGGGCAGGAAGGGAAACTCGGCTGAGAAATCCGTGAAGGTTGGGAGCCGAGCCAGGCATTTATCAAGGGAAAGTTGATACTGTTGTTATGAACAAGGCTCTCAGCTGTTTCCCGAAAGATAATAACAGGCCAGTGATGGTTTGTGCACTGAAGAAATGCTGGGAGACCTTGGCAGGTTACTCGGCACGTGTCAAGTCTAGTAGAAATGACCCGGGAGGGCCAGGTTTTTAGGGTCTGGATGCACAAATGAGTGCTCTGGTGCTGCTGAATTTCCTCTTTCTCCCTCAGTCACTGTGTTTGGGTGGTCTAAATGTCGTTCTCTTCTGACTTGCCTAAGACTCTTTTGCAGCAACAAGAAAAGGGGAGGCAGGGAGGGAGAGGGAGGGAGGGAGGAAGGGAAGAGGCAGCTGAAGGCAGTGGAAATAAATAGCAACATATTTCCAGAAGAGAACCAATTCCCAAGTGTGGGATTAAAAAGCTTTGCCAAAGCCAAGTATTCAGCTCTGAGAGGAGGCAACTGTAAGAAGTGGTTTGTCTGAAGAAACTCACCTTTTCCCCTCTCCACATCCCCATTTCCATCCCAGGGAGCAGGCAGTAATTTTGCAGTCTCCAGACTTCAAACAGTCAATTCAGTAAATACAGATTTGGAAGCAGGAAAGATTCAACCCTTTCATCTTCTGGGCTTTGAGATTTAAAGGTACCTGTGGACTGGGCAGGAATACTCGAGGCCATGAGTAAGCAGCAGGAGTGTTGTTAAGCAGAGTTTGGATGTGACGGAGGCAGCCTAACCTGAGCAGTTCAAGGAGAGATTCTGCAGCCCAAGAAATAGGAGAAGCTGGAAAATATTTTTCAGATGTGAATTTACATGTGCTTGGAGTGACAGAAAGAAAGCAACGTTTGAAATAGAAACTGAGATACCGTGGAACTTAACTTCTGCTGTAAATAAAGCCATTCCTCACTCCCATAAGCTGCTGGGGCCTCTAGGATCCCTGGCTGGACTTGGCAGTAAATCCCACTGTGCTTGTAACTGGGCCCAAGTGAATATCTAATATTATTTTGGAAGCTGTGTTCAGGACGTAGGAAAAAAAGGAAAGACTTTATTTTGCCTGCCAGTGAAGGTCATTGTGATTCTCAAATTGGTTGTCCTGCTTCAAAGAGTATAACTAGAAAATAAGTCTCAGCTCCCCTATATCAAAGAACTATAAAATAATGCATTGATCTTATACTAACTGATGATGTTGACCTCATATCTGTAGATAACAGGTGAGTTGTAATATCTTAAGCTTGTTTGGTGAATTGAAAAGATCTCAGCTACCATATTTTAGCAGGTGGAGTTGAATTGGGCAGCCAGACAGAGCAGCCCTTGAATTTCTGGGTGATTATTTGGTACCCTGGTGCACTGACAAGACGAAGCACAAGGCTGGAAGTCAGCTGGGTTGTGCAGTTTGTAACAGGTGCTCTGCCAGGAGCTTGTTTCTGGAGGAAAAAAAGCCTACATGTGCCTAACATGTGAGCAGCTGCATTTGCCTCTGCTTTTATTGCTCAGCAGCTCTGCAGGCTGGCACCAGGGGGGTCCCTGGTCCTGTCAGAGCGAGCAGTGACGTGTCAATGGCATTTAAATTCTGTGCTATTAGTTCACCAGACCTTGCTCTTGTGTCTGTCATTTTTTCCCATCAGGGTTTCTCAGTCTTTCCATTTCCTTGCTCCTGTAAGGCCTCTTCTTGGCGAGGAATGAGAGAGGGATGTGCAATGAGTAGTTCCTACATCCACTTTGCAGGCTTGTTACTGTAAATACCAGTGAGACAGAGCTAAGGGGGTTGAAATTAAAAACTGCATCATGTTTCTGGTAGCAGCTGGGTTGGCACATATATTTATTGACAAACAACTATTGGATTATATAGTGCATATTAAATCTAATGGCCACACATAGGAGTTATCCAGTGGTCTAAAATTTACAATAGATTACACGGAGGGAGATAACATCAGGAGGAGCTCACAATATTTTTCCAGAGGCTGATTGTTGTTACCCCATTTTACAGATAGCGAATCTAGGGCAGGGGAAGATAAAGAGCTTTGCTCAAGGTCAGCCAGTAGCAGAGCCGAGAGCAAACCGAGCTTTTATGAGTAGTCCCTGCTCCTTTTTCTGCCCCTTGCCAGCATTGCTGCTCCATTTTCCATTACTTTTCTTTTCCATTACTCTTTCTTGAACTTGCAGACTGCAGTTTTGGCTTTTGCTCTGCAAGCAGCATCTTCGATCTGTCGATCTGCGTCCGCAGAAAGCCCTTTTGGAAGAGGGAGGATGCGGGTGGACCGAGCACTAGGAAGGAAGAGAAACCCAAACAACTCTCTCCCCTCCCACCATCCCACCCCCAAAATAAACACAACCCCCCCAGGAATCTCCTGCTTCAACATTTGTGGTGGTAAATGGATGATTCAATCCTTTTTCTAGGACAACACACGCACTGTTTGGCTCGTCTGCCCTTTCTGTGTCTCTGTAGACCTCTATCAATGAAAGTTAAGCTTGGCTAACCCTTGTTTTCTTTTCTATCCAGACACAAAAGGTGAGCAAACAGACATGACTTACAAATATGAAAAATATTCAGATGATCCATAAAATAATGCAGAATAGATGTGTGGATAAAAACGTCCCTGAGTAGCTAATGATGTTGATAGGGGAGCAGTGAATACAATAACTGGAACTCTAAATATCATTAAAAAAATGTGCATTTGAGAGAGTGAAAGAGGAAGCTGCTCTTTAAACCTTTCATGAGAGGCTCTACCTCCAGCTGGGTGCAGTGTGGTGGTGGCTGCCTCACCAGTGGCACCTCCGTTCTGTAGCTCTCCAAGTAGGATGGCAAAAGGGTGGCAGGTACTCCAGGCTCGTTTCCCAACCCCTCACTGATCTCTGATGTTTACATTAAAACAAATCTGTATGGTCTTAGAGTGATTCTTAAGACAGATGTAGAAAATATTGCCAGAGGCTGAGGGATTTATTTGAATTGGAAGTATTTGAGGCTATTGCAATACAGTTATGCAGGGTTTATGTATCATATCATTACAATGCCCCAGAGTGAGAGGGGGATGTGTTCTGTTCCAGGTTTGTTTGTTTGTTTGTTTTTCTATAGACTTTCTATTATATTTCATTTTCTATATGTGACTTTTCTATAGATTTGATCTCTCTGTGTATCAAAGTCCTGGCACAGCAAAGCTGTGAAATCAATGCCTTCTCCAGCTGCAGAGAAGCAGCCTCTTAGGAAGCTTATTTTAGCCTCTTAGGAAGCTTATTTTAGGTTTCTCCTCAGAGAAAAAAAATGTTTAAGAAGTGTGAAAACAAGAATTTGTTTTTGTTCCCTGGTGTTTTCATACCAGGGTTCCTGGAAGTTGAAACTAAGCCTCTCTTAGGCAGGGATTTCTTCTGAAGATGCATTGTGAAAGTTTCTCACATACTTAAAGTGAGATCTTAATGGGTTTATAATTTTAAGAGGAATTTTCGAGATGGGACAGCTGTTGGTTCCATGTCAGATATAGGAATTACCACATCGTTGCTACTTAATGGGCATTCTGAGGTTGTTTTGATGGTTCTCTGCCTGTGGTGAGTGGAGCTGGGAGGTAAAGCAGGATGATGACCCGACTTGGAAGGAACACAGACTGAACAGAGCTGGATAAAGGAGAGGAGAAATTATTCCTGACTCATCTGTTGTATTTTCAGCCTTCTGCAGAGAAGAGAATACATCCTCTTTAACCTGCTGGCTGAAATGTTCCGTTCCTCTGTCTGCAGGAAATCAGGCAGACTCGATTCCAAAACTACCTGACTTACATTTCTTAATGTTTGCAGTTCAGACAGGACTACTGTTTTAGTGCACTCTTTGCCCTTGTCCTGCCTTGCTGCTCACCTTTCTGCTGTGCATCCCAGCATCTCCCTCCAGGCTGCCTCCCCTCCTCACCCCGACCCTGGCACGGCCACCGGGAGCCGTGTGTGCCTTTGTCAGAGGGCTGCTGGCTCCCAATCCATTTGTCATCTCCAACGAGCCCGGGCTCAGCGTTGTATTAATATGGCAATGCTGCTCCGGGAACAGCCTGTTCCTGCTCCCGGGGCCGCGTTCCTCCAGCGCGGGGCTCCGGGCCCGGCTGTTTATGCACAAAGCTGGGTTTCCTCCCACCTCACCGCCGCTGTTTACAGAAGGGATCGCAGTTTCCTGTTGTGTGTTAGATGGAGCTGTCGCTCCGCTCTGGGTTCCTGCCCTCCCAGCTTGCACCCAGTTGCTTTCGAGCCTCATCAGCTTGAAAGTGTCCTGCTTTTGCTCGTTGCTGTCATAACTGGGAGCCTATTTTGCAGGGGCAGCCACTGCACCGGGTTTGTAAAAGAATTTCTGGCATTTCTGAGAGGTTTTATGTACATATTTTCTCCCAGTGAGGTTCTGCAAGGGTTGCTAAAGCCCAAGGCTGTTCCCATCAGATAAAATAGGGGCTATGCCCATTTTAGAGAGAAATCTGAGGCACTGAGGATTCAAATTGCTTTTCAAAAGTTGCATGGAGAGACTGAGTAACACAGCTTAGGCCAAGATGCACACACACACAGGGTGATCCTGCTCTGCAGAGCCTTCAAACCACCTGACCTGCCCAGCAATTCAGCAGCTGGGTGGCAACAAGGATATTCTGCATGTGATTAACTTGCCAAACTAATTCAGCCTCGTAGATAAGCGGTAGGAAAAGTTCCTGTTTGGCTAAAAATTTAAGTGTCAAAATGAAATTATGCCTGAAGAAAGCTGTGGGCACGTTGCAGGAGGATGTTGCCCACTGGCCATTTTCAGTGGCAGGAACACCTTGAGTTGCTATGGAATTGGACACCAAAGGTCTGGTTCATACCAAGAAAGGAGGTGGACCAAAGAGGCTGGACCAAAATTATCTGAAGACTTTGCTTTACAATTTAATTATCTCCAAATGCTTCTTGTTGTTGTTTTCTTGTTTTATATGTACAGAAGAGCTCTGTATGTGTCATTCTCTGCATACAGCCTGATCATTCTTAGAATCACAGGATCACAGAGTAGTTTGGGTTGGAAGGGACCTTAAAATCTCATTCCAACCCCCACCCCTGCCACAGGCAGGGACACCTTCCACTAGTCCAGGTTGTTCAGAGCCCCATCCAGCCTGGCCTTGGGCACATCCAGGGATGTAGTGGGGAATGGGATGCTTGCAGAGACTTGAGGTATCCAGTGCAGTGCAGCAAACTTCCCCCTGCAAACCCGTAAAGTCAGCTTTGGTTTTTGACAATATCAATTTAAACGTGCAATTTATTTGCCTTCATTTTGCTACTCAAATGTGAGATGTCAGATGAGCGGCCACACATTGGTCTGAAAACTGTCCTGTGCTACCATCAATTTGAGTGCTGTTCTGTTCCACAGACTTTGTGTAGGTTCCCTGTTTTGTTTAGCTTGGCAGCTCTTCATGGTTTGTTTAAAATCTGTGATTAAAATGAATGGGTTTAGGCTTTTGGATTAGCAGGGAAAATGCAAAGTCCTTGTTAAAGGCTGCCAAGAAAGAATTGATCATCTAAATATTATGATGATGAAAATGAACTTTATTTTCCCTTTGCAAGTGCATGTCCATAGCAAAAAGTGATTTTACTTTAAATCCTCACTTTATCTTGCAGCGGTTCTTGCTGCAGGAAATATTTCAAGTGAATACCAGATTTGTGCAGTTCACTGTTTGGAGAGATTTCAAGCATTTTTTTCTACCATTATTTAGGGCTATGAAAATATTTTTGCTTTTAGCGTTGTCGCAGCCTATTACTTTTTCCTCTCAGAAACCTGTGAAGTGTCTTTAGCTTCTCCATGGATTATGCAAGGGGAAAAATAACTGATGTCATAGCATCTTTATTAACAAGGTGCTGTGGTTCAGACCTCTTAAAATTCCCTCCACTGACCTAAGAGTTGCTCTTGAGCAAATTGCCTGTGACACGTAGAATGTTGTTTCTTACTTTCTCAGTGTTTTCATTGCGTAATATCCTATTTTGGTGTATTACACAATTTATCCTTGAATAGGAAGCGGAATATTTAGGCTTGCAGTCTTCTTTAATTTAAGGGAAAAAAAAAAAAGTGTGGCAGAAGATTCCCACCCTTTTTCCTTGTCTCTCTCCAGAGGGGCTTGCTGATACCCCCGTTGTCAGTGCGAGCTGAGCACCTTTGCTGGAGATTTTTGTCTCCCCCCAGCAGGGTCAGAGGTTTTAGAGTTGTCCTATATGTGAATGGGGCTGTGCACAAACACCAGGGGCTGTAGTTTTATTTGGGAGGGTGGAAGCTTTCCAAGCAAAACTCGACGTGGTTTGTGGTTTGTGTCGGTGGCCGCCGGTTCTGGCAGCCCAGAGGTTCCGTGAGAGCTGGAGCCCTTTTGGTTTCGTTCTGCAGAGAATCCCAAACCCAAGCTGTGCTCTCAGCCCCTCGCTGTGCATCTGTGTCTAAATATAATGCTGAGCAAGTGGCCAGCACAGGAGGAAATGGTCACCTATTTTCAGTGGCATGGGCAGTTTGATATCTTTAGTTATCGACTTCAGCAGGTTGTGGTGGCTCTGCCTGTGCCGTGTGTTAATGGGGCAAGGATCTCCTAGACACGCTTCTGATCCTTCTGGAGTTAACAGGAAAAGGCAGAAGGGCCATAGATCCCTGGATCCAAGCCCCATTTTCTTCCACTGGCACCAGCAGACCCTGGGCCCTCCCCAGTGGAGATGGTAGTGCTGTATCTGATGGACGGGGTGGGGGTGGCAGAGCCCTCCTGGCTCAGTGTGTGCTGCTCAGGTGCAAGCACAAAGCAGACCCAAAGGACTTTATAATTTGGTGCCCCTGCAAGGACAGGGGCGTTTCACTTTTCCAATATGAAGCCTCTGTAGTGATGAACCTGGAGGTGGTGCTCCACCATCCCTGCAATTTGCATCCCCTTTACCAGTTCTAAAATTACAAATACTGCCAGTTGCAGCTGGTTTGGATGATTACTGTTTCGTGGGAAGTTGGGGTTTTTTTTGTTTGTTTTTTTTTTGTTTTTGTTTTTTTTTTTTTTTTTTCAATATCTGAATGGGAATGGAAGTTTCTGGCTGCTTTTAAAGGAATCAAGGGTTTGATTGCAGGCTGAACGTGGAGCTTTTCACTCAGGACATGAGGATATCTGGGGTGGTCACACCAAGTGAGGGTGGCTGACAGAAGTTTTGTGGTGTTTGCTGGGCTTTGCCTCTCTTTTCCCTCGCTGTATCTAAGATAAAAAGCCTCACTGAAGGGGTCAATTGTGTTGGTTCTAAATCCAGGCAGTGGGAAAGAAAAGGGGAATGTTGGGGATGCCTCAGTGAGGGCTGACTGCTTTGGATGCAGAGAAGCAGAGAACGGACAGCAAACTGTGCTGGTGAACAGGAGCAGAACCCCCCTGTTTGAAAGGGGGAAAACACGTGAGAACTGCATGGGGAAAAGATCCATTTCTGCCTGAGAGGTGCCTAAAACTGTTGGAAGACCTGCTCCTGTAGGAGGAGGACCTATGCCAAGAGAAGACCTTTCAGACACAGCTCTCCCAGCTGAAGGGGAGGGGTTCCTTTAAGGAGATTTCAATCTCCAAAGCATCTTTTCAGTTTGGCTCAAAATTTATCACCCAAAGCAGCATGTGAGAGTTGTAAGCATTAATGCCTTGGTGCCACTTTGAGTAATGACCTAATCAGAACCCAGATCTTAATATACTTTTTGGCTCCTCTTTAAGAAACTAAATTATTTCAGTTGTTTACAGCTGGGTGTGCTTTTTTTTTTTTTTTTTTTCTTTGCTTGGTACTCTGTCTTGCCCTCCCAGCAGTTTGTTTACAGGTATTAGTCCTTTTAATGTCAGCTGGCAGAGATTTGCCTTTCCATTTGAGGTCTGACATCCAGCACACCTTTGAAGTCCTGGAAGAATTAGTTGCCTTGGGAATTTTTCATGCTGTAACCTATTTATATAGTGTTTTTTTTAAGTCAGGTTTTTATCATTAGCTGAA
The DNA here is from genome assembly GCA_038380795.1 of Pyrocephalus nanus. NCBI lineage: Eukaryota > Metazoa > Chordata > Aves > Passeriformes > Tyrannidae > Pyrocephalus > Pyrocephalus nanus. The sequence goes on from CM076268.1 coordinate 2,628,109, forward strand.
TTCACAGCAGTCATCTTTATAATTTCGTTAATAAAGGTTTCTTAGCCATGCTTGTGGGCATTTAGGGCATTGTGCAATAGTTCAATAAAAACGTTACAAAACACAATAATCACAGCATATAAATAGAAAGAGGAGCAGTCAGTGAAGATCTGAACATCAGAGCCTGAAGGTATTTATGAACTAGAGCTTTATTCAAGCTCACCTCTGAATGATTTAAAAACAGAAACCCAACCAACCTACCAAAGAAAAACCCCAAGAAACCCACCACCAAACTACAAAAAACCTCCAACCCTAAAGACAAAACCAAAAAATAATGAAAATACTCTACTAAGAACAAAATTCCAAAAGGTGGTTCTTTAAAGAAAAAGGCTAGAAAATTGGGATAACTTTATTCTCATGAATTCAACCCTGGTTATACCAAAGGAGCAGTTTTCAACTGAGAGAACTGCATTTTTTTGGATCAATTTAAGCATGGAATTAAGCTGGTCACCCACTTGGGTGGTACCTGTTAGTCAAGGACATTGTGGTTAGAAAAGAATATGAAAATACACTGTCAGTGGGAACTAAATAGTCAAAACCATATCATCAATCAGAATTTAAAACTATTGCCTTTTTGTTGCCTGACAGTCAAGCACAGTCCACTAAACCTCTGCAATCTCCAGCTCTTTGAACCTGGAAACCTGGAGGATGTTGGGTTATATCCATTCCCCTTAAATCTGCTTTATACTAAGACCCTGAGCTATTTTATCCAGCTGAAGAACATCTGTGTTAGAGAGAAGAGGAAAGGATCTCCAGAGAAATTATCAATTTCACCTCTGTCTTCTCCAGTGGCTGGTGATGGCTGGAAACCACCACGTGGTGGTTGAGGAACGAGCATCTGCTCATATTAGCTTTGTAATATTGGTGCTTTTGTAGCATTATATTTTTTTCTAAGCTATAGAAGAAATTTTCAACATGCTAATACTTTTAACTACAGCCTTCAGATTCCATGTAATCACCTGATGGTAAAGACCAGTTGACAGGATTTTTTTTTTTTGTTAGCATTCATCAATGAATTCAGCTGAATAGTACTTTGACTGTTGTTTATTTGCTCTAAAAAGGTATGTTTTCCATTTAAATGGGCAGGGGTCCAAGAGCTGTTGCAAAACTGTGTTACACAATGCAGGAATTCCTAATACATAAGCAATAGGCAGGCGTGGCGAGCTGCTGTGAGCTTTTTGGGTCAGTATGCCATGAATCAGTATTTATTATCTAACCTTTTCAGGGTATGAAATTTTGAACCTTTTTTTTCCTTTTTTTTTATGCACAAATTGCTGTTGTCTCTGAAATGCTGGTGTTTGTAGACTCCTGTTCCTAGTGGAGGCAGCTCTGAGGTGAATTATTTGCAGTCTCACCATGTACAACCTTTCTGGGCAACCTTTCTCTTCTTGAATAGCTAAATGCTAAAAAGATTGAAGGCATTAAAAAAAAAAAAAAGCTGTGTGTTTCCTGTGCAGCTCCCTCAGCCATGGAGCTCTCTTTTTTTCCCAAGGGCAGGATGTGACCTCTGGATTGTAGCTGAGATGAAACCGCTTCATAAGCGGTGATCAAAAAGCATATTGATGGATACAGTAGTGCCCTGTGGTGTTTTATCCCAAATTCATGTTAATCCTGTCTGATTATCTGTCAAAGCACCTATTTAATGTGAGTGAATAACTCAAAACTGCAGTTCTCATTCTAGAAGTTTTCCAAAACACCCCCGTTATAGTTGTCAGCTTTATAGCCATGGTGGGGCTTGTTTGATACTGAATATTTCTAATAGACAATAGGAATCCTTTGGTAAATTGATGTTTGTCTATCAGCAGGCCCTTTTGCCTCTCTGGGGTGAAGTCCAAGGGCAGCTTATGTGTAAATCAAAGAAAGCACTGAATGCTCTTGAGGAAAACAAGTTTCCTGATCGAAGTTCCTGCTTCACAAAGCAGATGAACATCTCCAGACCATGATCCCAAACTGCCCAGTGGATTGTGTGGTTACTGCTGTGGCTGCTGCTCATGACTGACATCACATTTAAAAGCCCTTGAGATGCTTCACAGGGTATAAATAGGAAAAAGGCTGTTCTTGAGTGATCAGATAGTTGGGTTGAGCATCCACCCCTCTCATGAGGGTAGTTTGTGCTAGCTGGCATTGGAAAGTCACCTGAAACATGTTCACCCCTGAATCAAACTGTTGTCTGGATAGTACTAAAAGCAGTGATGTTTTATTCCCAAATTGTTATTGTCTCCAGTATATACTTCAAAATTTGCATAGTTTTCCACTCTGATTTTTCCAGTAACGAAGGGCACTCGGGGTTTTGGCATTGGAATGATTTTATAGGATAGTCCTGTCTCCTACAATTCTGCAAATAAATCGTCCTGTTACACCACCAAAGGCACTTAGAGCACCCACAAGCTGCTTATTGCTTAATCTCTGGGACAGATTTAGAAGCCAAATGGCAAGGATGGATTGGAGCAGCACAACACATTAATACTCATCTGCAATTCAGTCACAGGTTTGGTTTGTGCCTGTATAACATGAGATGGAAGCATCAGATAAAAAAGTGAAAACAAGGTGGGGTTTCTTGCCTCTAAAGAAACACAAAATAACTCTTTGGGGTCTTCCCAATTGCTTAGTTGCTCAGAGTTTTAAAAATGAAAGTTTTGCCCCCAGACTTCTTGAGAAGGAGGAGCTGTGTCAGAATCCTGAGGTTTTCCCAGACACCTTTAGGTGTCTGATGGTGCAGACAGGTTTTCTGTTGTCCACAATGGGAGTTTGGTATCCAGTTGCTTTTGAAAATCCCATTGACCCCTCCTGAATACTCGGTGACCACCAGCTTTTGTTACAGCACTGCCCAGGAATGCAGAGCTTTGTGGTCCCATTGTCCTCGTGTGTTTTCATATCTATTTTCCAGCTCTGGGGTGGCTCAGAAACTCCAAAGCAGGCAGGATCCTATGGGGCTGGTGGACCTCAGGTGGTTTCAGTGGAAAGGATGCCTTGGTTGTGTGGTTAGCTGAAGGCTGATGGAGCATATGGAAGGTGCATCCACGTGTAGGCGCCAGGCTGAGGCGGGTGGCTCAGGCTGAGTGGGGACACTGGTGGGAAAGGAAGCCCAAAACTTGTACCCCAAGTTAAACTTTCCCAGCAGCTGCTGAGGGCTTGCACCGGGGTCAGGACCTCTGTGTCCTCAGCGTTCTACAAATGCAGCAGCACGAAACTTCAGCCCCTCCAAGGAGGCGTATTTTGGCAGAGGAACAGAGCTCGTTTTGTTTCATCTGAGGAGACCGTACAAGCGAATCAGACCATCCAGAAAAGAAGGCGAGAGCAGCGATGGAGCCATCTGAGTACAAAATCTCTTTGACAAAGGAAAAGAGGGCAGTGCAGACCTGGACTAAACCCTGTGCTCCTCCAGTGCCTCGTCCCTGGGCAGCACAGGGGATGAACAGAGCTCTGTGACTGCGGCCAGTGATCCAGGCAAGGAGCTTTCATGGATACCTTTGCCCTAAGGATAAAGCACGCTGCCTCTGTGCAAAAAGGCAGCAAGGAAATCTGGGTCCCGGGGTCATGCTGCAGATGACTTTTTAAAGAAGGGAAAGATATCCACTCTTTTTTTTTTTTTTTTCTTAAAGCTTTTTTTAATTCAGGTGTTTTGCAATGACCCTCCTCTGGTCACTTGAAGAACTCATGACATGTTTTCTGTTTCTATTTTCAGGCCAAGAACACCCTAACAGCCTGAGGCACAAATACAACTTTATTGCAGATGTGGTGGAGAAGATAGCTCCTGCTGTGGTTCACATTGAGTTGTTTCGCAAGTAAACAAGATGCCCAGTTTTGATTTTATTTTATTTTATTTTTTTTATGTTCTTGAAAACAGCTGCCAGCCTGCCAGAAATGTTGATTGATGCCATGTAATAGCCAAGAGGCTTTTGAGATAATAAATATTTGTCATGCTTAAGAATTAATGATAATTTAAAGAGTCCTGGCAAATAAAAATAGTTAAGCTAATGCATGTGCTTTATCTTCTTAATGAGAGTAAGTGGCAGTAGATACCCTAAAACATTAAAACCCACCAAGCTCCTTTTGGCTGTGTGGTATTTGGGGTGATCTTCCAGCTTTTTTTGCACTGATAAATGTTTGATTTTCCTTGTCTTTTAGACTTCCCTATTCGAAGAGGGAGATTCCCGTTGCCAGTGGGTCGGGGTTCATTGTCTCAGAAGATGGACTGATCGTGACAAACGCCCACGTCGTCACCAACAAAAACCGGGTGAAGGTGGAGCTGAAGAACGGGGAAACGTATGAAGCTAAAATTAAAGATGTTGATGAAAAATCAGACATTGCACTAATTAAAATAGATACTCAGGTGAGTCATTAAAACAAGACACGTTTTATTCCTCTAGTTTTAGTGTCGTCCTTTCCAAAAAAAAAACAACTGCTGCTGGTTTTCGTGTTTGAAGGAAAAAACAAGTAGTTTACTGGGCTGGGTTATACAGAGAATATTGGAGCAAGGTGGATACTCTTTTTTAAAAGCTGAGTTTGTGGGTGGTGGTGGTGGTTAATTTTGTCACCTTTCAGTGTAGTGCAAGAAGTCTGCAGCACTTTTGTATGTATCCTCAAAATAAAAACCAGCAACACAGTTTGCTGGCTGGTTTGCACACACATGATCTGATAAAAACTCTCCCTCAGAGAAGAAATGGGCGTGTTCTCTCGTGCTTGTTTTAGTCTGTCTTGAGTGCCTATACTGAAGTCACAAGTTGTTTTAGAGGATGCATTTTCCCTCTGAAAGGCTGCACCACACAGATACAGGTCAGGAAATGGGAAATATCTTGGTAAGCATCCTGCACATGGATATTGGAGCCAGCCTGGAGAGATGCTCTTACACTGCAAGTGGTTTTCTGAACAAATGGGAACGTAACCTCCCATCCACAGTCCTCCTCCATATCAAATGTGTGTCTGTCAGCATTATTCTGTCTCCTCTAACAGCAGGAAAGCTGTCATGAGGTTCTGCCATGTAATGCAAGAGGAATATTGTGTCGAAATCCTGCGTAATGTAGATGCAATTGGATGCATGTGATTGCTTGGGGTGCTGCTCATATTGGTTTCCCTTGTTTGGCCCGTCAGTTAATGACCTCCAAATTTAACGGGCGAGAACGTTTCATTTGAAACACATGACTCAAAAATGTGTAGGTCTTGCAGTGTTGTTTTAGTTCAGACCTATTCCCTAGTGAGGCCAAAAGTGTTTGTGCCAGAGTTCATGACTAAATCAGAACTCTTGGATGACCCGAGGTAAGAAGTGCTCCTGCTGCTCCCTTGCCACCTTTAGCATTTAAAAGCTTTTTTTCTTATTCTTATTTAAAATCTTCTTAACAGCAAACAGGAAAACTTAACAATACCATTAAAGCTCTTTGCTGTGTTGATTTTTCCTTCGTTTTCCTGAGGTAACTTACTTACGTCAACCGCTTTTTTTTCTCATTTTTATCTTAAAGTAAGCAAAAGCAGCAACAAAGCAAAGGGAAAGATCCCCAGGATGAGCACTGTCAGCATTAGGATGAGTAGGATACGTCAGGGAGTGAAGGGCAGCTGGAAAAGTGCTTTAAAATGGTGTAGAAAGCAGACCAGAGAAAGGTGGTGAGAAGGTCTGGAGGAGTAGGAAGGTGAACTGAACTGCAGAGGAGACAAGGGATTTAGAGAGGAACCACTGAACTGATGTGACAGATCATTTTGAAGGACTTGGGAAGGCAGCAGCCATGGGATCAAATGTTATTTGATATCCTAAGGAAAGGGCTCCAGAATTCCCTAGGAAACTGCTTGCTGGAAGGGAGAACCTGGAAGACTGGAAGATGCTTGGAAAAGAGAGAATGCAGGCAGATGAGTTGCCTTCTTTAAGGCAGGAAACTTTTTCTGTCTTGGAGCTATCTAAGCCAAAGCAGATACATTTATATTTTTGGGGGTGGACAGGGAGGGATTGACCCATTAGTATTCATGAGTTAGGCAGCATTAGAAACACAACATTTTATGTGTTCCCAAAAAAGTTAAAATGGAAAATGTCAGCTGAGAAATTGGTTCTCAGACTGAGCTTTTATGGCACATTTTTATGTACCCATTCAAGTTCAGTGTTTGAGCTTTCCTTTTTGTACTGGGATGCCTTGCAATCACCCAGATTCATAAAAGGCTTTTTAAAGTCACCGAGGTAATAATTTATTGAAGTTGAAATGTATTTGATTGGCTAAAGAAGTCAATGGGATGGTACAAATGACCCTTTAAAAATCCAGATATGACACGAAAACCATCCCTAGGAATTTTTCTGAAGTAAGAGGTGAAGTTCCTTATTTTGAATAAATTATTCCAACTTGACATCAAAGCTGCAGAAGCTGTGTTTTTTTTCCTTCTCTTTCTGTGTGGCATGTTCAGGCAGGATCTGAAGGATGAGGAATGTCTCTGTGGTTAGGAACAGAGCTGGGCTTGAAGTATGGGATTAGGCTGTCAGCTGGTATTCCTAAAGCTGTTCAGATTTTGCAGCAGCCTGAATGCTGTTTCTGTTTAAGGTGTGAACATCTGGCCAAAGACATTGCTAGAGCTAATTTGGCTTTGCTGAGAGCAATAGGAAATGAAAGAGGGTGGTAAAATCTGGGCACGAGTAAGGATGAACCGTTCCCCCCGATTAAATTCTTCTCCGTGGAAAAACACATGGCAGTCAGTGAGGAACAGAAACCTTGGAGTAGTTGTTCTGAGCCTGAAATGTGCTTGTTTTTACAGTCTATAAAAAGAGAGCAACTGTGTTCCTCGTGTCTGTAGCAACACAGAGCAGTTTGCTGAAGTGTTGAAAGTGGGAAGTGAGGTTGGAGTCACTGTGGTCAACGTGAATCCAATCTTAACTACCCTTCCAAAGCAACGAGGAGACCACAGTTCTAGAAAGAAACAGTGCAGTTGCAGACAATTTGGACACGAACGTGCAAAATTCATAAAACTTTCCTAGAAAAATTTGGATTTTGGCAGCATAGGAAGAGACTGGTGAAATGAATAATGTGTCCTGCGTGGCACGTGTGGTGCTGCAGTGAGTGTGAAATCCATCAAAACTATTGCTCAACACTCCAAAGCAAACAGATGCTTTGGAGCTGGCAGATCTGGATTATGGAATTCAACTCACAGTAATTAATACCTTGTTAAATCAGAATGTGTGATGCAGCTGTTGAAAACTAAGCACCAGGAGGAGGAGAGAAAACTTTGGGGTGGTTTAACAGACAACATCAGGGTTAATGGGGGGCAGAATCATACAAGAGCCCTGTGCCCCCACCCAAATTCTAACTGGAAGCCAAAAGTAGTGGAAGGTGGAGGTGGCTTTTGCCTGGAGACCTTTTTCACCCCCAGAAATTGGGCTCTGCCTGCAAAAATGATCCCTGTGGATGTGCCTCCGGTTTGGCGGCAGGCACTGAAGGGAGGAGCGTGGTGAATGGCTTTATTTTGAGGTGTTTCTTCTTCCTACGTGCCTAAAAACCAGCCCTGGGACGCTTGTCACCAGCTCTGAAATCACACCTATGTCATGGAAGACATGCCAGGTCCTGAAGGTTTTTGTTCCTCAGTGTGTCCGGTTGCTGATTCTTTATCCCAGCCCGGGTTTGGCATCTGCGTGGTGCAGCAGCAGTGGGTTTGTGATCCATCCCTAATTTGTGGTGGCGTTTCAGCGCCCTTCAGCTTAAGTTTTTTCCTCCATCTTACTAATGAGCACTTAGCTTGACACTTTTAAATCAACAAGACCTTCTGCCCTCATCCCTTCGGTGGTTTCACGAGGCAAAGAGCGTCTGTATCTTTGTGGTCAAAGGGGATTTGCTTTTTTTTTTTCCCCTGTGTGTACAAACTGGAGGAAGCAGGAAAGCAAACTTTCCTGTTTGTGTATCAATATTTTAATAGCCCACATTTTTTTGTAAAAACAAGCTACTTGGGCACCAGATGTGAGTGGCTTTTCTAAAAATGCTGGTTTTGCTTTGAAATCTGTCACTGGATATTACTTGGCTTCCTCTTGAGAGCCTGAGGAAGCCCACATATTGCTTCCAGAAGAGCCAGAGAAATGAAATAGCTTGTAAAAAGCTTGGATGTTAACTCCTGTTTATTCATCAGTTTGGGCAGCAGTGCTTTCCTGCCATCTTAAGCTTCTAGTAAGCCCTTCCTGTGGGGACAATGCACAGGTCCTTGCTCCCCATGCAGCAAAATGCTCACACAGCCCCTGGGTGGGTCTGCCAGCACCAGCATATTTTTTTATTTATTTTTATTTTATTTGAGTATTTTTTTAGTGGCGGTTTTATTTTTATTATTTTTTTTTTTAAGCAAGAGCAGCCATCTCTTGCCAGGCAATTGAAAACCTGGTGACATATCAAAACAACACTTCATCCTTTTCTTCTTTTTTTTCTCTGCAAGCTTCCCATGCTCCATATTTAGATAAAGAGACTCAGTTTTGCTTTTCTAACTAGAGATGAAATACTTTTGGAGGCTTGTAATGTACTCAGCTTGGTTTTTTTATTTGCTTTGGCATTTTGTCAAGCAGTTTCTAGACTTAGGATGATACTGTACATTTTTACATGTTCACTGCCTGTGTTTTTATTTTGCCATAATGTAATCTGAAAGTTAAATAGTTTCAATAACCAGAACAGAAACGCCATTCCCAGAGTTGCTTACAGCTGAATTAGCGTACCAAACCAGCATCTGTTCCTTTCCCACCCAAAAATAAAAAAGCACGAAGGAAATCTGCCGCTATTTAACACAGATCGAGCTCGGGGCACTTGTCTCCTCTTCATCCGTTTGCTGAACTGCAGGCTGCTTCCCGCAAATTCCTGATCTTCCATCCACAAATGAATGGGATTACAGAGCAGAGACAGGGATTTACTTGCTTTCTGTGCCCGCAACAGAGACAGAGTCGCTTCTTTCATGGTTGAAAAAGCTCAAACCAAAAATCCCGCTGGTTGTGGGTGTCTGTCTCCTGGTTTGTGTTTCTCTGTGGTGGTGGCTGTGCCTGGGGGTGGTTTTGTGCTGCCTCTTCTTTGAGTTTCAGAGCTGTTTTGTCCAGGCTCCACTTGCTGTACCTGACATCTGTACTCGGTACTTGTGTGGCACCTCCAATCCTGGGGTCAGCTTTGGGCTCCCCAAGGGAGGCATTGAGGGGCTGGAGCACGTCCAGGGAAGGGAATGGAGCTGGGAAAGGGTCTGGAGCAGCAGGAGTGGCTGGGGGGGCTCAGCCTGGAGAAAAGGAGGCTCAGGGGGGACCTTCTGGCTCTGCAACTCCCTGAGAGGAGGGGGGAAGTCAAGCTCTGCTCCCAGGGAACAGGGACAAAAGGAAACAGCCTCGAGTTGTGCCGAGGTGGGAGGTTTAGTTTGAATATTATGAAAAATTCTTCATGGAAAGAGTTGCTGAGCCCTGGCACAGCTGTCCAGGGCAGGGGTGCAGTCACCGTTCCTGGAGGGACTTAAAAGCCCTGTGGGTGTGGCACGTGGGGACGTGGCTCAGTGGTGGCCTTGTCAGTGCTGGGGGAATGGTTGGATTCGTTGATCTTAGAGGCATTTTCCAACCTAAATGACTTTCTAGTTCTATGATTCTCTGTCTCCAGATGCTGATCTCTCCTTGCCCTGTTCTCTCAAGCCACACTAGCTGCACCTCGTTGTAGGATGGAGCTGTTTCTTGTGGTGGCGTGCAGCCCTCCATCCCGTGGGAGTCGTGTTTATCCAAGGGCTTGACTCAAACCCATATATAAAAACGTCTGAAGGCCCTCTGGGATGCAAAAGGCTTAAAATATTAACCCTAATTAATGGCTCCTTCCCCCGGCTGGGTGTAAACAGTGAGTCATGTGCCACTTGTGGGTTTTGCATGTTTAGTCCTATTTCTGTGTGCCTGCAGAAGGGCTCCTTGCAGATTTGTTTCACTGAGCAAACAGCAGATCCCAGCAGAGCCCCGGGGGGCTTCGTCAGATGAGAGGTGGAGGGGTAGAAAAGACACGTTACACATGTCCCAGGGTCTTGCAGTGAGTCACTGGCAGAGCTGGGTTTGGGTTTGGGTGTTCCTGGCTCCCTGCTGATTGTGCTGCAAGGCACGCTGGTTTGCCTGGGGGATTTTAATTACCTGCCGTGGCCAATCTTTGGTTAACCAGGAGAATCACGAGCTGTAGCGAACTGTGTCATCCTGACGGCCATCAGAGGCTGTGTAAAAGTTGAAGAACGCCTATTTGTTGAGGACAGTTATTAAAATCCCTAGATTCAAGCACCTAAGTTTGCTTTACAAGGATTCCTTAGCGCCCTAGGGATGAGCTTGCTGGTGGAAGGGTGCGAGTGCACAAGCAGGGCCTTCTGCTAAGATTGTGGTTACAGCACTGGCATCTCCAGTGCTCCTGGTGGGGGCTGCAAAAGGATGCATTTCCCACTCCATCACTTGATGCCCAGGGATTTTGATAGGCTTTACACTGATTTCACTTCTAAAGCACATCTGCAATTCAAATAAATACTCGGTTTGGGGTTTGCTTGTTTGTTTATTTGTTTTTCCTAATGGAAAATTTAATTCTGAATTTGACAATGGTATTTTTAAGCTACTTAAGAGAGAGACACCCCCCAAATTTAAAGCCTCTGCAGCATGTATATTCATCATAACCAATTCTGCATGGCATTAATGAGTGTGCTTGTGCACTGCTCTTGGTGTGCTCTGCACCACACCATGGAATCAGAAGGAGCACAGGACAGGTTTTCCAAAGCTGTGTTTTATAATACGTGCAGAACAAGGCCATTTTTTCAATTGATTTATGTTTCTGGCAAAGGAGAGGTTAGCCAAACTTTCCAGAAGGCATTTGAATCACACGGATGACCCGCAGCCAATCCATAGAGTGTTGCAGTTTGAGCTGAAGCTTAGCTAGTATAGGCTTGAAAACTCAGCACAATCAGAGGTAATTGTATTAGTCAGAGATTGTTCCTGTATTTTCTTTCTGCTGCCAAACGCGATTTTGGCTTTGTGACTGTTGTTGTGACTCAGGAACGTTGTAAAATCTTTAACTTTGTGTACAACCCCTCTTTTTCTGCCAGTGAAAAATAAAAAAGTATCCTGTTTTCTTTTGCTTGTCTATGTTTCATTTGCTGATAAACGTCCTCTTTCTCTGCAATGAATCCCTTTTCAGAGCACTGGGATACAAACAAAAGACACTTTTTTTTCTTGTGTTTTTTATTTTCATTTTTTTTTTTAAATGAGGAAAAAGCAGTGCCAAAAAAAAAAAAAGAAAAAAAAAGAAAAAAGATGCTCTCGTCGACCAACGACATCTTGAAAACACGTGCTACGTAAGCTTAAGAGCATCTGGTGAGAGAAGGAAGAGCCAGGGTGCTCCCTGTGTCCAAACAATACCCATCTGGGGCTGTTTGTGTTGCATGTGCTGCGTGCTTCCCAGCACAGCTAATCGTGCTGGAGAGATCCCTTGGAGTCAGGGCTGTGGGCTGGGACCAGGAACTGCTTGGCAGTGCTGCCTTGGGATGTTGCTGCTTGTCTGCCACGCTGCAAACACGGTGGGGAAACGGGGTAGAGCCCTTGAATCCTTCCCAGAATTAACCCATGGCCACGTTTGGGTCCATCTGTGGCACCGGTAGGGGCTGTTATATTATGATTATTATTTATCAAGGCATTGCTGGTTGTGAAAACTTTCATCTGAAAGAGAATGAGAAAACAGAGATGTTTTTCTCCTTTCTGTGTTGCCTCTTCTGTTGCTCTTCCAACCTATTCTGTTTAACAAGCAGTTGGTTCAATTATTTTCTTGCTGTCTGGAGACTGAGAGATAAGTTTTTCATAGAGCATCTTATCCCGTCTGGGATTTGGCAAAGAGTTTTATTGAAACAATCTGCTCATCTGAGTAAAATTTCACTGGTGGAATTGTGACAAAGCTGGATGCAGGATACACAAGACCAGTCTTGTTAAATTTCTGTATTTGCAGCAGCATATAGTGATAACTGAGGACATTATTTGCTACTGTCTGCGTTGTCTGTCTCCTGAGGTATTTGAAAGAAGGCTGTAGGTTAAAAATACAAAGTGATTGGTGTTTAGGTTAGTTTAAATTAGTGGATGTTTGTCCCTAAGGATGAGTTATTGATACTGGCTTTCACACTGCTGGTAACAAAAGACCTCTAAAGAGCTGTCTCTGGATTTCTAATTTGAACTTGTAATATTTTCCCTTTTTTTCCCAAAATTTAGAATTTTGAAGTGGGTCAAGCCTGGAGGAAAGACGGGTTGAAGTTAGCTTTGCCAAGCAAAAGATGAAGCCCATCAGACTTGTGTTGTTAATAGGAGTATCTTCAACAACATGATATTTAATATGTTTAGAGATCTTTAAAGGAAGGTGTGATGGTATCCTCTACTGTCATAACAGAAAAAAAAAAACAAAACAGAAGTCTTAAAATTCCACCATCTTCAGAGGAAGACATCAGGTTTTGTAGGAGGCAATATGACTATTTAGAAGAGATACTTAGTATGGTGGTGTCTTGTGAGAATCTGAAATGCTTTTAACTGCACATATGCATATTTGATACTCTTTGGCTGTTGCTTTCATGAGTCTTTAGTGTTCACTCTCAAACAATATCACATTTTTATTTCAGCAGCTGTTGGCTAATTATTTCAAGAAGTGTTGGGAACAACTTATCTTGATATTATCAGGTGTTTGCTTTGTAGAGCAGAACACAAATATTCCTCTGGTCTTTTAATCATTCTTGATTTAACGGGTACCTCTTGTGGAGAAAGTTCACTCTGTTGTAAAGAGCCCACTCTTCAGTGCAGCTCACTGGGATGTTTCTGTACCAACCCACACAAAACACTCAAAGAAAAGAGAACAAGCAAAATCCCTGAGGGATAAAAGCCTCCCTCTTTCCCTCTGCCCTATGAATACATTCATGTTTCCGTAGCATTTGCCTGCCAGCGCAGCAGCGTCCGAACGTTCTAATCTGTTCTCTTGTTGGCTTTGTTTTTATTTGCAGGGTAAATTGCCGGTCCTTCTGCTGGGTCAGTCTGCAGACCTGAGGCCGGGAGAATTCGTGGTGGCCATTGGGAGCCCGTTTTCCCTCCAGAACACGGTGACCACGGGCATCGTCAGCACCACCCAGCGCGGGGGGAAGGAGCTGGGGCTCCGCAACTCCGACATGGACTATATCCAGACAGATGCCATCATCAATGTATGTTCCTGCTCTGAGCTTCAGCTCTCAGACTTCTTGAATAGTTGCTTTGAAATTTTCACCCGTGATACGGCTCTTGAGAGCCCCTGAGCTTTGCTTTCATCCTTAAAAATACGGACATCTGCGCCGCAGCAGCACTGGATTGTTGTTTAAAAATCCCCCGAGGAACCTCACCAAGCACAATATCTGCCTTCACTTCAAAACTCTTGCAGATTACAAGGGAGGAGGCAATATTGTCTGGCAAAAAAAAAAAATATGTCTTTTCGAAATCCATCTTGTTTTCTGAAAAAGAAGCCAAGCTTGGTTTTAAGGATTCAAGTTTGTTTCTGCATGAAGGCAAAACAATAGTTTTTGTACTTCAAGTCTTGGCCTTGTAAGAGATCTTCACTAACAGCTCCCAGAGCTGTCCTAAAATCTTCTAAGCTGCCAGTGTGGCACTATTAAAACAAAAGTAAAACCTTGGCTTTCCTAACTTTGTCTGGCTAGAGAAAAAGAAACGAAGCATTTGCAAAGCTCAGCTAAAATGGGTGATGTTAAGTGTAGTTAATGAGTCTGGCTGTTAGGGCTGTTCTGTTGCACATGGAAACTGCACTGCAGAAACATTTCAAAAATTTCTTTTATGTTTTGCTTGCCACAAACTGAGAGCTGAATATTAAAATATGTTCTTGACTTCTGTTTGTTTGCAGTATGGGAACTCCGGAGGACCCCTTGTAAACCTGGTAAGAGTTTCTCCAACTTTACTCAGTGTCAATTGCTTTTTAGTTTAAAACCAGAACAAAGTACCCCAACCAACCAACAAACAATCCCCCCCCACCCCATCAGATATGTGATTAAAAGCTTTCAGTATCTGGCTGACTGCACAAAATTCGTGTGGTTCTTACAGATCACTTGTCTGTGTTTATGTTGGCAAAGGGATTTTTAATATTTAAGATGTTTACAGCTTGCATAGTTTCGAGCAAGTGTAATGTTTTTTTGCTCTTGCTTTGCAAAAAGTGAAAAAGCCCATTTTAAAGTGAGGCATTTGCCTTCTCTGTCCACCCTGCAGCAATGGCAATTCTGTTTTCTTTTCTTTTTTTTTTTTTTTTTTTTTTCCACACTGAAAATCAGCTTAATGGTTCTAAAATGTATCTTGCCCTCTATTTTGGGTCACACCAGGGAGGCTGAAGAATTTTGTCAGGATATTCTTTTGCACCCAGTTCACAGTACAGTTTCAGTCCCAGTGAGCTCCACTTAAAAAAAAAAAATTGTAGCTGGACAGTTTTTATCTGGGATGAATCAGGGAAAGAAGCTGCTGAGATTTCAGAAGTGTTCCAGTCATCAGGTGACAGCAGAGATGTTTTATCTGAAACTCCAGGAGTTACATTACCAAGAAAAGCTTTTGATTCTGGTGAACTGTCATTTTCCTTTATATATTATTATGCAATGTTGGCTCAGGAGCAGTCAGTGCCATGCTTTGTGAGGTGCCTGCTGAAGTCAGCAGACTCAGATTGGCTGCAGAACGTGCTGCTCGTCTGGTGCAAACAGAAGAGCTGCCCAGTTCTTTATTCTGCTTGTGATGAATATCCACATCAGTTTTCCAAAATTCTCAAAGGGTGTTTTATCTGTAGACTCAACAAATTAGTCTCAAAGAAAGCATCTAGTAAATTAAAAACCAGCTACAGAGTGTCTTGTGTGAATTTGTGATTGCTTTGAAGGAATGATCTATTTCTCTTTGAGGTGTTTCACGTTTGCTAACAATGATTTCTTGTTTCTCTAGGATGGGGAAGTCATTGGAATTAACACATTGAAAGTTACAGCAGGCATCTCATTCGCTATCCCCTCAGATAAAATTAAAAAGTTCCTAACTGAGTCCCATGACAGACAAGCTAAAGGTACTGAAATTCACTGCTTTGAGAGAGGAAAACATGAAAATAACCTGATCTAGTGGGTGGCATCACTTCCCAGGGCAGGGGGGTGGAACTAAATGACCTTTCATATCCCCACCCACACAAACCATTCTGTGTTTCTATGAAAACAGTAATAAACCAGAAAGTCAACAGCCTTCGAGGCTCTTTCGGTCCGAGCGATTTCTCAAGCCCTGCATTCCTCTTTTTGCAGGAAAAGCTATAACCAAAAAGAAATACATTGGCATCCGAATGATGTCTCTAACTGCCAGGTAAGTGCCAGTGGTGGCTCCTCACCTTTCCGAAGTGTGGGCTCTCTGCATGCCTTTGGACCAAGCCCACCACCTGCAGACACGACCGCGAGGTTTGAGCCAGCAGCTCGTGCCTCTGGGCGTGCTGGTGACAACTCACAGCCCGTTCTTGCCACCTTCTTCTCTCCTCTGCGTCTGCCACACGGTCGGACTGTCCTCTAGGCTCCTGTGTGAGCTAGTTCTTAAACAACTCCTGGCTTTTTCTTCTCCTTAATGCTTCAGAAGAGAATAGCTAGTGACTGTGAACTCGTCCCGGGGTTCTGTCCCTGTTGTTCTGTGTTTTCAAGACTTGCAGCAGCTGCGTGCGTTTTCCCATTCCTACAAAATTAATTTCCATTAAACATTTCACTTAATGTAAAATGAAGCTTTTGTGTGGACTTGCTTATTCATGCTCAAACTGTAAAGAGACTCGTGAGCAGGCGATTCCATGTCCTGTAAAAACAAACAGAAGTTTTCCATTTTGCAGGATCCACAGGTAGAACAAAGCATTGAAGAGTTGGGTTGTTTTTTTTTTTTCAGGTGTTCAGGATTGAGAGAGGGGATTCTGCCCCTCTACTCCACTCTGGTGAGACCCCACCTGGAGTTCTGCATCCAGCTCTGGGGTCCCCAGCACAGGAAGGGCATTGAGCTGTTGGAAGGAGTCCAGAGGAGGCCACAAAGATGATCAGAGGGAGGGAGCAGCTCTGCTGTGAGGAAAGGCACAGAGGATTTGGATTGTTCAGCCTGGAAAAGAGAAGGCTTCAAAGTGACCTGATTGCAGCCTTCCAGGGCCCGAAGGGAGACTGCAGGAGAGAGGGAGAGGGACTTTTTAGAAGGGCCTGGAGTGACAGGAGAAGGGGGGATGTATTCAGACTGAAAGAGAGTAAGTTTAGATTAGATATTAGTAAAAAAATCTTCACTGTGAGGGTGGTAAGGCCCCATCTTTCAGGTTGCCCTGAAAAGCTTGGCTGTCACATCTCTGGAAGTGTCCAAGGCCAGGCTGGATGGGGCTTGAAGCAACCTGGGATAGCCCCTGTCCATGGCAGGGGAAGGGACTGGATGAACTTTAGGGTCCCTTCCAACGCAGGCCATTCTGTGATTCTGCATTCTGCTGGTTCTAAAATAATGACTGAGCTTTGAATTGTTTTCACTCTGATCCTCTGTGCCTATTAAAGGGATTGCCATTACCAGAAATAGGCATTAAAAAGATATATGCATGCAAAAAGTGTAATAATTCTCGAAATGCACATCTAAGGGTTAAAATAAATGGTGAAGTGACTCCTCAACATATGCAAAGCATCTCAGCTAGTAGATACTGAACTCGGTAAGAATGCCTGATTTTTTTTATTTTTTTTTTCCCATCTTGACAAAATATTTTTGTTGCTGTTTCTTCATTTTCCAGCAAAGCTAGAGAGCTGAAGGACCGCCATAAAGACTTCCCTGATGTTGTCTCTGGGGCCTATGTTATTGAAGTAATTCCAGAAACACCAGCTGAAGCGTAGGTTGAAGCACTTTTTTGGTTTTTCTTTTTTTTTTTTTCTCAAAACCACTGCCACTGATTTGAGGGGGTAAGGATGGAGGCTGCTCCCTGCTTAACTGGCTCTCTTCGTTATGCTGAATGAACAAAGTTACGAGCATCTGATAGCTATTAGCTTGTCTGCTGGAAGTGGGTTTGTGGTTTTAGCCTGGTCCCTGATGGGCAATCCTGTGAGTGTATCAGGGTATTGCAGGGAAGCCTTGTCAGCGTTCCCAGCCCAAAGGGCAAGGATTCAGGGGGGTGTGAAAACTCCTTTTTCATTTTTCTCAGCAATTGCTTCCAAGGCACCTCCTGCACCAGTGCCAGTGCTGAATAAAGACTTTTGCTTGTGAATACTCCCCACAGCCCTGCTGGTCACTCTGGCAGGAGAGCAGGGGAGGAGTTTTGGGTTCACCTTGGGGAGACGTGTCTGGCTCAGCCCAAGCTCCTCAGCGTTGGCCAAACCCACCAGCTCCCCTGGCACGCCTCGGGGGTAAAATCCTCTCTTGGCAGGAGACACTCTTCCATGTGAGGGCTTTGTCAGGAGTCACCTTACTGGGAAGAGCTTTTGGGTTTGGACAACCATCTTTTTCTTCGTGTTACTCAGTATTTGCTTAGAAACAGACCTGGTGGCTGGTACCAAGCTTCACGAGGTGTCTGGATGATGCAGGGCAGCTGCTCTGTGGTCACTGGCACTGCTCTGGCTGGCTCTTGGTGGAGACACTTCCCTTTCAGGGTTTGCTTGATATGAAACCACCCAGTAATCCAGGGCAGGAAATGGGAAGCCTTATTCCTTTTCTGAAACTGGTGATCACTTAAGAGAAGGGTAAATCTTTGTGGCAACAAAGAGGCTTATGTGGCACCAAAGGCATGTAGGCAGAAAGCTGCTTGGGGCAGGCATACATTTCCTCTTAGGAAGGCTGAGAGGATGGTTGGATGATGTTTTTTCACTGCAGTTTGGATGCCACTGTAAGATAACCAGTGTTGGGTCTCTAGAGTGCTCTCTGAACTGTGTTTTGTAGGTGGTTCTTGTTGGCAGCGCTGTCGGGGCACTGCTGGTGCGTGTCTCTGATGTGAAATTAAACTGCAGCCAGTGCAGGAATGATATGGCTGCTCCAATGTGGGACTGGACTTGTTGCCTTGGCGTGCAGGTCCAGTCTGAAAGTGCAGAAAAGTCATTTACAGGAGTGTGGATAATTGCAGAGAGCAGGAGAAGGGAGAAGAGGGAGAAGAAATGTCGGGCAACGTAAACTCGTAATGTGAAGGCAAACCCAAATCAGAGTGCTTCATCCAAGGAATGGCCCATGTTGGCTTTGTCTTCCCCCACTCCCACTTCCCTTGTTGATGGGCTTCCCTGTTCTGCTGAGCTCCCCAGTGCCTGTTGTGTGGATGTGCTGCTGGGGCACGGGAGCAGTTCTGCAGTGACCTGTGCTGGGCACTAGTCACATGGACAGGCTGCAGGAGAGACCAAGATACCCTGGAGTGGTTTCCACCAAGAAAATGTTCTGAGCCATGCCTTCAGTAGGCGACCAGATTTGTTGCAAACACTGACCAAGGCACCCTGCTTGCAGGAGAGGCTCATCTGAGGCGCCTTCTGTGGGTGGAAGAGGCCGACGACTGCTCTGTGGTTTTGTGGAGGATTTTGCTGAAGGGCTGAATCATGTCTGATCTGTCTTGGTTAATGTTTCCATAACTGGGAGCCAGACCGTTGTGCAAGACCAGGCAAGATGTTGTGGTCTGTGGCATCCCTCACCACCCGTTCCTTGGTCCTGACAGCAGCCTCAGCCAGCTCAGGGAGAGACACACGGCCCCGGGCAGGGCAGCAGGAGGAGGTTCTGCTTCTGTCTCGTCTTGCTTTGAGTCAGGAAGGTTCAGTTTTTGAGGTCAGCAGGAGGGACTCTGGGGACTACGGGCAGGCAGGTGAGAGGAAGGGCACGTTTTGGTGGCTGAGGTGTGTGTGTTCATTCTGCTCAGGTTTAAAACACTCAGGGAAGGAAGGTGTAGTGGCTGCCAGTGAGCTCTGCATGGAGAGCAGCGTGGATCTGGGACTGAAATCTCTCGTGGGTTAGCACAGGTTGTTTTGCTGTGTACTCAGGGGTAAAAGCTTGGGAAATTTCCCCTCTAAAGGGAGTGCCCTGTTGCAATTATTTTAGAACCAAAGCTTGCCTCTATCTTTTCTACCACATCAGCCTCTAAACTAAGATCCTTGTTGCAGAATTACTGCTATTTGCAACGGGGAATTCCTTTGAAGAGAGTGAAATATGGGATCCATCAAACTTGAGCATCCATCAAATTCTGAGGCTTTCTGAATTGTATTGCAATCTTCACCACTTCATAAATTCCGATTGCTTTTCACACGCCTGCTGTTGGGTGGGAAATGGGGAAAAATCCAGCCATCTTTTTTTTTTATTGTTATTTTTAACTTTTTTTTAAACAATAATATAAAGACAACCAAATGGCCATGATAATAACACACTGCTGCTTTGTGTTTCCAGTGGTGGCCTGAAGGACAACGATGTGATTATAAGCATCAATGGACAGTCGATAAGCTCAGCCAGTGATGTCAGTGACATCATCAAAAAGGACAGTACGTTGCACATGGTCGTACGCAGGGGCAACGAAGATGTGATGTTAACAGTAGTCCCCGAAGAAATCGACCCCTAACCAGAAACATGAGCTGGATTTCATGTTTTCTTTTAACAGCAATGGACTGCTTGTATTCTCTCTGTGCTGGTACAGGACACGTTAGACTTCTGACCAACATTCTGCTTGTTCAGTGGATTAGTATTGGCCAACAGAGTAACTTCTAATAGGTTGTAAGGTGCAAAATCAGTGTAATTTCACATACTCCAGATGATAATGTTTCTCCTTCTGTATTATGTATGCAATGTATTCTTTACTGGCTATTACATTCCCTGCTTAACAAATCGACGTTTGCTTCCCTGTGTTGAGTAGATTTACTGTTATTTCCGCTAAGACTTAAACAAAACCCACGCACACAGTGTGTGTTGTGGCATTCAGGTATTTATAGGTTAGCTGTGTTTTAACTGGAAATGCCATTGTAAAGGAGTAGTCAGCTTCAAAGAAAACACAATTGGGAAACAGAGCCTGGTTTATAAACACAAGAGAAATCCCAACCAAAATAACCTTTCGAGGATCCCGTGCAGGACTTTAATACTATGATATTTTCCTAGTGTTATTAAAAGAGTTCAACAGTACTTCTTGTGAGTGACTCATTTTGCTTCCCCTTGCGGAGTGTTTTCCTTTGAATGGCACATCTGCCTGGAAGGATGTCCTGGTGGTCTCCTTTTAATCATCACAAACCAAATGACCTTATTTTTCAGCGTGTGCCTGCATTTGTGCTTTTGTGCATCTGTTCTTCTGAGCAAGGCTGGGTTGAATTATTTGTCATGCTGTCTATGTCTTCCAGATGTTAATGCCTTTTCCTTATTGTTTTAATTACAGCTTCATCAGCGCCTGGAATCTCTTTGCCCACAAAATTGCCATATTGTGGATCACAGATCCCATACCGTTCTAGTTCAGATATGAGGATGTTTGTAACCAGTGCAGATCTGGGCTCAAGCTCTTTGAAATGGGCTGTTTTATTCCCAGTCTGGAGTGCTGGTGTGTGTGTGGTAGGACCTGGTTTTGACTCTGGGATCCTGGGCATTCCCCTTACACAGACACTAATCTTTAGACATAAGTTTATGGATGCCCTTGAAGCTTGGGGTGGTGAATGGGATTGTCTTACCATGAAGGAGAACAATCAGCTACATTTAATTACTCACTGGGTAAACAATAGGCTAAAAAGCCTTTTCTTTCCTCTGTTGAAGTCAGTATCTCAGAGAATAAATCCAAGGGCTATAGACCAGTTTTGGTGACTGTCATTCCTAAGCAGGCTCTTGTTTTGGAAACTTCTTCTTAGTAAAACCGTTTAACTGGGCAGCTGACAGTTTATGATTTTTGAAGAAAGGGCTGTATTCCACCCAATTAAAGCAATAAATCCTCTAGACCTGGATCCCTGAGAGTGCTCCCTCTCCTTCCAGCTGTATTTCAGTTCTGTTTCAGCCAGTTTATCCCAATTTGAGGACCCTCTATATCCCCAAATGCCATTGCCTGTCCTTACTCACCTGGATCATGATAAATTCACGCAGTGTATAACATTAATTAATTACAGAGTGTACCTTTCAGTACAGTATTGATGCTTGGCATGATGGAGCACCTCATTACCGATCTACTTGTGCCATCACTGTGGTAAATCACACGTGTCTGAAAATCTGCCAAGGCAATGATGGTGCCTGACAGTCTGTAATCCTTTTTATCCTGAAAAGTGAACAGCAGAATGACCTTGAAGAAGTGCTTTGTGGTGTATTTGAGCTGCAACTTCACCTTGCTGGTGCTGATTAATGTTTCAGCTTCCCGCTGAAGTGATATTATGCTTTGTAGTCTATCCCTGCCCTGTGTAGCACACTGAGTGATGACACACAGCCACCAGCAAAAAAGGGTTTAAAAATCACCTACCTCCTCTTGTGCTCCCCCTAACCCAGCTAGCAACAATCAAGCTAAAGGCTCAAAGCCAGGAAATTGTGTTTAAAACAGAAGTTATTTTTCATCTGCCTTTTAATTTCAAAACAAGGGGTTGCACAATTTACAAGAGCTGATTGATTCTCTGCGATCCTATTGCTTGTTGTTGTGGTCTCTTAATATGAAAACCCATTAATTTCTGTGTGTGTGTGTGTGTGGGCATTAGGAAAGAGGCAAATGAACTTCTGTAAATGGTTTTCTTGGGTGACAGGGATTAGGGAAATATCTTAACGAGCTTTCTAGCCCGGAGCTCCACCTAGTGGAATGTGAGATGGTCTCTTATTGCAGCGAGTCATTTTCCATCAGGTATTTGAAAGTGGGTTTCTGACTTGCCTTTTTATTGATTTATTTATTTATTATGAATGAATTAATTAAATGATTTATGTGCAGTGGATATCCATAACCACATGAATATCCTGAAAAATGCTCAGGATTTCCTTTCTAATATCCAACCACGCCACTACGCAGACTTGTTTCTTACAGTCAAAATATTCTCTAAGTGATTTTTAAGTATTTAAAGTCAAATTACTGATAAGGAGAGTCATAGAAGCAAAGTTTTCCTTTAATAAAATTAATTACCATTTATTTTTTATGTATTATTGGGTTATATTCAGATCTGGAATGGCTTTTATTCTTTGTTGCTTCAGCACACAGTTCTTTCCAAATTGCAATTGAAACTACTTTGTACAGAATAGCTTTGGCACAGCCTGTATAAATATCAGTTTCCTGGAAATTTTAGCAAGTGTTGGACGCTAAATCAGGGAAATTGGACATTCTGGCTTGATTTTCAGTATTCTGGAATGTCTGAAATGGAAACTGGAGTGGCTGTGTGTGTGATGCTGGTAGATGGCTACGTGTGGCTGCCCTCGGAGGTAGTTTTGAAACACTAGTTCACTTATTCCATAAGGGAAATGTCTTGAGCTGTAAAATAAATGGTCATGACTAACAATTGTCTGGTTCCTGTGGCTCAGATGCCAAGCAGTAAGATCCTGTAATTTCAATACCAGGGGATTTTTTTATTATTATTATTCTTCCCCCCAACCCCCCTTCCCCATAACTGTTTTTTGTTCATGTTAAGGAAGCTGAGGATGTTTTTAAAAACTCCATCTTACCAAATTACAGTGAAAAAGGCATCTAGTAGCGCATGATTAAGTTATATAGAGGGTTTTACTGTATATCAGAAAAGTACTGCAGAAGTGATTAAAATTAAAGCTGCAAATATCCAAGAGCAATAGAGGTGATCAAGAAGTCACCAATCCAGGACAGTGAATGATGAGCTCACTGAGTGTTTGTTGCATGTGGTGGTGGGGCACTGTGAGAGTCCTTTTCATCCTAAGAGTGAGAGAAATGTTCATTTGAGCTTCTAGGGTTCTCCTTGATTGAATTATATGTGAGATTATTCCCACTGTTCCTAAATGCCTGTGTTGTTTCCCACTGTTTCTTTTTCCACCCACAAAACATGGATGTGACTTGGCACCCTTTACTCGGTTTCCCTCTCCCTTTGCTCCAGCTCCCTCCCCATGGGTGCTGCTGGTGAGTGCCAGCAAAAGGAAACCAAAATCACCCCCCAGGCTGGCTTTCAATCAGATTTTAAGTTAAATGTCAGTGAGTTGTCAGGCTTCCTTCACACCAAGAGGCAGAAACATCCCCAGAAACGAGACACGAGGGAAC
The DNA here is from genome assembly GCA_038380795.1 of Pyrocephalus nanus. Classification (NCBI taxonomy): domain Eukaryota; kingdom Metazoa; phylum Chordata; class Aves; order Passeriformes; family Tyrannidae; genus Pyrocephalus; species Pyrocephalus nanus. The sequence goes on from CM076268.1 coordinate 2,651,235, forward strand.
CAGGCAGAGAAGTGATGACCAAAGGGCTCCCTCATCCTGCTGTGCCCTTGGCTTCAGGAACCCCAAAACTGCACCAGCAGTTAACTGATGAAGTTATCTGGAGCCTGTTTGCACTGTTACCCTGTGAATAAGCATTAATCTGATTTGTTAAAGGTTACTTATTGCACAAAATCACTGTTAAACCCAGTGCATATGTAAATTGGCTGATTGGACAGAGAAAGTGAGGAAAGAAACTACTAGAGCAGTCCATCAGATTAATCTGCCTACATCTGCTGGAAAGATTTCCTCCAGTTTACAGGGTTTTGTTTAGTAGTCATGGTACTGCAGCATCTGTCCCCATAAACTTTCTGAGGAAGTGGGTAATAATTAGGAACTGATTAGAGTGAAAATGAGTCAGAGCTAAAGCATGGGAGTCAAATTTAGGAAGTGTGGTAAAGAATTAACTTTAGTAGCTTGGAAATACTGTATAATACATACACAATACATGCTGGAGAGGAAAATTAAATATTTTTCCTGTTCATGTATTTTTTGTTCAGTATTTCTGCACAGAGCACAGTGATTTTCTGAAAGTTTGGCATGTGAGTATCTGAAGGAAATGGACTGTGTTACAGCAGGGTAGTGTAATGTCCCTTAACCCTCTGAAAGGGAGCTAATGTTGTACATCACCACTCTGCAGAGGAAAATACATCTGTGGGGTGTTATTTATTGGGAAAGGCGTGATTTGAGCTGTGCCCGTGCAGGAGCTCTGGGGTTTGCTGTGTCTGCCTGGCCACTTCCCATTCCCAAAGCCCCTGAAAGCTGAGGGAGGATGGCTGACCCCACAGCTGCAACCCCCCAGGAAAAATAAGTGTTTCAGAGTAGAATCAGAATGATTTGGGTTGGAAGAGACCTTAAGGACCATCTAGTTCTACCCCCTGCCATGGGCAGCACCTTCCACTAGCCCAGGTTGCTCCAAGCCCCATCCAGCCTCACCTTGGACACTTCCAGGGATGGGGCATCCACAACTTCTCTGGGCAACCTGCTCCTCAAAGAACCTGTGGCCAGGTGAGTCCACGAGAGGGCGAATTGAAGCTAAAAACTCCCCACCAGCCTCGGTGGAAGCCGTGTCTGGATGTGGCACTGTGGCTGTGGGGCACTCTCTGCTGGTGCTGGGGCTGGCAGTGCTGAGGGGGTGGCCCCTGGCAGGAGGAGGGGGATGAAGGGGGAAAAATTAATATCCCTGGAAGTCTGAACTCCGTCTCTGTGCAGAAAGAAGAGCTGAAAGCTGCTCTCATAGAAGTTTATTCCAGTCTTCCAAGGAACTGGGCAGATCTGGCATCTCTGGTGAGTTCACGTGTCTGGCAAGGAAGGAGAGCTGATTGTCTGATTTGGAAAATTAGGAAGTTTCAGGATACTGTGACTGGTTTAAAGTCCTGTACAGCTTTGCATTTGAAGGAAAAAAAAAACAACAAACCCACAACCCATCAGCCTGTAAATCAACCAGAAACAGATAAATATAATATAAAAGGAGCTCTGGCTGTCATTTTCTGGTGCAAAACAAACCTGTAATAAAACACACCTGTAATTAATGGGAGAATGAGAGCACATTTCCTCACATCTCAATCAACATTTGACTTGGAGGTTGGGATCCTGAAAGGAAACCTTCCTTTTGAAGAGGAGTTGGCAAAAGAAATCCTGCATTTCACCAGTGTGGTTAGCAGGAGATGAATAGTTTATTGATATAACAGAAAGGTTTACAACTGTGTGTTACATTTCCATATAAAGGATAATGATATACTGAAGCTGTGACACACACAGAGCTTATTTCTTTCATGCAATTAATTTGTTTTACTTCTATCTATCCTCAGCTAAATGGGGTTTTGTTTGTTTGTTTGTTTAATGAAAAAACACTTCCCAAGAGAAGGCAGGAGGGCCGTGCAAGAGGAAAAGCTCTATTAGGATTGGTTCCAGCCTGTCCAATGAGTCCCTGCAAGCACTGCAGGGCACTGCAAACCTTGCCACCTCATGCAAAAGGCTTCCTTCACTCAGCTTGCTTTATTTCCTGGAAAACAGACCAATATATTTTTTTTTATTATTATTTTTAATTAAAAGCTAGTCAGCCAAAGTTCTCTGCTCAACATTGTTTCTGCCCAGGAGAAAAAAAAACCAGTAAGAGCAAATCCCAACCCCCAGATGTTGATAGAGCCACTTGATTTGTTACTCAAATGTTATACACTACAGCTCCACCCTTGGCACAACGCCTCTGAAGACAGAGGACAATTGTCCTCAGCAATTATTTTATTCTCTTTTTATCTCAGGTGGCATTTTTTTATACCTGTCCTCATTACTGGCCTGTTTTCAGTTGGTTCAAATCCCCTTTTGAAGTGTCCAGCCCTGGCCAAAGGGCTGCATCACTTGCCGTGGTCCAGCTGCACCTCCTGGGGACTCAGAAGACAGAGCCAGTTCATTTATCTGTGGCTGGCACTGGAGTGATCTTGTGGAGGGTAATATTTATTCTTTAACCCTGAGTGCAGTCTGTGAGGGTCTGAAATTGCAGCCTGGTTTGGGGTTTTTGGTTCCCCTCTCTTGGGGCTGATTGTCAGCACCATCCAACGTGACTCACCTTTTTGTGTTATTATTTGTGTTAAATATTTAGTGGATGTGTAGTAATAAGTTGATGAAGTAATTAACACAATTTACAGTTGTGTTTCAGCAAATTATTAATCCATTTTCAAGAACATATATTGCACACCTTTATGTGAGATTTTTTGAGAACAGGGAGGCCTTTGTGTCCCATTTTTCTCACTGTTCACATCATCTCAGCAGCAGAAGGTTATCAAAGAATCTTATGTTTGCTGTTCAGTTGTGCATAACTTCCATATTAAATTACGTGCATTACACTAAAATATATATAGATATGCCACCCAAATAATACAGTTTCTGGTGGGATAATATTCTTTATTGGTAGTCTCTCTGCTCTTGGGTATTCCTGGAGACATTTTGTGCTGGTTGAACTGGGTAACTCTTGTAGCTGAGTCACTTCTTTGTTCAGTTGTTTCCCTCCCAAGTTGGGGCATCACACACAACCTCTAAATATGTATCTTTACCCATAACAGGCTTTGCTCTGCAGCTGCAGCTATGCCAGGCAGTTTCTGGCCATCAGATAAACTGAAGATTGGATAAGACAACGTGTACTTTCACATCTTTATCACAGGAGTCCCAGACTTGCTTAAACAGAGGTCAGGTGGTAGAAGCTTTATTGCTTTATTGCTAAAATTGAAAGGGCTGTTAATTTTATCTACCTCATTCCAGATACGATATCCAGGTGTTACTACAGGGAAATCTTTACATAACTGTAATATGACTTTAATATGACTATAACATGCTATTAACAATTTGTTTGTTGTAATTGTAAATCCCATTATTTAGAATAAACCGTTAATCATTACACTCAAATATGATAATTGCCTGTGCAAACCCCTCTGGCCAAAATTACATCCACAAATTACATTACATTAACTATGCTGTAATTACCAAAACCTGAAACTTGCACTCCTTACAGGAGAAAAATTCTAGCAACCAACCAAACATTTGCACTTTACAAAATTATTAGTATTTTGAACAGAAGTGCAGTACAAAATTATTAGCATTTTGAACAAAAGTGCAGTCTTTCAGAGGTATTTTGAACAGAAGTGCAGTCTTTCTGAGATTGCCTTCTGGGTACTGGGATGCCCAGATTAAAATCTGATTTATGGCAATTCATTTCCTGAAGTCTGTTTTCTTTGCCTGCATTTCTCCCAGGCAACAAGGACTCAGAAGGGTTAATACAGGATTTCTAAGGTGAGCCCATGTCCAAGACAAGCATATTTAAGTTCTTGGAACTTAAATTGGGCATTGCTTAGAAGGGCAACAAGTTATACAGTGTGGGATGGGCTTGCAGGAGTCAGACAGCCCTGTATTAACAAAAGCATATCATTATGATTGATTTTTTTCCCTTTTTATGTTGTTTGAGCCATTCTGTGAGGGATCTTGCAGGGGAACTTGGAGGAGGTGCTGTGTCATTTCAGGTGTCATTGGAAGTGAAGCAGTCCAGCACAGTGCAGGGCACGTGGCTGGTGCAGTGATGGGAGTGGCACCCCACTGCAGCTCCCCTGGGGCTCAAAGTCCCGTTCAAGGGGTCAGGCAGAGCTGAATGTTGGCAAGAAACATGGTTTTCTGAGGATTTTGCCTCTAAGTTTTGCCTGGCACCTCATTGTTGTGATTAGCTGCCGGTGCGTGTTTTATAAAATGGGAGTTGCAGTTCTCAGAGTCTTGCAGTCTGGTTGGGATCTGCTTTAGGGGATTTTCTGTTTCTGAATCAGATCCTTGCCAGCCCTCATCCACAGCAGGGAAACTGTGCTTCCAGGAGAGTCTGCTTCAGCAAAGAAAGATAATCATTTTATTTAAAACAATGGCCACAGAAAATTATTTCCAGGCACTGGGCAGCGACTCTGAAGAGCAAGGAATGTGAAGTGGCATTTGGGAACATCCCAAACCTCCTGTGGGAGGCTGGTGCAGGAGTGAGGAGGGCTGGGGCTGGTCCCTCAGAGCAGGGACCTGCACTCAGATCAGTCACAGAGTTGGTGAGCACTTGGGTCTCTCTGAGTGGGAGGCTCCAAGGGCACAGCCTCAATTGCCTGAATTGCTGGCATTTGGTGCTGGAAGTCAGTTTTGCCTCAGAACACAACTTCACAACTCAGTCACGTGTTCAAACTGGTCAAACAGCTGTTCCCCTTGTGAAGGACATTTTTGTGTTTTCCTTTTTGCCTTTTAATTGACTTTATGGATACACTCTTTCCTTTTTAATACAAATGCCCCTAGCTTAGACTTTTTTTCTTGTCTGGCTGTGATCTTATTTATTTTGTCAGGATGGCAGAAGTGTTTGATGTAATTGCAGGTCCCTCCTATTGGGAAAAGGAGGCACAGCTGCTAAATTTATAACTAGCAGTGATCAGCCCAGCTGAATTAATGACTCTATTGTCTTAAATTCAGAACTAGGTGGGATGGATTGTTTAGGAAGTTGGCCAAACTGGATAGGCAAAAGTATGTGTTAATAATACATAGAACTGTTTCTTTATACGATGGGAGAGAAACTACGTAGGAAGATTGTCAATATTTGTTTGATAGCAGCGTTAAACTTCATGTGATGACAAAACAACATGTTTTGTCATTTTGGGGGGTGAAGCAATTCATGACAGGTTGTGAACATTAGCACCAACTTTGGATCTAGAGTCCTTGGTTACAAGAAAATGTACATTTTCAAGCTGTGATATCGATCAAATGCTTCTGGTTATCCTTAAGTTTATGGGAACATTTTTACTTTTCAATGAAATTTTATGGTTTGTGGTTTAATGGATCATTCTGTTAATTGGTTTCCTTTGTGGCTTCAGCAAAAAATAAAATGTTTCAAACCTATCCTCTTCCTGCAAGCCACTGCTTGCCTTTTTCAGCTTCTGCTGTTTCACAGGATCACAGAAGATGCTGAGTTGGAATGGACCCACTAGGATCATCAAGTCCAACCCTTAGCCCTGCACAGGACCATCCCCAAGAGTCACACCCTGTGTCCCAGAGGATCATCCAAACCCTCCTGCAGCTCTGGCAGCCTTGGGGCTGTGCCCACTGCCCTGGGGAGCCTGTTCAGTGCCAACCACCCTCTGGGGGAAGAACCTTTCCCTGAGATCCACCCTGAGCCTGCCCTGACACAGCTCCAGCCATTCCCTGGGGGCTGTCCCTGGTCCCCCCAGAGCAGAGCTCAGTCCTGCCCCTCCTCTGCCCCTGCCCAGGCAGTTGGAACTGCAGGGAGGTCTCCCCTCAGTCTCCTCTGCTCCAGCTGAACACACCAAGTGCCCTCAGTGTCCTCACACAGCTTCAAATCCAGGCCCTTCCCCATCTCTCTGCCCTCCTTTGGACACTCTCCAATGGCTCAATCTCTCCCTTCCATTGTGTCCCCCCAAACTGCCCCAACACTGGGGTGAGGCCGCCCCAGGGCAGAGTAGAGCGGGACAATCCCCTCCCTGCTGCCCCCGGTACAGGGATGTCCCTCCTGGCTGCCAGAGCACTGCTGACTCAGGGACAGCTGGCACCCACCAGCACCCCCAGGACCTTTTCCCAGCTCTGCTCTCCAGCCTCTCATTCCCAGTGTGTCCATCCATCTGGGATTGTCCCATCCCAGGGGCAGAATCCAACACTTGACCTTGCTGGACTTCATGTGGTTGGTGATGGCCCAGCCCTCAATTTACCAAGGTCTCTCTGCAGGGCCTCCCTGCCTTGGAGAATGATAGATCAGGTTTGTTCAACAAACACAAGGCAAGATCGAAGGGAGTTGTGGGATGGATGGAAGCTGAACTGCCCTTCCCTACCTCTTGCTGACATCAGTTGCCTTGGAGGATCAGTACTTTGGAGGTATTTATATTTTTTTTTGTGTGATTCAGACATTTAGTTGCCTAAAAAGTCTGAAATGGTGGGTGACATAAGTGACTGCCTGGATGAGGGCACGTACAGATAGGAAAGCTGAAGTTATTTTCTTCCTGAGCATGGGTGGTTCCCATCTTAAGATGGCTTAAGAGATAGTTTATTCAGCAAAGAAATACCCAAGGTGAGAAGGAATCAAATTAATCTGTGATCCCAGAAAACCAAATCAAATACTTGAATACCAGCTGGCCAGGGTAGAGGAGTTCTCTGTGCTTCTTCCTGCATGGTGCCAGGCACAAAGGATTGCAGAGTAAGGAACAGTTTTTAGCAGTGACTAAAGGTTGCTTAGAAGTGTGGAAGCATCAACCCTAGTCCCTGCTCTAGATCTCATTATCTTCTCTGCTGCAGTAACTGTTTATGTAAATCTTAAGTATTAAGACTTCATAATGACAAGTTCATTCTTTGAGATTATAATTTTCATTCATCTTCTTTGCCATTGAGATTTTGCCACTGACCCTTCATCTGTTTCATCTGCCTTTACCGCCTGCAGGTCTGAGTGTGTTGACTTAAGGAGTGATAAGTGTGTGCTCATATAAAGGCATATCTTGTGCTCTGATGTGCTGTGTAAAATATTGTGGTGTTTGCTATCAGAAAGTAAACAGAGATCAAACAGTTCCTGCTCTGTACAACGTCCCCTCACTGTGTAAGGTAAAAGTGCTTGATTTGTGTTACCTCCCACTGAAATTTGGGAAGCAAAACTCTTTGCATTCAGAGAGGTTGGTGTTCATTAGCTGGGATGGGTTGGAGCCACAGGTCTTGGAGGTCTGGGAGAGGGAGGGGAGCTGAAAGCAGAGGAGGTGCAACCAAGCAGATGAGGAACAGTACAAAATGAGATTAGGCACAAGTTCTGTGTCTTTCATCACCATCTGCCTTTCCTAGATAATCCAAGTCCCCTCTCTTCCTCAACAGCACAATGTCTCTTCCAGGCACACAAAAGCCGTTCAGTAATAGCAGAGCTGGTGAATAATTAATTTTTCAGTTGCAATCTTACCCTGCCCCAAAGGAACTGTGTTGTTAGGCTCTCAGGTTCTTCAGGCTTTAAGGAACAGATTGAGTCCACGTCCAACAACTGTACTTGAAACATTTTGTTATGACAGGTACAGAATAGAAAATTTTCACACTTTAGCACTTTGCTCAAATGAAACTATTTTCTGAACTCAACCTGAATTTGTGTGGAGCCTTTTTTCTCCCCATTTTTCTGTCTGGAGTAAGGTTACTGTTCAGGAATGCCACAGATCCTAAATATCATAAGATCAGTCAGACTATTTCCTTGTAGAGCTCTTGACTCTCACAAAGACCTGTCCCCACCTGCTTACCTGGGTGCTCTCACCCGTAACACACCAGGCACAGGTCTTGGACAAACACTGTCTGCTCCCCTGCATGGAGCTGCCAGCCTGGATCTGGATGCCATGCCTGCTGGAGAAGAGGGAGCCAGCAGCAGGGCTGGGAAAGAAACTGCAAGTCAAGAGAAAGAGGGTGTATAAGAGGAATGAGAAGAGAAGGCACCGCTGTAGCCACGTGGTGGGGACTGCAGTGTCTGTGTGGTTGCCCACAGCTTCTCTGCTGTTGGGACATTGTAGTCAAGTGACATCTTTAGTTGGTTCTGTTCCAGCTGTGCATGGGCTCTCAGGCATCCAGAGTGAGCACAGCCACAGCTGTATGACAAGGGACTGAAGAAAAGCTTGCAGTGGTGCTGATGGAATCTGTTGAGGATGTGGAGGAATCTTTAGAGGAAGGGCTGTATGGGTGAGCAAAGCAGCCAGGGAGGCCAGGGACTGAGGAGTGCCAGCAAGTCTTCTACAGGAACAGTCAGTTTGACACTGTTTTCTCCTGTTCACGTGCTGCCAGGTGCACCACTGTGCTTAAGGAACTCATTTGTAACTTAATGGCCACTGAGAAATGGCCATGGCTGGAAGCAAGAGCAGCAGAGGGGTGGCAGGAGACCTCTCTGAGGAGGGAAGCTGGGGTTCCCATGGACAGGTAGCGTGGCTGTTTCCGGTGTCTGATTAAATCATTTAATCTTCACTGACCCAAGCAAACATAGTTTAATCATAAATCTACATTTCCTCATGCAGTGAAACCATTCTTGCCTTACAATTTGCTTTGGTAACACTTGTGCAAACAAAGCTGTGGACAGAGGTGCAAGGAAAATGAAAAATGGGGAGAGTGGCTGGGGACCGGTGAAGGGGTGTGCCAGGGAGGATGGCTCAGCTTGGGGTGAGTCACTGGTACCTGCTTTCTGGCCCTTGATGTGCCCTATGACAGGGGAACACCACTGATGCTGCGCTAGAAATTATGGTATCAGTTAAATTCGAAGGAGTTAGTGGGAACTGAATGTTATTAATAATTAATAGAAAGGTGTGAACACCTTCCATCCTTTCTCCCACCCAAAGGACAAGCATTTCATTGCATAGTTGACTTTTAAAGCCATGATGGATGCAGACTGAAACTAGTGTTTGCACATGTTTTCATCCAGTTCCAGCTCTGGTGAAAAGAACCAAGAGTCAACAAAACCCCCCACCCCCATCAGCCATCCTACCTGGTGGGAAGAAACATCTTTTTGTGCAAAAAACAGGTCAATAGCACTGTACTATTTGACCACTGGCTCTTCAGTTTTCTTCTGCAGTATCAGGGACCTTGTAGTGACCGCTGCAAAAGAAGCAGTACATTAAATGGAAGGGGTCATTTCAACGTGTGCCAACTGGTGTCTTGATCACTGACCCAGCATCTCTGGTGCTTTGGTGTGTTTCCAGCCAACCCTGCAACAATCCCACCTCAGGGTGCTGCCTCTGGGAAAATATATCGAAGAATGTACAAAATGACACTCAGGGAATGAAGATTTGGGGACGAAAATGTGTGATGAACAGCCCTGTGAACACCAAGGTTGGAGGAGGTTGAGGAGGAGGAGGAGGTGTTCCATGTGCCAGACCTGATGTGGTCCCACAGCTCCTGTGCTGGAGCAAGAGGACATTTCCTGAAGGAGCTGTGGCCATTGAGAGCTCATTTTGGGTTACCCTGAAGGATTACAGGCCGTGGGAAGGATCCACAGTGGAGCATGGGGAAAGAGTGAGGAGGAGAGAGCATCAGTGACAAAGTGCTGTGCACTGACCACAGTGCCCCTTAGTGCCCCTGTGCCACTCAGGGAGGGGGGAGGCACAGGAGTGGAATGAAGAAGTGAAGCTGAGCCCGGGTAAAGAGCGGAGGAGGTGTTATTTAAGTTGTCAATGTTTCTTGCTATCAAATTCTATTTTAATTGGCAATGAAATGATATTTCTGTAAGTTGAGTCTGCTTTCCATTTGACAGTAGGTGATTTCCCTGTCCTTATCTCAACCCAGCTTTTTCACCTCGTTTTCTCCTCCTGTGTCCTGTTGAGGAGGAGGAATGAGAGAGGGGCCAGGTGGGTGTCTTGCAGCCAGCCAAGGTCAATCCACCACACTCTCCTTTTATCCAGGGATAGAGGAACTGGAATGCTGGGCTCCATGCAGAGAATGCCAGCCCTGGAGCAGGATGGCCATGCAGTGATCCTTGCCACTGGGGTCTGTGTGGACAAGCCATCCTGAGCTTGCCTCAGCCTTTCTGTTTGGAGTTGCCTCATGTGTTCTCTTTTTACATTCAAATATTGACAGTTTTTGTTGTGTTTTCAGTGTTTTTAATGTTTTTGCTTTTCTTTCATCTCTCTGGGTATGCAACAGCTGCCCCAGTTTGTTTACCAAGCCACATCCCTTACCTTCTTCAGTCCCTCTGGATGACCAACTTCCTCCACTTGCCTTGCAAAACCATGAGAAGAAAAGTCTCCCCATGTTTACCAAGCCAGTGAACTGTTTGCACGTCTAACAAACTAATCCTTTCATTTTTCTGCCTTCTCACAATGGAGTTTGTGCTTCCTTTCTCCCTTTGATCTTCTTCTGGCTCTCCTCTGCAGTGTGAGGTTGAGTTTGGGTGCTGGCTGTCCAAGACAGTTGTGTTGCATGTTTCACGAGGCACCAGAAACCTGTTTCTGGGTTTCTGAGAAGTACTATGTTTGCCAATCAGCAATAAATCCCAACCCATCCAAAAATAAGAGTAGGAACAACCATCATGTCGAATTTTTATCGACTAGAAGGTTTTGCACCTTTTTTTCTATAAAAGAAAATGCAGAATTCTGTGTTGCAGAAATAACTAAGACCCTGAGTCGTTCCAAAGGTTGATTGATTGACTGACTGAAGATAACCCTACCTTGAACCAGGGGTTGGACCAGACAGCCTCTGGAGGTCCCTTCCAGGCTAAATATCTCTGTGATTCTGTGGTTTTCTATACTGTTAAAGCACTGCCAGAGTTCCCAGTTTTGTGAAAATGTAGGTTCTTTGAAACCCAACCATGATAATCTCTCTTTGTAAAAATCCACTGCAGAGTTCCCTTGGATTATTTAACTGTTACCTTAAATATGTGGTAAATCCCAGTGGGAGGACTGTGTCAAGGGATCTGTAATGCTATTAAGGGCTTCAGAAACAGAGATTTTGGGATGATTTTTCCCTTATTTTCTATACTTACCCTTATCCCTGGATTTACGCTCCTTGTTCTCCGGGAATGGTTGTACCGTTTAACAATGATCAGTGTACGACCACTGAATTTAGGCTTGAATTTGAGAAAAAATTCAAAATGTTACTTTGGGGGTTTCAGATTTGCTGTAGACAGCTTGTAGAGCTTAAATATACTGAGTTTTGCTGCCCTGGTGATGATCCTTCAGAGCACCCTGAAGGACGAACAGGGGGAGGTCAGAAAAAGATGAAGATATTCACTTTTACTGCATGTTTTTGTGGCATCTCTTGGGACAGAAATACACATAAAAGCAGTCTGGGGGAATTCAAGGCACAACTCAGCATTCTAGTTCCAAATTTTTCTACCTCTAGAAAGTTGGTAAGTAACTAATATTTGAGAAACACGTGACGGTAAGTTAGGTTTGATAACAGGACGAGAGGGAAGGGTCTGAGATTGTGCCAGGGGATGTTATTAGGAAAAATTCCTTCACAAAAGGGTTGTCAAGCATTGGAACAGGATGCCCAGAGAACTGGTGGAATCACAGTCCCTGGAAGTGTTCAGGAGTCACGTGGGTGTGGCACTTGGGGTGTCAGTGCTGACAGTTGGACTCAATTATCTTGGAGGTGTTTTCCAGCCTTATTGATTTTACTCATTCCCCAAAACTGCACATTTACAGCAACGTTAAGGGACTGGACACATGATGGTTGTCTCTGTCTGATGCCCTCTCAGCAGTGGGTGGGTGTACCAGAGTCCAGGCCAGCATGAAGGGTCTCCATAAGCCCCTCAGTTGTTTCCCACCACTGTCTTGCCCTTCCACATGTGCAGACCCAAAAAGGAAATCTATTCTACACCATCTCAAAAAGCAGCTTTGGCTCAGAATCAGCTCAAACCTAAGAACAAGAAAGGGACATGTTACATAACTGGCCACAACTGAACTTCACAGCCAAAGAGGGATGGGATGGAAAAACAGCAGCCTTTGCAACCACTCTTGGTCTCTGCTGCCCCTGAATCAGATGTCAGGTGGTGTCTTCTTGCAGAACCAGGAAGCTATAAATCTTGGTTGACAAATCAAACATATGGCCATGGAAGTCAGGGAAGTGAGAGCAGTGGGGAATGTGGTATTGACCTACTGGAGCGACAGATTGGGCTGCTGAGCTACACCCTTTGGTGCAGTCCCTGCCTATAAATTCTGGTGCCCTCCTGCACCAGGAGCTGCAAGGAGATGGCTGCCACCATGATCTTGTCTTGGATGGTGATGATGAGTCTTCAGATCCAGGTGGATGCAGGTAACGAGTCTCAGTTCTGATCACCTTCGTGGCTATATTTCACCCCAGGATAATGCTGAGGTTTAAGGGTAAAAGAGGATTTACCAGCACAGCTTAGTTTTTTAGAAAGCCACAAGCAGGTCAAACCTCTGAGCTGAGCAAATCAAGTTTATTGAAACTGCTTAATGAATTCAATTTTTTTCCTCACCATTTTTGTAAAGAGCCCAGTAAAATAAAATTAAATTAATATATTGCAAAGCCAATGATATAAATTTCCAATTCTTTACACTGGGGTAATGGATTTAAAGACTAATAAGCATTTTCTGGACTAAAGATATGTTTATTTTGAAGAGATGCACTTTGAACCACAGAGTTTGTATTTGATTAGGTGCATTATTATGACCAGCACATTGGTGTTTAATAACAGACTGCGCTAGATAAATCAAGTAGGACACATGTCCCTATCCTATTATTACTGTAGTTATTAGAATATAATAGGAATTACTTTAATTTATTTTTTATTCTAATTTCCCACAGGCTAATTCCTGTTACAAGTGTCATTTGATTTGCTTGCAGAGGCACTGGGGGTTCTGATGGGAGGGTGAAATAGTCTTTTTGTGTTCAAAAAACACCTTCCCATTTTTCAGGTGAGGATTCCCTGGCTCAGTAGAGTGCCAGCATGGTGCTGGGAGAGACAAGGCATTTCTTTTTAAGCAGCTGCTGTTGCATTCTTTATGCAGGAGGGTAGGATGGAAAAAGATCAAAAAGTGTCACCACACTTTCTTTCCATCCCTTCCTCTTTCAGGTGTAAAATTCTGGAATGAACTTGACTTGGACTACTGAACCAAAAGCAAAAACCTGCTTTCCCTTTCTGTGCTCCCATGTACACAGTGGAAAGAAATAACCATTTAGGCCTATTCCCTCAGGTTTTTAATGCCCTTATTATTTACTCCCTCCATAAATATTTGAGGTGCCATTAGTAATACTGAAAACTAAGCTGGGATGCTGATGTTCAGCTGGAAAATATTGAGTTACTGTTTAATCCTTTCATTACCGTCTAATTAATTCAGGTTTAAAGCCTTGCAGGCACGAGGAGCAGTGTGGTGGGATGCATTGTAAAGTACCCTAATAACTGAAAACATTCCACGTGTCCCTGTTAGGATCTTTTGCATCCAGAAATCACTTTAAATACATAAACTGTGAGTCTGAGAGCCAGTATTATAAGTTTTATGATACATGATATTAATCAGTGGGGGCCAATTCCCACCTCTCAAGTTGTCCATAGAGAAGGATTTTTATCACCCACTCCCTTGAAAAACAGCTGGCATCCCTTTGCCAGTGCCATCAGGGGATCCTGTGCATGCAAACTTCCCATCCTCATTATTTAATTCATGTAATGTTCTTCTTTTGTTCTAATTTTTTTGTTCTAATTTTGTTATTGTTGTTTTTGCTTGTGTTGATGCTATCTGCAGCTTGGACTACAAGAGCTGCTGTTCCAGAATGGCTTCTAACACCAGGTAACTTTAAAGTTATATAAAATTGCCCATTGTTTATAGGATTGGCATTGATAAATATTCTCTCCAGGCTGATGCTTGCATTTGAAAACTCCTCTAGTGTAGTTGTAGCCAGTGTAGCCAACCCACCAGCTTAGTCAGGGGCTCAGTATCCTTCAGACTGGGCTCCCAGGTCTGAATGCACCCATACAGAATCTAGGTAGTGGTACATAAATTCACTTAAAATGCAGCACATAAGTGAAGGTGTGTCCCTCTTCTCAGAGAAAGAACGACAGCCATCACTGCAATCAAGAGCTTAATTAAGTCGGTCCTGGGGCTAAAACCTCGGGATCACAATGCCATGTCAAAACCAGAGTCTGTATAAATGCAGCAGTTTCTGAGTATCTGAAAACCCAGAGCAAAGCTATCCACAGTTTGCACAGATGAATTTTGACTGACTACAGGTTTGTAGATCATTTTCCAGTGACCCATACAGAGACAGAGCAGGACTCACATGAAATGCCCATATTAATTTGGATTATGTTTATTAATTTTTATATGTTCGGTGCTGTCACCTGATCAGAAGCACTAGGAAGGAGATCACCTTTCCCCGGGCGCCAGAGCCCTGTCCTACAGGACACCCTTGATCTCTTAGTGCCACCTGGAGGCTTTCCATCAGCTGTACAGGAGCCTTAGCAGGGAAAACCCTTTTTTGACACAGTTACCGACTGCAGCGGCAGTCAGCAGCATGGTATTGATGAAATCAGTGGTGCTGGGAGGGGAAGGGAATGAGAGAAGCTTAGATGTAGTGGGAACGTGAGCAGAACCCGTGACAGGGAGCTTTTGGATGTGCAAAAAGTGTCCCCTGTCACTGGCCTTGCTCTGACCATCTCCCCAGACATTTTGTGTCAGCTTCATTTCTGTTGGGATTTTTGTCCTTCCTTGATTTGGAGAAAGGGGAGGGAGAGGCAGATGTTCACAGACTATTCTCATGCCAGTAACAGAGCCATCAGCTTCTGATCAGATCAGGTGAAGCCAGCAGATAGAATCAGGGAATTGTTTAAGTATGAAAAGACCTCTTAGATCATCCAGTCCAGCCATTAACCCAGCACTGCCAAGCCCACCACTAAACCATGGCCCACACATTTACACCTATAAGTGTCTTTCACATGTCTTTTAAATCCCTTCAGGGATAGTGACCCCACTGGTGACAAAGTTCATGCTTGCCCCAGGATGGGGCCAGGGATGTATGCAAGGAGTAAAATATCCAGGAGCCAGGAACTCAGGGATGGCTCTGCCCTCCAGCAACCAGCCTTCTTGTCAGAAACAAAAAGATCTGTCACTTGTGCCCTTCACTGGGAGCTTGACTCATTGGGGAAAGGGTAGAGAGCACTGACAGCTCCCAGATCATTTGTCCTAATTCATTTTCTGTCTTTGTGATTTTTTTCCCTGCTTATTCCCCTCCACGGTTCCAATCATAGGTGATGGTGAGTGTGTCTGCCAAGGCCCTTCTGGTGTCCCTGGGCACGGGGATGGGACCTGCTGCTGGCCCAGCCTGTCTGTCCCTCAGCGTGGGAGCCCAAGAAGGGGCTGCCAGCCCTGAGCTGCGCTGTGGGTGCAGAGGGGTGTCTGGAGGGGACGTGGAGGGCCGTGTTTTGCTGTCCAGTGTCACTGCCTGAGCCCAGAGCTCTCTGGCCTGACGCAGGGGTCTGTGTCTGTCCAAGGGCGGTCACTGAGGCTGAGCGGTGGGCCCGACCGCTGTGCTGGCAACGTGGAGATCCTGTACTATGGAGACTGGGAGAAGGTATGTGGACACCTGTGGAACATGGAGGATGCTGAGGTTGTGTGCAGGCAGCTTGGCTGTGGATCCCCCCTGGAAGTGATGCACAGTTTCCCTTCGAGCGACTCGTACCCGTACGTGATCACGGAGGTGAATTGTGCAGGCTACGAAGAGTATTTGTGGGAGTGCCCCTACAGCTACCAGTACTATGTCTGTCGTCATGGAGATGCTTCTGTCGTATGTTCAGGTGGGTCTTTGTGTTTTGGGGGCAGTTTCCTGAAGAAAACCCACCTGGGGTTTGAGTGAGGCTGGGTGAAGCCTGTCCAGCCCTTGCTCTGTGCTCTGCAGGGCAGCACCGGCTCATAGGTCCATGTCCCTGATGCAGGGTCCACGTTTCAGAGGGAGCACCCTTCCTGCACTTGCAGACTGTGCTAAGGATATCTGGGATTTAGGAAACTGCTCATGTGCAGTGAGGAGGGGGATGTTTTTTAGCCAAGCCATCCTCCTCATAGATCCTTTCATAGCTCTCCATGAGATTATAGTATGTACTCTGAGGGGAGACGAGGAACCTGAGTGCCTCACACTCCCTGGTTTTCTCTCTTTGCAGGCTCAGGTCTAACGGTGCCTCCACCAGCAGGTAACCACAGATTTCTATCTATATACTTCTTTTCCATGGGGTATTCTGCCTCTGGGATGCTCTGTGTTCATCAGAGCAGAAGACCCAAATGTGGGCTGCACTTACAGACCCTGGGTAACATCCCTGGTGCTCAGGATGATGCAGGATCACTTGGGATCCTTTGTGACCGAGCAGCCACATCTTTAGTGGAAGAGGTTTTGCACTGGTCTTCATGGTGCCACAGTGGGGATGCCCTGGAGCAAGTGCTGGGGCAGTTGACACTGCAGCTGCTCAGTCCTGCCTCATTACAGTGCCCACTGTGGCTTTTGGGTTTCACTGTCCCAGGGTTCCCCTTGGACAGGGGGCATCTCCCAAAGGAGTGATCCTCTTGGGCAAAGCACTGCACTCTCACTTGCTGCTCTCTCCCTGCAGTGACAGCTACTTCCAGCGTGATGCCCCCCGTGCCATGGACTGAAGGTATGTCCAGAGGGGTTATGGGGTCTGACTAGCTTCTGCCCTCAGTTATGGATCACAGAATTACAGGATGGCCGAGGTTAGAAGGCACCTTGGAGTAATGGGGTCCCAAGCTCAGCCTGGGTAAAGCAGGGTCACCTGGACATGACTGCTCAAGACCATGATCAGGCAGCTTTTGGCTATCTCCTAGGATGGAGAGATGCTGGATGGCCAACCCCACAGATTGGGGTTACTGCACAGGCTGAGCACAAGCCGTGCTCTGGGCTGGGGGGACACCAGGGTGATGCTTTGGGGTGGTGCCACGTGGCAGGGAGGGAGGGTCTCTGTGGGGCTGTGGCAGAGCCTCCTTGGTGGGGCTTTTCTCTGAGGGCTCCAGGCCATGGGATGCCAGGAGGTCTCTGCCCGTGCCCGGGCTCTGCTCCTCTCGGCAGGGCCAGGCTCCTGTGGTGGCTTACTGCAGGCTTTGTGGGGCTCCATCGAGAGCCCGGGCTACCCCAACTCCTACCCCAACAACGCCCGCTGCGTGTGGCGCATTCGGCTGCGGAACCCGGCCCGCAGAGTGGAGCTGCAGTTTTTGGATGTGCAGTGAGTCCTGGGGGGGAGGGCTGGCCGTGGGCTCAGGGGGAATTCGTGCCCACGGCGGGGCCTGGGCCGAGCCCTGCAGCTCTGGCCGGGCTGGTGGCTCGTGCCGGGAGGCGGCACAGCCCGCGGTGCCCACCCAGCGCCTGTCCCTGCCAGGCTGGAGAGCGGCAGCTGCTCCTACGACGCCATCGAGGTGTTCGACGGCGGCTCCCCCGGGGGGCGGCTCCTGGGCACTGTTTGCACCAACCACTCTCGAGTCTTCACATCCTCCGGCCACCAGCTCACCGTCCTGTTCCGCAGTGACTACAGCGTCGCCAGCAGAGGTTTCCAGGCCTACTACTCCTCATTTCTTGCCTTCAACAGCACCGCAGGTAAGACCAGAGCCGCTCTCTCTTAAAGGGCTTCTGATGGCTCCTGACTCCCCTGGGCCCACTGATGGGCATCGTTTCTCAGGGCCATCTTTCAGGACAGCACGGCCATGAGGCTGCTGCCAGACCCACTTTCTTTGCCTGGTGGGCAGGGATGGGGCTTTCTCCACCTCCCCCAGTGCTGCCACTGGGCTGTCATCTGTTTTTCTGGACCTTTACTGAAGGCAGAGGAGTTCTTTGGTTCCTGACACTCTCATTGCTGCAGAGAACAATGCTCCTGCTCATGGTTAACCACTTGTTTTCCCAAAATCAAGAGGGGTAATGTGCTCAGACGCACTGAACTCCTTTAGGCAGCTGTGTGGAGGAGCAAGTGTGGCTGCTGCTCTCTGTCTGCAGCACTGGGAACTCCAGCTCCACTCCCCTGTGTCACTGAGCTCAGCTGGGGCTGGAGGGCTCGAGGGATTTGGTCCCCTGCTCTCCCTGGTGAGGGTCACAGAGTCCCAGGGTGGCTGAGGTTGCTCTTGCTGGGTCCCCCCAGGTTACGGTGTTGACTGTGGGGTTTGGGTTCCTGCATCCTTGGATTTGCTTTAGGGAGGGATGCCCCGCCCTGGGCTCCTGGTCTTGCGTGAAACGTTGTGACTTCGTTTGCTGCTCTACCCCTCCAGCATGAAGTAGTTCCAGCTGAACTCCCACTGTGTTGTTGAGCAGCTTTAAGTGTGGAGGGGTTGGGGGATCTGGTTATATCTTGGCCTTGCTCAGAGTCACAGAATAACAGCAGGGCTGAGGTTGGAAGGGACCTCTGCAGGTCATCTAGTCCAACAGCCCCTGCTAAACCATTGCTGCCTCTGTCTGAACTTGGTGCTCACCAGGGCCTATTCTGGGGAGCTGTTTCCCATATGGGTGACCCTCAGTTCCTGCTGGTGTGGGGGGCTGCTCTTCCCCAGGAGCAGCACTCGGCACCTGTCCTTGGTGTCCTGCCTGATCTCCCTGGTGGGCCATTTCTCCAGCCTCTTGAGGTCCCTCTGGATGGCAGCAGGACCCTCTGCTTGACCGGCCACTGCTCCCAGTTTGGTGTCACGAACAAACTTGTTGAGGGTCTGCTCTGTCCCATCACCCCAACAATTAACAATTAGCAAAGCTGATGGCGGCCCTGCTGATGGGAGCTCTTGCATAGGCAGAACACAAGCTGCACTCTGGGCTGGTGGGATGGAGGGGGAAGGCTTGGAGGTGCAGCCACACAAGGACCTCCCATGATCCGGGTGGTGACTGTGGGTCTTGTGCTGCAGTGTCCCTTTAGGGGTGGGGTGACTCCCAGAGAACCCTTCCTTTTAGGCAAAATGCTGAGTGTTCACCTGCTGCTCTCTCCCTACAGCACCTGGTAATTCCAGCTGGGTGACCAATGGAACATCAACCTCAGGTAGGTTCAGAGGACTGGGGCCAGGAGCAGTCAGACCCCTCTGGTTATAGATCACATAAATCACAGGATGATTAATGTTGGAAGGAATTTTCAGAGGTCATCTGATGCAGCCCACCTACTAAAGCCAGGTCACCCAAAGCTTGCTGCCTAGGAGTGTGTCCAGCTGTCTTTGGCTGTATCCAACATGGAGAGTCCATCACCTCTGTGAGCAACCTGTGTCTGTGCTCAGTCACCCTCCCAGGGAAAAAGTGTTTCCTTATATTCTGTTGAAACCTCCTGTGTTTTTGCCCGGGGCCTCTTGTCCCCTCTCTGGGCAGCACTGGAAAGAGCCTGGCTTTTGGACAGGGCTGATTCCCAGCAGGGCTTTCCTCTTGGACAAAATGCTGCTCTCTCACCTGCTGAGTTCTCCCTGCAGCACCCCACAGTTCCAGCTCCATCTCCCCCAGTGTCACTGACCACACTGAGGTCCAGAGGGGTTAAGGGGTCTGGTTATCACCTGTCCCAGGTGTCCTGCTGGATGGCCAACCCCACAGATTGGGGTTACTGCACAGGCTGAGCACAAGCCGTGCTCTGGGCTGGGGGGACACCAGGGTGATGCTTTGGGGTGGTGCCACGTGGCCGGGAGGGAGGGTCTCTGTGGGGCTGTGGCAGAGCCTCCTTGGTGGGGCTTTTCTCTGAGGGCTCCAGGCCATGGGATGCCAGGAGGTCTCTGCCCGTGCCCGGGCTCTGCTCCTCTCGGCAGGGCCAGGCTCCTGTGGTGGCTTACTGCAGGCTTTGTGGGGCTCCATCGAGAGCCCGGGCTACCCCAACTCCTACCCCAACAACGCCCGCTGCGTGTGGCGCATTCGGCTGCGGAACCCGGCCCGCAGAGTGGAGCTGCAGTTTTTGGATGTGCAGTGAGTCCTGGGGGGGAGGGCTGGCCGTGGGCTCAGGGGGAATTCGTGCCCACGGCGGGGCCTGGGCCGAGCCCTGCAGCTCTGGCCGGGCTGGTGGCTCGTGCCGGGAGGCGGCACAGCCCGCGGTGCCCACCCAGCGCCTGTCCCTGCCAGGCTGGAGAGCGGCAGCTGCTCCTACGACGCCATCGAGGTGTTCGACGGCGGCTCCCCCGGGGGGCGGCTCCTGGGCACTGTTTGCACCAACCACTCTCGAGTCTTCACATCCTCCGGCCACCAGCTCACCGTCCTGTTCCGCAGTGACTACAGCGTCGCCAGCAGAGGTTTCCAGGCCTACTACTCCTCATTTCTTGCCTTCAACAGCACCGCAGGTAAGACCAGAGCCGCTCTCTCTTAAAGGGCTTCTGATGGCTCCTGACTCCCCTGGGCCCACTGATGGGCATCGTTTCTCAGGGCCATCTTTCAGGACAGCACGGCCATGAGGCTGCTGCCAGACACAGTTTCTTTGCCTGGTGGGCAGGGATGGGGCTTTCTCCACCTCCCCCAGTGCTGCCACTGGGCTGTCATCTGTTTTTTGGACCTTTACTGAAGGCAGAGGAGTTCCTTGGTTCCTGGTACTCTCATTGCTGCAGAGAACAAAGCTCCTGCTCATGGTTAACCACTTGTTTTCCCAAAATCAAGAGGGGTAATGTGCTCAGACGCACTGAACTCCTTTAGGCAGCTGTGTGGAGGAGCAAGTGTGGCTGCTGCTCTCTGTCTGCAGCACTGGGAACTCCAGCTCCACTCCCCTGTGTCACTGAGCTCAGCTGGGGCTGGAGGGCTCGAGGGGTCTGCTCACCTGCTCTCCCTGGTGAGGGTCACAGAGTCCCAGGGTGGCTGAGGTTGCTCTTGCTGGGTCCCCTCAATGTTGACTGTGGGGTTTGGGTTCCTGCATCCTTGGATTTGCTTTAGGGAGGGATGACCTGCCCTGGGCTCCTGGTCTTGGGTGAAACATTGTGCATTTACTTGCTGCTCTGTCCCTACAGCACCAGCTACTTCCAGCTGGACAACCACCGAGACAGCACCCTCAGGTAGGTTCGGGGGACTTGTGGCAGGAGCAAATAGACCCCTGCAGATATGGTTCACATAATCACAGGCTGATTGGTGTTGGAGGGAACTTCCAGAGGTTATCTGGCCTAGCCCAGCTACCTGTCACCTGGAGCTGGCTGCCTAGGTCCATGTCCAGGTGGCTTTTGGCTGTATCCAAGCATGGAGAGCTGACCAGCTCTGCAGGCAAGCTGTGCATGTGCTCAGTCCCTCTCACAGTGAACAAGGGTCTCCTGATCTTCAGGCAGAACATACAAGGAACATCTGATGTGGGGTCCCCAGACAAAAAGGCTCATGTTCACATCATGAATGTTGGACCAGTGAGAGAAGGGTCTTCAGTGTTTACTAGAGAATGAAAATAAAAATTGGAAGTCCCTTAGACCAGAGTAGGCATCTTGTTCATTCTTTAGGTTTAAAAGAAGTAAATGTGTAATTTTTTTTTAAATTTGGAATATCTTTCTCTGCAGAAGATTATTCTTGTGGTGGCCTGCTTTCCTCTTCATCTGGTACATTACAGAGCCCATTTTACCCTGGAAATTATCCAAACAATGCCAACTGTGTGTGGGAAATAGAAGTAAAGAGCAACTTCCGTGTCATGCTCAGATTTGAAGATATTCAGTAAGTAAAAATTTATTACTTGGGAAGATGAATGTGTGGGACTGACAACTTGGGCTTACTAAGCAAAGGCCTGTTTGATTTCAAGGATCTTTTTTGAAGTTTTTAAGTACATCTTAGATGAGAAATGCATTCTGTTTTGTTTATTTAGTCAAAACCGTGGCTGGCATCTAATGAGAAAGAAATTTCCATCTCAAATATTTGATAGTCACATCAGTAAAATGTTCTCTTCTGCTATAAATAGGTAATCTGTGGAAAAAAAAAAAACAAACAAAAAAACAAACCACAAAACAAACACAGAAACAAAACCAACCAACCAAAAAAAAAAAAAAAAAAAAACTAAACAAATACATAATAAAACTTGAGCATTTAACTAAATTTTTCATGTTTTCTCCCCAGGATGGAAGGTGGCAGATGCCTCTCTGACTACATAGAAGTCTATGACGGGCCCCTGCACACCTCTCCTCTCCTTGGGAAGTTCTGTTCTGGTTATTATCGCACATACACGTCCTCCTCAAACCTGATGACCGTCCGATTTCACAGCAACTCTCGATACACGTACAGAGGGTTTCAGGCCAGCTATTACTCCACTCCAGCAGATGACAGCACAAGTGAGTTCATCTTTAAAACAGAAGTAAAAATTGCCTCTCGATTATTTGATAATTCACTGATTGTTAATCTTGTTGCACCAATTTCACCCATTTTGTGTGACTTTAAATTGGATCTGTAGCGTTTTCGTACAGATTCAAGTACACAGTTTGGATTCTGAACTCCTTCTGCCATATCAGCTGCTTCTTCAAAAGATATTGTTAATTTAATTCACAACTTCCATCCTTTTTTGGGGACATTTCAATGAGCTCATAACGTGTTTCCTTTGCCATCCACTAGCACTGCTGTGTTTGCCAGACTACATGCACGTAGTTGTGAGCAGATACTTCCTCCAGTCCCACGGCTACTCTGTTTGGAATCTCACCCTGAATGACCCCTTTTGCACTCCCAACATCTCCTCAGAGTCAGTTGCCTTCGACATTCCCTACACTCGCTGCGGCACAGTCAGAGAGGTAGGAATAGATGCTCCGAAAAAATGGGCAAATATTGGGAGGATATAAAAAATTCAAACAGAAAAATTAGCTTTGAAAACCAGCACGGGGTGTGCAGGGAGTGGAAGTGTCCTCTCCCTCTCCTGAGGGATAAGGTTTGTTAGCACTTGTGTTTCCTGCTTCTGCTGCCAGGGCATTCCCTCATAGCCTGCTAGAGATTTTCTGAGGAACAAGTTGTGAAAGAAAGAAAATAACTGGCATTTTCAAGGTTCCAGGCTAAATGTGACGGTTAAAAACATCTCAAAGCTTTCATTAAGCATGAGTAACCATGTTTAAAGTCAGATTTTAGCTTAAATACAGTGCTGGACCTGAACCTTTATGTCTATAATGTTTAAAGCATTGCACAGGTTGTATGTAGTTCAGTTATATCTGCATTTAATGTGAGTAGTTTTCTAGGCCAACACTGTATATCACATGGAGATTACAGATTCTTATCTTGAGGACAGAAATTACTGGATTCAGACTTTTCCATGGCAGACTTCCTGGGAAATGATGTTTTTACCGTGCACATTGCTGTAAGGATACAGCAAAGTTTGAAGGTGCAATAGGGTGCCTGACCACATGAATTAATTTTGCCTTTTATTTCATGCATCAAACAGGGAAACAACGACACAATCAGCTACTCCAACGTTATTAAAGGGTCCTCTTCTGGTACTGTAATCACAAGAAACAGAAATCTCCACCTGCATGTCAACTGCAAGATGCTCCAGGACACGTGGGCACAGACGATGTACGTCGCGGACAACAATTTCGAAGTCAATGAAACTCAGTACAGCAGATACGACGTAAACCTTACGTTTTATGACTCTTCATACTTCTCACAGCCAGTCTACGACTCACCATACTATGTCCATATCAACCAGAATTTGTTCCTTCAAGCCTACCTGCACAGCTCTGACCCAAACCTGGTGCTGTTTCTGGACACGTGTGTGGCATCTCCAACTCCCCACAACTCTACGGCAGAAACCTATGACATAATCCGGAATGGGTGAGCTCTTATGCATAACAATTGCAGATAGAACTGCCTTTGAACTCCTGTATCTGTCCCCTTTTCCCTTCCCCTCCCCTCCCACATCATGTGTTCCATTGCATGTAAATGACTGCAGTTTGTATTCATGAAGGGTGGGGTTTTTTTGTGCTTCTTTTCAGGTGTGTTCGAGATTCTACCTATGCTACATATTATTCACCCCACAGAAACATCCTGAGGTTTAAATTCAAGGCCTTCCAGTTTGTCTGGAGCAATCCAGAGGTTTACCTGCGCTGTGAACTGGTGGTGTGCAGGGCCTATGACTACTCTTCCAGGTGCTACCAAGGCTGCATGAACAGGTCCAAGAGAGAGGCAACCTCTGGCCAAGAAAGCGTGATTGTTATTGCTGGCCCAATACAGCTTTGGGAACATGAGAATGAGAATAGGAATGAACATGGATCTAAGTAAAACTGTGTCCTTTGACAGACAGATCTTTCAGTGCCAAGTGAGTTCTGAAAGAAGCTGTGCTGCTCTAGAATAAACATTAGGAATGTGCTTACTGATTCATGCCTGTTAATCCCACTTCACATCAGTCATTTTCATCTCCATATAAAAAATGTTATTTCAGCAGTTCTGTGGGGAGTCAGTTTTGTGATCTCTAAGCTTTTTGTTTGTTGTTTGCTGTCTTAATGGTAGAACTGAAATGTTTAGGTTGCAGTTCAAGTTCTATAAACAAGTTCTATTAATATACACGTGAGACTGGATCTATCAGAGTGCAAGAAGTTGGTTAGTCTTTTAATCTGATCTAGAATGACATTTTCCCCCCATTTTTTTTCATGTTTTGGTGGTAACAAGATGAGGGATCAAGTGTAACTGGATTCTCTCACCTTTCCAAGAGCTGAACTCTTTTGTCATCCAGGAGAACATGAATTCAACTCCTGCTCTGTATCTCATGTTTCTCAAGCATCATTTGTTATTGCTGTTGGCCCCTGGCAGTTCAGAGAATCATAAAATGCTCTGAGTGGGAAGGGACCCACAAGGATCATTGAGTCCAACTCCTGGCCCTGCACAGACACCCCAACAATCCCACCCTGCCCCTGAGAGGGTTGTCCAAACAGTCCCTGAGGTCTGGCAGGTTTGGGGCTTGACCACTGCCCTGAGGAGCCTGTTCAGTGTCCCACCACCCTCTGGGGGAGGAACCTTATCCTGATAAAACCTAAAACAACTTCAGGCCATTCCCTTGAGTCCTGTCACTGGTTCACTGGAGAGACCAGTGCCTGTCCCTCTGATTCCCCTCATGAGGAAGCTGCAGACCAGGATGAGGTCTGTCCCCAGCTGCTGTTTTCAGTCTTGTTGGGTTTCTCTTGAAACAGAAAGTGAAGAAACTAATTCCATACCAGATCCTGTAAGCCTTGTTAAACACCAGCAACTGATCACATTGGCAGAGCAATCAGGGATTGAGCAATGCCTTGAGTAATTTCACTGAAAATTCGAGATTAAAATCCAAGCATGACAGGCTTTCCATGGTGGTGGCTCAGGTTGTGAAAAGAGGTGGGTTTGACAAAAAAAAGCAGCACTGAAAGAAGACCAGAAGACCAGGGGAAGTTTGCAGCCCATTAACAACCTCAGATTTGTTGCCAGTATTAGGTTCTCAAATCTTATCACAGTACCTGAACCATCAGTTTAATTCTCTCAAGATGGTTATCTTGACTCTGGTAGTGAAAAATACAGCCTGGGTTGTAGAGAACACAGATGGCTGGTTCTTGCTCCACAACAAACGTGAGTTTGTTTCCCGCCTTTTCAGATGTAAATTAAGATCAAGGATCCTCCTTTTCCATAGGGTGGTTGTGAGTACATCGCAAATGGTAATGGAGCCCATCTGTAGCTGTGAGAGGTACTTAGTAAATCTCAGTGTGATGCAATGTGTCCCCCCTTCAGGCAAGGGACTGCAGGAACTGCCCTGTAATGTTTTCTGTTTTCACTGCAGTCAGTGCTAGCAAGCACAATATTTGAACTCAAGTGCTACTGCTATACTCTCCTAAGCCTTCTCCTCAATCCTGCTTCCTATCAATTTTTTGAGAAGCAGATTAAATTTTGCATAAAAATTTCATGGAATAACGAAATGTTTCAAATGAAGAAGGTTTTATGTAGCTAAAAATACCTGAATAATCACGCATGGCTGAAAGACAAAAATTATTCTTCCAGTTGCATAAGGATCATCACATATAATGTCTGAGTATTTGTGACAAGTTCTTTTTGACAAAATGAGCTATTTAAGTTATTTTCTATTATGGCCGATTTCCAATATAAATTATGTAATTACAATACCAGGAAGACAGTGTTTCTAGGTTGATATTTCTTGTCTTGATTCCTCAAAGTTGCTCTGCATTTTGAACTCAAAATTTTGATGTCTTGAGGGACATCACCTCCAATCTCTAACTGGAGTTTTTCCAAGTGATATGTTGTTTGTATATGGGGTTCTCCTGCAAGAACACAGGGCCATCACAAACCTGAGTTGTGAAAATATTCCAGGAAGGTTGTATTTGTGGTCCAGATCTGCTGTGAGATCAGCACTGCACAACAGCTTAGTCTGTGCCCTACTGCCTGAGTGAGGCACTTCAGTAAAATTCATACAAATTCTAATTATAGTATTACCATGATAGTATAATTATTGGTACAGGGTTACCTAGCACTTCACTGTCAGGCAAAATCAATTCTGGAAAAAAAAAGTCCCATGCCTAGCGTTTTGTTTGTTTGTTTACTTGCTTGTTTTATTGTTTTTTTTCTTTGCCCATAAATAATTTCAAGTGCAGGCAGTATAGCTTTTTTTTTTTTCTTCTTCTTTTTGCAATATGAAGCTTTGCTTCATATAGGGCAAAAATGCCAGTTTTTCAGCTTGCATTTCTGCAGGGAAAGAAGATACCAACCACTAGCAATAAATGAGCACTACCAGGGTTAATAATGCCTTCCTGGAGTGCAGTACTTCTTGAAAACACAAACTATTTGAAGATTGCAGGATGGCAAAAGGGCTGTCACTCCAAGAATGCCTGGCACTCAGTATCCAAAAAGTCCACACATTCATCATCATCCTCGCTATCACTGCTGTAAATCTCGGTGTCGAAATTAGATACCGACTTGAAGGCTTCCCGACTACTTCTTTAATTGCAGTTTCTTATCACTTCCCGAAAGCAACAATTTAAGCTCTCTGATCTCCGCCCTGAGCAACTCGTTCTCAGTAGTCAGTTGATTCACTCTCTCCCAAATCCCTCTCAAAAGCCTAAGACGATTTTAGCACCTCATTTTCCGATTTCAAAACACTGTATTCCAGGAGCAGGCAAATTTTTTTGCTTCTTGTTGGGCATAAGATAAACACGCTCCTAAGGCAGCACAAATAGTACCTTTACCCTTCCCTTCTTAATAGTTTTTCTCATCCTGTTTCCCTAGTAAGCAATAAATTCTGTGGATGGTACATGCTGGAGTGAGATATGGAGAGATCCTCCTCTGCTGAGCCATCAGAGCAACTTTGCTTTGAGGTCTCTGGAAAGGGCATTTTCATCCTTAGTGCTGGACTGTGTGTGATAAGGCTGTCCTGGGACTGTGGCCAAGGCAGGTTAAAATGAACTTTCAGTGTCTGCTCCACCTGAGTCAACAGACCGTTGGCACTTTCATTGCAGCGTTTAAGACCTTTGGAAGAAGGGGCAGGAAAATCAGGGGGGCTACAAGGATGCCATGAGGTTATACAGGCAGGACATCAGAAGGGCCGAAGCCAAAACAGAATTTACTCTGGCTGATGCTGCAAAACACAATTAAAAATGTTTCTATAAATTTATTAGCAACAAAAGGAGGGCTGAAGAGAATCTCCTTCCTTTAATGGATGTGAGGGGAAACATGCTGACAAAGGCTGAGGTACTTAATGTGTTCTTTGCCTCAGCTTTCAAAGGTAAGACCAGTTGTCCTGTGGTTGTCCACCCTCCTGAGCTGGAAGTCAGGGACAGGGAGCAGAGTTAAGCCTCAGTGATCCAAGGGGAAATGGTCCAAGGGAAGCTGCTGCACCACTTGGACACCCACGAGTCTCTGGACCTGGATGGGATCCACCCCAGGGTGCTCAGGGAGCTGCTGCAAGTGCTCACTGAGCCACTTTCCATCATCCCTCAGCAGCCCTGGCTGGCTGGGGAGGTCCCACTTGACTGCAAGTGAGCAAATGTGACACCCATCTTTGATAAGGGCTGGAAGGATGATCTGGGGAATTCCAGGCCCATCAGCCCCACCTCGGTGCCAGGGAAGATTATGGAGCAGATCATCCCTAGTGCCATCGTGCAGCACATCCAGGACAACCAGGGAATCAGCACTGGTGAGGCACCTTAAATCCTGGGCGCAGTTTTGGGCCCCCACTGCAAAAAAGTCACTGAGGTGCTGGAGTGTGTGTCCAGAGCTGGGAAATGGTCTGGAGCAAAAGTCTGATGAAGAGGAGCTGAGGGTGCTGGGAACATGTTCAAAACTTCTCAAGGGAAAACCCCTTCTATAAGAGTTCAATGCCTTTGACTTATCATGTGCCAATGTGATAAAAAGTAAAGCCAGAGGGGAATTTTCTTAGGAGGGGTCTTGAAGGGAAAGAGGGCTAAGAGATAGCATAGATTGAGGATGAAAGTTTAGCTGTTCAGACGTACTTAATATTTATAACTAAACTATGTGGAGTAGCTAATGGTTTCTAATAAATTTCTGTTATCATGCAACTACAACCTATATAATTGCAGCAAAACACCAGCTGTCTCTATAATTTTCTCTCTATTAAATACTGAATGAAGAGAAAGTATATCAACCTTCCCATTGTTGTATTTACAGTCATATTTGCATTAAGGTCTGAGGTTTTCCTCAGCATTCTTGGCTATGTCTGTCTTCTTCAGCTATATATCAAACCTTAAATTTTAAGTTGAATGGTATAGTCATTGTAGTGTTCTTAGTAAATGCAGATAATGATAATAACTGACATCTACTCTCATTTTTTTAACCACTCTTTCCTTAAGGGCTCCACCAAATCTTGGTGGAAAGGGCTTGTAGTAGCATTTTTTTCTCTTTCAAGGCTGCTGGCCTTGAGCTCAGTCAAAGGCCATATTATTACTATTCTTTGCTCGAGTTCTTGGTTCAAAGTGACACCAATCTTCCTGCAATGTAAGGGGGCAGCTATGAAGAGAACAATGGAATAAGCCAGTGGCTATTGTCTTTTTCTTTCTCAAGGGGTGACTCATGAATGCTTATGACAAGAAAAAAATCAATTCATTGTGTTATTGAGTTCACGTGAACCAGGGAACACCAAGGGCAAAGGAGTTGCAGCACAGTGAAATCCTCAAGGAAAGAGTATAGGTCATTCAGGGGATGAGATGTATGAGATTCTTACAACAGATAACTTGCAAGCACAATGCAGAATCTTTTGTGAGTACTTTGAATATTTCTATTGATCCGAATATTTCTATTGATCCATATTTGTTAAGCTTGCAATCAATCTATTAAATCTGAAAGTCAATGAAAGCCCCCCAAAAATATTTTATATCCCTTCACTCTAAGGTGTCCCCACCACCTTTCCCCTTTTTTTTTTTTTTCTTTCTGTTATTTTTAGACAAATAGACCAATACAAAACTCATGTTACCTAACAAGATATGTTTGCTGAAGTGCCTGGATTGGGCTGTGAGCACTTGGGGCAGTCAATCACAGTGGCCAGTGCCTGCCCAGGCACTCCTGGGCTCTCTTCTTTATACTAATTCTTGGTTATTTATACAACAGCAAACACAGTGTGGAGCCCACTGGGCAGACCTTACCACTCCCTCAGCCTACCTGAGAGCACTGCTGCCTTTCAGTGCTGAAGAGCAAAACCTGCTGCGTGGTACTGGCATGGTCGTGCCCCAGGCTCTGCAGAAAGGTGTAGCCCACTCTGGCTTGGCCTTTG
Source organism: Pyrocephalus nanus (assembly GCA_038380795.1). NCBI lineage: Eukaryota > Metazoa > Chordata > Aves > Passeriformes > Tyrannidae > Pyrocephalus > Pyrocephalus nanus. The sequence continues at coordinate 2,680,840 of CM076268.1, forward strand.
GGAGTTTCCCAGTGTGGAGATTGAGGTATGTTTGCCCTCAATATGCACCCTCATTGTGAAATCTGTAAGCTGAGTGCATCAGTAAGTATTTCAGCAAACATCTCCAGAATGGTTTGTGAGGAGTGTATTGGATGCCTGATCTTGCAGGGGTGAAGGGAAACACTTAATTGCCTCAGTCATTTACAAAGAATCTGGGAGACCAGTCATAGTAGAAACGTTATACACATAACTTATATAAATATTTGCTAATTAAAATGTTTGATTTTGATGATTTCTCTTGGCTCGCAGTTAAATGTCAAGACGTAGTTCCCATAGTGCAACATCTGATACAGAAATTTATGTGTGTACAACTGACTTCATTTGCTGAGGCAAAATTTACTAACTCCTTTTCCCTGCCTACAAATTGTTATACAGTGCCTGGGGATGGGGAACGGGGGAGAGACAGGTGAGGTATATTTATGGTTTTCATTGCCCATCTGTTCAGTAAATGCCAAGCTCACATTGTCTCACATGGCCAGATGTAGAGCAGCCCTCATATCATAAAAAACACGCTGGTAGAAGCGATCTGTCCAGTTAGGTGGGGGAAAAAAAAAAAAGAAAAAAAAAAAGGAAGGTAAAAGGAAATGGCAAATACTACATTTCACATTCTATCTTGCTAAGTTTTTGATTCAGAGAAAATAAGACACACAGCTCAGTAAACCAGATTATGTTGCACTGAGTATTAGACTGGAGATAGATAGGATGATTTTTAAAAAAATTGATAATTTTTTCTTTGATGCAGAATTTAATTACTACAACTACACATTTCTAAGTCAAGTTGCTTGATGCTTTCAGATCTTTGATTAGTGTAAGGAAGAAAAGCAATAAAAAGAATTACGAAGCATTAAGAATTATGATAGATACAAACAAAATTCAGTTCTAGATTAAATGACAAACCAAGGCACACAATTTTCATATGAAAAGCATTTATATGAAAGGCTTGGGGGCTTGAGCAGAGGAAAGTCTAAAACCAGCAATCCTGACTTTTCCAGACTTGAAACACAAATACAGCGAGACACGGTACCACAGTTACACCACATGAAGGAATTCTTACTCCATTAGCTTTTTAATTTCCTTGAACAACATACAAATAAAAATTTAGCAAAAATTTTTTTTTAATCTGCTAACAACCCTAGTAAATAGAGTTGATTGTTTTTGAATTAGCTTAATTCAGATTTTTCTTTGCATTTCTGTGTTTAACCAGAAGAAAAATTGCCTTAAGGTTTGTTTTTTGGTTTTTTTTTGTGATTTGTTTTGGTTTGGGTTTTTGTGTTTGTGGTTTTGTTTGGTTTTGTGAGTTTTTTTGTGTTTTGTTTGTTTTTTGTTTGTTTGGGGGTTTTAGTGTTTGTTTGGTTGGTTTGACTTTTTTTGTTTTGTTTTGGTGGTTGTTTTTTTGGAGGTTTTTTTTTTGTTTGTTTGTTTTTTGGTTTTTTTTTGTTTTGTTTTTGTTTTTGTTTTTGGTGGTTTTTTTGGATCACGGTAAGTTCTGGGAGGTAAATAGGCTGAACAAAAACCCTTGGCAAAGATATACTATTGTGGCCAGAGAGTTAGCTTCAAATCCATTTTCAGGGCATCTGAAGAGATAACTTTCCTTGAGCAATCCCCTTACTAGTAGCATAATTTCCTTCCTGCTGGTCCTTCTGGTTTGAAGGCAAGATCAGGGCATGAAGGGTAAGAGATGGAAACACTAAAGAGCTGGAAATCTTGGAACCAAATCGACTTCTCTGTTCACAGCTTCTCTTTCAGTAGCCAGCTGCTACTGCCAGGTGTATTTTGTCTCAGTAAAGCTTAAAAAAGAAACAGGCATAAAAGGAAGATGGAAGATCACTCAACTAAAAGCGCTTCAAAGAACTCAGGGTGATTTGAATAGGGGAGTATAAATAGGAAGCCAAAAAACAGGCTTGAGGATCGGATATAAAGCAGATATAAAGAATGCAGCTGCATGGTCATGTATGGCAGGAGCAGATGTGGCCCATAAGAAGCATTTGAAGAAATTGTTCTCACACCCTTTTCCAGAAACCCTTTAAATGCAGGGCTGTCAAAGACCTTCATTCATTTTGTGACCAAAATGCGGGTGTGTCATGTCGTGAGGGAGATGACTCTGTTCATACTGTGGGTTTTGTTGGATATGAGACCCTACCCAGCCAGGACACCACCCAAATGTTAGTTGTAGGTATAGGTGCTGTACAGATTGATTTCACCTGTGAATGGCTCTTCTGAAGATTTCTGATACTTACTTTTGGCCACCTCCTCAGACTTACAACCATTTTTCCTGTCGTAGGGACGAGGCAAAGCAGACTAAGAGTAAAAATGTGAGCAGTACTGGGGGCTCCCCTGATGGGGTATTACCTACCTGTGTGCAGCACAAAATGAATTGGAAAATATCCAAGAATTGAAGTCCTGCAGAGCATTCCTGGGCAGGATCACTGTGAAGGCTGATTGTTGATCAGTGGAGACAGCAGAGCTTTCTATAGTCTCCAACAGCTCTAAGTGCCACTAAAAATGTCAACTGTGACTGAAAATTCAATCTTCAGTAGTTTGACACTGAAATTTTTTTATTGAAATTGCATAAAAAAAAAAAGATAACATTTTTTTCTTTAATTCAAGTATAACAGTATGGTTTATTGAACACTTGTTTCGGCAAACAGCTGAGCTCTGATGGCAGATATCATGAGTCAATTGAAGCTGATTTTCTTAGACAAACTTCTTCAGGTTTCTTGTTCCTGATGCCTTTTTATTACAGTAAGACAAATCCAATCCCATGTATTCTGTCTCAGTGATAGGTGGTCAAGAGCTGAGGCAGTAGTTTCCATTTATTACTGATTTGAGAACACCAATGGATTGCTGATATGCTGCTAGGAATGCATCCTAATAACCTCTATTATTTGCCGACTTTTATGGTACTTTATTTTGCAAAATACTTCGTACTGCTCTGATGTCAGCATGTGCAATAGAAAAGAGAGATAACCTAAGGCATATTATCTACAGAGAATTCTGGCCTTTTAGCAACTGTAAGTCAAAGGTGCCTGTTATCAAGGCATAGGCCCTCATGTAAGTTAAAGACCTTTCACTGAATGTGCCAGAAATGCACCAGTCAGCTGAAATTCCTGAGGCCTGGAAAGAAGCCTGTGAGCCAAGTTGGTGTTCAAGAACCATGCCTAGAAGATTTAATTACTGTGGATAAATTTAACCACAGTGCCTTTAGTCCTTCTCTATTCTTGAACCTCCTTGTTTTCATCCATAAATTTTCTGTTCACCGTGTCACAAACCAGAGTTTGGCTCTGTCTTTACTCTACCCCATCATATATTTGTACACATTCATGAGACCTCCCTGAGCCTTCTCTTCTCTCGGCCTCTCCTCGTATGAGGGATGCTCCAGATCTTTAATCACCTCTTCTAGACTTGCTCCTGTAAGTCCATCCATGTCTTTTGTGCTGGGGTGCCCAGGACTGGAACCTGCACCCTGGATGTGTCTCCCCAGTGCTGAGTAGAGGGGAAGAACCACCCTCCCTGACCTTCAGGCAGCACTCCTCTGTTAGTGGCAGCACCAGGATGCCACTGGCTGACTTTGCTGCAAGGGCACGTTGCTGCCTCGTGGCCATTTCATTCACCAGGACCCCCAGGGCCCTCTCTGCAAAACTGCTTTCCAGATGCTTGGGCTCCAGGGTCGGTACAAAGGTCTTATTCTTCAAGAATTTAGAGGCAGGACTGTGACCCCATAGCCCCTTCCCAACAACAGTGTGTGATCACTCCACTGAGCACATGGTATTGTTTTTGCTTTTGTCAGGAAGTAGAGCTGTGAATAGCAATGTTCATGCTTACATTTCTTCATTAACATCTGAGTACAATCAGTTGTATTTACCATTGTCCTCCAGCTTGTTTGTTCTTCTCAGCTACAGCTTTGACAGCTTCTGATTCTGTTTCTGGGCTCACGCCTTTTGTCTTTCTTTCCTCTATTCTAGCACTGTGAAGGTTTGCAGAAAGAGGACTCTTTATCCCCTTTGTCTCTAGACCCAAGCTGTGCTTCCCTGCAGAAGGAAGGTTGGAATTTACCAGCAGGAATGTTGAGTTATGTCAACTCTTGCATTATGGTTGCAGTTTGTACCACAACCAAAATGAACAGAGAGGCACGGCCTGAAAGGAGGGGGAAGAAAAGAACATTAGACCAATAACTGGCCTGTTTTTAGCTGACCACTATTTCTCCTCATCAGATGAGGAGCAGCAGTGGAAGTGCAATGCAGTGACTCCAGCAAACAGGATTATGGGCTGTTGTGGCCTGAGTGATCTATAGTTCCATCGACTTTGCATAGACCAGCCAAGGACCCCGGCTCAACAGGAATTTTGAATTTAGCTCCACCCATACTCCTCTTCCTTTTTTATAAATATGTGATTCAAAGGATGGAAGGGAGTCTTGTTGGCAGATGCAGCTGAGGACCACAGTGGTAGATTGAAGGAAGGCATTGGCAAAGCAGAGCAAGCTCAACAGAGGCCTGCAGATGAGGGAATGTTAAAATAGCTGGCATTAATTTACTTTTGATATGTGACATAATCCCACTCATGATATTGTTTATGTACAAACAGCAGGGAAACAAGCCTGCAGTTTCAAATGGAGAACAGAAATTTAAACATTCATAGGGCCAGGACTCTCTGCTGCAGAAAGCCTGCTGGAAATTTACTGCCTCACCTTGCAATGTTTTACTGTCTGCTTAAGTAAGTAATTATCTATTAGCAGTAAGAAAATAACACTGTGATAGTTGAGGCAAGGAAATACATATATTCACCATTCTGGTTCCAAAGGTAACACTGGGCCTGTACATACAGTTAAGATAATTTATAATAATGGCATATGCCAGTTCTGGCTGGATTGGAGTTTCGTTTCCCCCCTAGTTCCACTTCCAGAGAAGCAGAAATTATAGAGCAAACAGAAGCTTTGCTACTCTTGTGCAATCATTCTGTAAAGATCAGGTAATCATAAAAAATATTGCCTGATCTGAGATAGGGCTGGCCAGGCTGACCCTTGGAGCCTCATTCTTTTACAGGTGCAGGGTATAAATGCTAATGCTCAGTTTTGCTGGGATCTCCTGGCACGATGGGTACCACCAGAGCCTTGCTGGTGTCATTCCTCTTAAATGCAGCACTCCTGGGTGCCACCTCACCTAATCCCCATTCTTCCAGAAAAGGTAGGAAAAAGGACCTGTCACTTCTCTACGCTGGTTCTAGAGATGGAACTCACATGCCAGTTTAATCAGTGTTTTGCAAAGATTTGGAGTAAGACAGATTGAAATTGGATAACACCGTGTTGTCTTATTAAAGCTTTGAACTGATACCGTGATTAGGTGTTATTTGTGTTGAAGATAATTTAGTGTGATGAAATCATTACTGTTTTGCAGTAGTGTCTTGCAGCATAGTTTAAACTAAAGTTTAAAAAGAATGTGACTGTGAAAATACTGCTGAAAGATTTTGTCCCTATATATTTATGGTTTTCAGTATGGAATTTAGGGGGAATATAGTTTCTTTGGCTGTAATGCATATTTGCTTTAACACACTCCAATCTTGCAAATGCACATGGAACCACCCAATATTTATTAGCTTTATATAATTTATTGGAAGTGCCATAGAAAGACACAGTTGCCATCCTGTACAGTGGCAGGAGGTCCCAGATGTGTGCATTATGTTATATTCCTGTTAGGAATTTCTTCTGATCTGGACACCTGTCTGTTCACTGTTCTTTGCAGCTATACATAATAAAACCCCATCCATTGTATCCCTGGAAATATTGGAGATATAGTGTGTGTTGCTAATTTTGCCCTCTGCTTTCATAAAGAGAGTTAAAAATGCTTGAATTATAAAAACAGAAAACAGAGGAAAAAAAAATAGTTCAAGGAAGTCAGAACAAGAGACATTTAAAGCAATAAAACATGAGGACAGAGAAGCCAAAAGAGTAATACCAAAAACAAGCCAGAGTTTGAAATTTTTGTAGGCAGCCTGACTTACACACACACAATGAATTACTGAGTACTATTCAGATGAGGGATGATTTGAATAAACCACAGCCCAATATAGATTACCTGACCCAGGTAGAAGTGAAGGAGGAATTTATTCAGTGCTTGTTGTTTGTTGTTCTTTTACATTGATACATGTCTCACTGTATAAAGTCACTTTTTAATGTGTGGGAACTACCAAGTACTTTTTGTGTGTGCTACTCAAAATAAAAAAGGCTTGAGAAAAATATAGCACTTCTAAAATGCTGTCTCAGATCAGGGACCATGACTAAGCATGTCCTTGATTTGTTTTTACATGAAAATCTTGAATATATTTTTCTTTTTAGATATGGAATGCAAGTTTTCTTTGTATTTATTTTACTCTTTTTTTTATGTTACACATTTAAGTTTACAGAAAAAACCCCACAATTGCAGATAAACGTGTGTTCAACAACTAAAAGTACTGTGAGTATTTCAAACTACAAGGACAGATTTAAGGAAGTTCCACAACTACTTTGTATTACTCACAACCAGTCATGGAAACTTTGGGGTGTTTTTCTTTATTAGGTTGACAGTAAGAGTGCAATGTTTGGTTTATTGAATTCCAAGGGCAGAGGGGAGAGAATAATACACTCACACAATCGCAGACTTACAGAATGATTTGGATTGGAAGGGAACTTTAGAAATCATCTAGTCCAAAAATAAGGAGAGACAGCTTCAACCAGAGGATGCCCAGAAATATGTCCAACCCAACCTTGAAAGTTTCCAGTGAAGGAAACATCGTAGTGTACGCAAAAAAATTAGGACCCATCTGACTTAAAAGAAAATGTTTTGGAGATGTGTTCTGGGTTTCTTTACTCCCACACCAGACGAACATCCTGCTGAGACGTTGCTCACAATCTCCCATGTGGCACCATGGGAGTGGCACCAACATCCCCAACCCTTGGGAGAAAACCTGGCCATGCTCCTTCATCCACCAGCGCCTCACCTGCTTCTTTCTCTTCTTCTCCTGCAGATACCACAGCAGGCTACATATGGGGCACTTGGATGACAGGTGGGTTCATTTTTATGTTGCTGCTGCTTTTCCCCATCACTCCAGGAGCCCGGGCACAGGAGCTCCTTCATCCACCAGGGCCTCACTTGCTTCTTTCTCTTCCTCTCCAGCATACCCCACAACCCCAGCTGAACGGCCAACCCTAGAAACCTTCACCACCAGCATTCCCCCAGGTGGGTCTGAATTTGTCCTTGTTTTTCTGGCCCCTTCTCTTTCGGAACCCCCAAGTGCTGCAGAGTTTGGCTTTTGGTCTTCTGTGTGGGAGGGCAGAGCCTGGGAAAAGCACAGCCTAATGAAGCCGATGGTGGGAGTGGTGGAACCCACAGAGCACTGCCAAGGCCCCAGCAGGAGCAGGTGCCTTTGTGCTAGAGGGTCTCCTCAAGTTTTCCATTTCTGCCCCTTTCCAAGGTGCCTCTGTGAGCCTGGTGAACGGCAGGAACCGGTGTGAGGGGCGCGTAGAAATTTCCTTCCCGGGGGGCCGGGGCACCGTCTGCGATGACAGCTGGGACCTGAGGGATGCCCAGGTGGTGTGCAGGCAGCTGGGATGTGGCTCTGCTGTTTCTGCACCATCAAACAGCGCCTTTGGGCCAGGCAGTGGCAAGATCTACCTGGATGATGTGAACTGTGCAGGCTGGGAGTCCTCCCTCTTCCAGTGCAGCCACAACGGCTGGGGCGTCCACAACTGTGGCCACAGTGAAGATGCCGGTGTTGTTTGCTCAGGTACCTTGGCTTTTCCTCCCCAGCTGCCTGGACTCTTTCCACAGTTGGCCCTTGCTGGCCACAATTAGGTGTGTGTTGGAGACGCTTCCAGGAATGCTTTTCATGGCTCCCACCAGGCAAGATCACCCTTTTGTTCAGAGCCCTAAGCTCTCCATTGCCCCTGGGACAATGGCACCAACATCCCCGGGACAGGGTGGCACCAACATCCCCAGCATGGGGAGAAAACCTGGCCATGCTCCTTCATCCACCAGGGTCTCACTTGCTTCTTTCTCTTCCTCTCCAGCATACCCCACAACCCCAGCTGAACGGCCAACCCTAGAAACCTTCACCACCAGCATTCCCCCAGGTGGGTCTGAATTTGTCCTTGTTTTTCTGGCCCCTTCTCTTTCGGAACCCCCAAGTGCTGCAGAGTTTGGCTTTTGGTCTTCTGTGTGGGAGGGCAGAGCCTGGGAAAAGCACAGCCTAATGAAGCCGATGGTGGGAGTGGTGGAACCCACAGAGCACTGCCAAGGCCCCAGCAGGAGCAGGTGCCTTTGTGCTAGAGGGTCTCCTCAAGTTTTCCATTTCTGCCCCTTTCCAAGGTGCCTCTGTGAGCCTGGTGAACGGCAGGAACCGGTGTGAGGGGCGCGTAGAAATTTCCTTCCCGGGGGGCCGGGGCACCGTCTGCGATGACAGCTGGGACCTGAGGGATGCCCAGGTGGTGTGCAGGCAGCTGGGATGTGGCTCTGCTGTTTCTGCACCATCAAACAGCGCCTTTGGGCCAGGCAGTGGCAAGATCTACCTGGATGATGTGAACTGTGCAGGCTGGGAGTCCTCCCTCTTCCAGTGCAGCCACAACGGCTGGGGCGTCCACAACTGTGGCCACAGTGAAGATGCCGGTGTTGTTTGCTCAGGTACCTTGGCTTTTCCTCCCCAGCTGCCTGGACTCTTTCCACAGTTGGCCCTTGCTGGCCACAATTAGGTGTGTGTTGGAGACGCTTCCAGGAATGCTTTTCATGGCTCCCACCAGGCAAGATCACCCTTTTGTTCAGAGCCCTAAGCTCTCCATTGCCCCTGGGACAATGGCACCAACATCCCCGGGACAGGGTGGCACCAACATCCCCAGCATGGGGAGAAAACCTGGCCATGCTCCTTCATCCACCAGGGCCTCACTTGCTTCTTTCTCTTCCTCTCCAGCATACCCCACAACCCCAGCTGAACGGCCAACCCTAGAAACCTTCACCACCAGCATTCCCCCAGGTGGGTCTGAATTTGTCCTTGTTTTTCTGGCCCCTTCTCTTTCGGAACCCCCAAGTGCTGCAGAGTTTGGCTTTTGGTCTTCTGTGTGGGAGGGCAGAGCCTGGGAAAAGCACAGCCTAATGAAGCCGATGGTGGGAGTGGTGGAACCCACAGAGCACTGCCAAGGCCCCAGCAGGAGCAGGTGCCTTTGTGCTAGAGGGTCTCCTCAAGTTTTCCATTTCTGCCCCTTTCCAAGGTGCCTCTGTGAGCCTGGTGAACGGCAGGAACCGGTGTGAGGGGCGCGTAGAAATTTCCTTCCCGGGGGGCCGGGGCACCGTCTGCGATGACAGCTGGGACCTGAGGGATGCCCAGGTGGTGTGCAGGCAGCTGGGATGTGGCTCTGCTGTTTCTGCACCATCAAACAGCGCCTTTGGGCCAGGCAGTGGCAAGATCTACCTGGATGATGTGAACTGTGCAGGCTGGGAGTCGTCCCTCTTCCAGTGCAGCCACAACGGCTGGGGCGTCCACAACTGTGGCCACAGTGAAGATGCCGGTGTTGTTTGCTCAGGTACCTTGGCTTTTCCTTCCCAGCTGCTTGGACTCTTTCCACAGTTGGCCCTTGTTGGCCACAATTAGGTGTGTGTTGGAGATGTGTTCAGGAATGTGCTTTTGATTGCTCCCACCAGGCAAGACCACCCTTTTGTTCAGAGCCCTAAGCTCTCCATTGTCCCTGGGACAATGGCACCAACATCCCCAGCACAGGGAGAAAACCTGGCCATGCTCCTTCATCCACCAGGGCCTCACTTGCTTCTTTCTCTTCCTCCCTTACAGGTACCACAACCATGGGCACCACTCCCCCTCCAACAGCTATTACAGGTTGGTGTCTTTCCTCCTGTTTCTCTGAGGTATTACTTTGGAGGTGAATGAGTTACTACATTTGCATTTGCATTTTGCAATATTTAGGGAAAAAATCCTCATTCATATTGTTTAAATCCTACACAGGGGACTTTGCTGTTAGGGTGACTGTGTTGCTGGGGATGGATTTCAGACTGGGTTGATCATGTGGGAGATTTTCTTTTGTTTCTTGTCTGATTTAAAGTTTTTTGGGCCATGACATGACTTTCCCTGACACATGTATGACTGAAGCCTAACTGCAAGGGTCAGTCATAATTCTCTGAAGAGACAATCACACCTGTAGTCTTAGAAGAGAACAGCCATTCAGTTTCTTTTGAAATTTATCCTCCTCTTGCTTTGGCTTGCTTATATACAATATATTTTATTTTGTCATAATAAATCTAAGTGAATCATGTCTTCTTTGTTTTTCTTTTTTTATTTTTTTAGACAAAAAATTCTTTTGTGGCAGCCTACTTTTTACTCCCTCCGGGACATTTGAGAGTCCTTATCCTTTGAATTATCCAGAGAAAGCAGATTGTTTGTGGGAAATACAAGTACCAAGTAATTTCCGCATTATGCTCACATTTAAAAGTGTTCAGTAAGTAAACCACTTTCTGCTGGGCAATAAATAGATTCAAAATCTCAACTGCATCCACAGTTCCTGGGCACGTTTCCCATCCTCTAAGTGAATGATAAATACACATGGGAATTGCGTGAACGCAGAATCTTTTTTTATTGTGTGTTCAGCATTTAAAACCCGAAGTTTACCAAATGCATTTCCTTATCCGTTCAAATTTCTTCCTCAGGTTGCGAGGTGGATGCCTGTATGACTATATTGAGATCTATGATGGGCCACCCAATACTTCACCTCTACTTGGAAGAATTTGTTCTACTTCTAAACTCACATACAGGTCATCCTCCAACTTCATGACTGTCAAGTTTTACAGTGACTCCAGATATTCCAATGGAAGGTTTCAGGCTCAGTATCAGTCCTTCCCAGCAGATCAGAATGCCAGTAAGTTTCCCTTCTATTCTTAATTCCCTTCTGTTTGTAATGCTTTCTTTTCTCATAAGTTTTTAGACACCGATTTTGTTTGCCATATAAGTATGGTTTGCTTTGGTTGAAGAAATCCCACATAGGTGACATTCCAACTTGAATTTTGTAGCCAATTATTGACCAGTCACTTTCAGACAATAATTATTTTTTCTTCTTAAAAAAATCTTCAGGTATCAAACTAATTGCCTCTAGATGTTTTCTATCATGTTTTCTAAATTCGTATTTCTTTTTATCACATCACAATTCATACATATTTTTGTACCTTTCTGGGCAAATTTTTGTAGGATCATAGAAATATTGGCTAGAAAGGGCTTTTGGAGGTTTCCCTGTCCAATTATTCAAAGCAGAGGTCTTGCCAACACCTGGTCAGGTCCGTTAACAACTTATCTAGCTGTGTCTGTAGAAATTTTCAAAGGATGAAATACTCAAAGCTACTTCTCTGAGTGACCTGTTCCAGTACTGCCCTGCAGTCCCAATGCTAAGGTGTATCTCAAGCACATTCACAACCTCCCCAGCACAAACATTTGGCTCTCTTGTCTTTTTACCTGCTTTTCAAGAGGCTGTGTGTTGCCAGTAGGTCCTTGTTATCAGACATCTCCCTCCACAAAGGGCCAAACTCTCCGTGGAATCCTTGCTTTTCATGTCCTGGACTCAGTGAAGCAGCACGGAGACAAAATCAGGATCACTTCCCACCACTCCACTTCTTTAAACCAGCCTGAAACTTCAGCTCTACACCTTCCACAATACATTTTGGATTCTTGTTCAGGAAAAACTCTTACTTCTTAGCAATTTTTTTGTGTGAGTGGTGACACAGGTTCAAGGTCTAAGCAAAAAGCTATTGTAAACCACATGTTTTTGCCAGGGGAGTAACTGAAGGTCAGCTGAAATACGTCAGAGGCTATTGCTTCCTCATATCCAAGTTTAAAGTGTGAAAGTAAGTGGTTTGGCTTAGATGATAGCAGGTGTTGCATTTGTTGAAGTTGCAATTTGCAGGTGTTATCAAGTGCCTGATATCTCTAATAGTTCGTCTGTTCTTCCCTAGCCCTTGCGTGCTACCCCACCTCCATGAGAGCAGTTGTAGACAGACACTATCTCCAGTCACAGGGCTACTCAGTCAGTAGCATCAGCTTGCCTGACTCCAACTGCAGGCCAACAATTACATCAACAGTGGTGATATTCAACATTCCCTACAACGGCTGCGGCACGCACAGACAGGTTGGTGTCGGCGCTTTTGGGAGGAGCTCTGGGCATGGGAATTTATAATAGACATTTGGAAAACTGTCTTGAACTGCAAAGGGTGCAGTAGGCCACAGGCATTTAAAATACAGGAGATAATCACATGTTTCTGGAGGCTAAAGTTTGTTCAGTATTCCTGTTTATCCTTTCCAGGGTTTGGGAAATCTCTGTATCTATTTCAGGGTGATGTTTTAGAGAACAAGGGCAGAGGGGAGAATTAAGAAGTGAGCAATGCCATGCAGATGCTTAGGTATTTTTGAGTATGGCATGTTCTGTCTGACTAATTCTGGCATGTACAGAAGTTTATAGTACACAAGTGAACATGACCACACGTGGTAATTTTGTACTCTTTTAATGTGTCAAATAGAGCGACAATGAAACCATCATCTACTCCAACATGATAAAAGCATCTGCTCCTGGTTACACCATCAAAAGGCAGAAGGACCTTCACCTGCATGTCAACTGCAAAATGATCCAGAACACCTGGGTGCAAGCAGTGTACACGGCCAATGACATCGCTGACGTCAACGAAACCCAGTATGCCAGATACGACGTCAACCTGGCGTTCTACAACTCCTCATCTTTCCTGTGGCCAGTGCAGAGCTTCCCCTACTACGTTGACCTGAATCAGAATTTGTTCCTCCAAGCATCTCTTCACAGCTCTGACCAGAATCTGATAGTGTTTGTGGACACCTGCGTGGCATCACCGGATCCTAGCGATTTTAGAACAGTGACCTATGAACTCATCAAAAGGGGGTAAGGATTTTCTAAAGAGTTGCTTGGAAAGTACATGGATAGTTCTGAAAGAGCTTAATTAGTGAAAGAGGTGATTTAGGGCCAGTGTACATTGGTTGCAGTCCTCAGTACAAATGTAGTTGTCTAACAACAACCTTTTAGCAAAGCCTGAATAAAATACAGTGCGACAAAGAACTGCCATTCAGAAGTTGCAGTCAAGCCCTGAGATTTCACTCAAGGATCTGCGCTGAGATTTCTTCTCAAGTGCAGAAATTGAGGGCTGGTTTTGTTTCTGAAATCAGTGTATGAAATGTAGGGATGTCAGTGGCTCTACATTTCCATGCATCACAATTAGAGTTTTACTGCATCGTAGCAAGAATGAAAATCTGTCCACTCAAAAAGAAGTCCTTTAGCCTTTTCTTGTTATTCCAGAAACCCAAAACATTTTGCTTAATTTTGTACCAAGGGACACTGAGGAACTAAAGAACATGTTTATTAAAAAAAAACAAACACAAAAAACCAAACAAAACCCAAGAAACCCAAACAAAACCAACCAACCAAACAAACAAAAACACCAACAAAAAAGTATTAGAATTAGTATTGTGCTTCCAGAGTAGAAAAGGACACTTTCTCTTTCTTCAGCAACCTTCAGGGGCCTCTTTGCACACAGGCAATCCCATTTTCAAATGCAAAACAGGTTCTCAGCTGAAACACAGAAACCAGCAGAACCATTAGTCATTTTTCAGCTCCCCATATTTACACAAACTTTGTTGAGCTCCGAAATTTCTGTGCTGTGTACACCTAATAATCCCTCTTCTTGCTAAAAGCACGCGCTTTTCTTCATCCTTCCCATGTCTGATTTTATGTTTAACCCTGAAACCTATTGCACAAAGGTGATGCTAATAGTGCTTCAATTCGAGAGCAGCTATTAGTTAACAGCTAACCTGTTGGGTTTATGTCTTCCCAGGTGTGTTGAGGACCCTACCTACTCTTCCCACCCCTCCCCTCGCAGCAGCGTTGCTCGGTTTTCGTTCAACGCTTTTTCCTTCGCGAAGCAGTACCCGTCAGTTTACCTGCAGTGTGAGCTGGTGGTGTGCAGGCACAGAGACATGTCCTCCCGCTGCTATCAGGGCTGTGTCAGAAGGCTCAAGAGGAACTCAGGTTCTTCCCAGAAACTGGTGAATGTTGTTATTGGACCCGTGCGGCTTCGGGAAGCTCACGCTGAGAACAGGAACGCTGGTAAGTTTAAATATCTTAAACAACGTAAGACTCTTGTGTGTTACTGTGTGTTTGCATTGCGGTTCAGACGTGAAACCCGTTTATTTGCAGTTCTGCTGTGATTCTTATGGGGGATTATATTTTTTTTTAAATATAATATTTATGTTAGGTTTACAAGCTGTTTCCTTTCTGTCATAGTTCAGATCCATTCTTTGTTCTGCACATGTCAAATGGCAATTGATTCAGTTCTGCAGAAAGATGGATGAGCTATAACTCATCTCCCTGCTGGATTTGTATTAATATTCCAAAGCTGGCTGTGCCTGATTGGCATGTCTCTCATTCATTAACAATCAATCTCTAAGTCTCTTTGACATATGGCTTCCCTGTATCTGCTGCTTCCACCGTCAGAAAATGGCATCTTGTGCTCTTTGAGTGTAATCATTACAGACTCTCAGTTACTCTTTAATTTCTTGCCATTATCTTTACTTGTTTCATGGGGCCACCGAATCATTGGCAGTAAAACAATTTGGTTTCTGATCTAACCCAGATCACAGCACTGTAATTCAAGTTCTCTTTGCCTAATCCCCTTTGAGATTAACCGGGTCAGCAAAGCAAGTGTAAAAGCCTCTCTCTCTTTCTCTTCCGTGCACAGAGCTTGACTCTGACATCCAGGCAAAAGGGGAGTCTCCGAGCTCAGTGCCTGCTGCCAGCTCCCACGTCCCCCTGGCTGTCACCGCCGTGGTGATGGCAGCTGCTGCTCTCCTCACGGTGGGAGGATTTCTTTTGAAGCGTAAACTGCAGAGACCCATCCCCTACCAGATAATGTGAGAGGCAGCCCGGGCTTGCAGGTGGAAGGATGTTTTCACCAGCCATCTGCTTCACTGTTTGGTTTTGAATAATCAGTGTGAGGCGCAACTCTTACTTGACTGTTCCACCATCTTCTTGTCAGAAGAACGTCTTGTGTCAAGATTACACCTGATGCTACCATGAACTGAACTTATAAAGCAGTCTGACTTTAAAATCTAGTCCAAGCATACCTGAGGTGTAAAGATTCTTCCACCCCAGCATTCAAAAAAGCATCTTCAATGCTGGACATTTCAGGGCATCTCAGCTCAACCCTTGGTTGAGTGTCTGTCTGATTTAGGTGACCTGAGAAAGAACTTTGGCCATTGCTGATATGCAGATAAAACACCTGTGTAGCATCATGAGATACCCTGTGAAGTAGCCCAACAAAAATGTTACTTAGCAGTAAATAAATCTCAGTAATGAGCCATAAGCAAAAATGCACATAAAGAAGTATTCCTGTACAGCGACCCTTACTTTGAGGGGTATGGTTCTTCCCAAGTACATGTTTCTCTGAGTAGATGTAGGCCATTTATAAGATTTTGTATGGAGGATGAATATAATCAAATCTGTCAGATAAATGTGTAATAAAAGCATAAAAGAAAATGTTTTCTTTTGTTTTAAGTAATACTCTTTTTTGTGTACTCGCAAACATGGCACTTGTGTGTATGAACTCATGGCTAACAGGAAAAAGGCTGGAAAACGTGGCTTCTGACAAAGTGACTTTTCCAAGCAGTGATTTCTGCTCTTGCTCTCACACATTTCTACACCTGTGAAGAGGGGGAGGGAGAGAATGTACGTAAGTTGCCATAAGGAAGTGCGGCCTGTCTCCTATCCCCATGCGAAAACAAAATAAAACCAACAAAAAGGGAAGAATTTGTTTGGAAGAAGCCACTTAATACAGGTGAAAAGGTCATTGGTATTGATTGAGAAATGCCCTTCTTCAGACTTTCCAGTTTTCCAGCCAGCTATGAAAGAGGTAAGTTGATTTGGAACAGTGTAATGTGCCGAGTGCGAGGTGAGCCAGAGTCAAAGCAGTGACGTGTAAGGAAGGTGTGCTGTACTCCAGGGTGACATCCTGATCTGACAAGGAGGATGTGGGCAGCTCTGACAGGAATCATCATTAGAGCCTGTACCATTTTTTCCTTTAAGCTGCCTTCTCCTCATGATTCCAGGCAGGCCTCTCATCGCCTCTCCGTGCTGTGGAGAAGGGATCAAACACAGGCACTGCACACAGAAAGTGTGAGTTGTTTTCCACGCATAAGGAACAAGGATTGAGGGTCCCCCCCTCCCCTTTGCCTACAGCCACCTCTGAAGGGCAGAACAATCCAGGAGGGTGACCTGCCTTTCATCCAGTCCTGCTGTGCAGAGCAGACATTGTCCAGACTCGGGGGAATCCAGTGATCTGCTCAGCACAGCGAGGGCTGCATTTGATGATGATGAAAGGGTCATGCTCTAAATTACATGTGCCTGGTGAATGATTTCTCTGCCACAGACCTTCCTTCCCACCTCCTGTCCTCCCTTATTTGGGAAATCTACCAGTAAATCCAGTGGTGGACAGTTCTGATCCACTTGCATCCTCACCACTGGCTAAGTGCAGATCAGTTTGCAATGATGTACTTCGTATGACACAGGCAACAGAGCCCAAGAGGCCATCAAGTAACCCAATAAATTAGACTAAACCACCTAATTGCATCATAACACCTGGATTCAGGCTATCATTCCTTTTTTCAGAAGTCTGTGGATGCCCTTTTTGCAGTGTAGGTACTTTCTGGTAGTCACACCTGAAAGCAGATTAGTTTTGTTTGTTCTTTTGGTGGTTTTCATTTTGACCTCACCAAAACCAGTGTGGCTGCAAAGTGTCCCCACTTTCAGTCAGCAGAAGAGAAAGTGTTTTCAAAGCTCAGTGCAGCTTCTTTCACAGAGTGATCTGCTGGGAAATACCTCAAGCTGCCAGGAGACCTTAAGAACAAAAATCTGTTACTGCAAGAGACTAATCCAAGCAATGAGAAGGATGAAAATATGAGCTGTATAGTATTTGTATTAATGAATTAATTAAGATTAATTGGAACATACCATTTATCTATTTCTACATGCAGACATTGTCTGATAATGTCTAGAAAGATGTTTAGAAATATTTAGATATTTGAAATTAAGAATTCATTAGTGAGGAGTGTAAAGAATTAATTAAGCAATCCTGTCCTTTTACTTGGGCAGCTTAAGATGTTTTTTTACACCTGAACCACCTGGGAATCCCTTTTGTGTTCCCCTTCCTCCTCACCCTTTTCAGTTATTGCAGGAGTTTGGAGAAGAATTGTGATCCATCACTTACTCTCGCTTCACCGATTGCAGTGTTTGATTGGCCAGTCATCTGTATTGGATTTTTTTCTGTGCCTTCTCAAGGTGTCAAAACCAGAAGAATATGAATAGTGAATACCAGGTGTTGTGTACATATCCTCATTCATGTGCAAATATGGTTGTTTGGATAAAGAAGAAACATATTTACCCTTCTCAGTGTTCACTCTCAAGGTTTCCAACATTGTCTTTGGCCTCTTGTGCTTTACACTTCCTTCTTCCATTCCAATAACTTCGGCCTTTGTGGAAAGGCCTTCTAGATCATTCTCTTTGGCCTTTGGTTCTTGTCCTTGATGGCTGTCCCTGGAGGCAACAAATTTATACCTGGCAGCAATTTTAACTTGGGATGATTCCATCCAAGACATGATGGCTGTAGAGGTAGGAATGAGATGGAGAACAACCTTCTGGCTCCTCAGGGTAAGGATGCTCATCAGCTTTTTCTTGTTAAATTGTTAAAACACAGAAAGAGAGGAAAGTAACCACTCTGGCAAGAGAGTGGTGAACGAGAATTAAGCATTATTTCATATTGTGAAAAAGCTTTGGATTCATTCTTCAAAGAATGACACAGCTGTAACTGTCACTATGCAAAATTAAACTAGGAATATATTAAGAAGTTTTCTTAACAGAAATCTGAACATTTCCCCCCTCATTTGTTGGTTCAAAGCATCAAAGGAATTTTTAGACCAAAATGAAGTTGCGAGCTATGTAATTTTCTTAACTGAGTAAAATCTACTCACTTTTCTACAGTGTTTGCACAAAAGGTTATCTGCTAACCCTGATTCTCTGACACTTTTTCCCTATCTAACAGCCTCTCAGTGAATTTTGAGTTTTGGCTTGAAATTAAATGTGCCAAAAAAGAATGGGTTCATGGTGGGGGTGGAGGTGTTGACTTCAATCAGAAGGTTCTTCAGAGACTCCCCATTCACACTTCAACAGGGCCACCAGGTCTAATCTTATTTTATTTAAAGTATGCTGAAGCTTTAGGACATTCTTGACTCCCTAGGAAGACTTACCATACTAGTTGGAAAGTCTCTTTTACTGTTTTGCTGGAAGAAGCCCATTGAAGTTTCAAGGTTCTGCTGCCATCCCGACACCTGCCAATGGGGAATCTCCCCCTGAAAGAAAAATACTGAGATTCATCAGCTGGAATTGAAAGGTATCTTTGGATAGGAGCTCATTCTTTTTTTTTTTTTTTTTTTTTGTACAATGAGATGATTGTGAAACCTATGGTAGCATAAATATTTCCTTCCAGGCAATGGAAAATGCTACTCTTGAGATGTTATCTTTTTGCAAAACCCAGGAAGTTACAAAATATTAAATAACAAATCAAACATATGTTTGTTTCAGATCAGAGGACTGTGGTTGTTTTATTGTTCTCCTGTAGAGAAAGAGACCTGCAGAGCCACTCCCCTTCAGAAATGGAGACTATATATTCTCAGGTCCTTTCTATCAGCAACACTTGATAAGATGGGTACCACTATGATTTTGACATGGCTACTCCTGTTGGGTCCAGCAGTTCTGGAGGCCAAAACAGGTAAAAACCACTTTGACTTGTTCCAGGGTGCATAAGAAAATTTATTGCTTGGAGCCTCTCTGTTGATTCCGGGAATAGAATTTAGATCTGTAGTTTGGGAAAAAGACTAAAGAGGGAATTAGAGGGAGGAGAGAGCACAGTTTTGTTCTACTAAAATGATGAACTAATCACCAGAGTGAATGGCAAGAATGTTTTGAACCATTTAGTGGAGTCCATTTTGCTGTCACAAGGTTGTACTTTAGTGCCTTGCAAAAGTTCAAGAATTGCATCTGTGGGTATGTCATGAACAATTCATTCCTCCAGTTCCAGAAACTGGATCTAAGAATCATGAAAATAGTTATTAATTTATTTATTTTCAGTGTATATTTATTCCATAGTATATGCATGCATATATATGCTATATATTTAATTTTCCTTGTGTCATTTAGTTCTTCCTGGTCTTACGTAAAATTTAACAAAATACAACAAGAAGTAAACTTTTCTTACTCTAGCACTGTGGGTAAATGATGGACATCTAAAAATAATGAAAGTGAGGAAATGCTTTTAGCTGAACTTTTTTATGGTCATTGACTTCTTCCTTACGTGATTAGTTTTTATCTCCTAAGCGATTTGGGTGACTTTTTTGAGCTAAATAGTTCTGTGTGTATCTTAGAGTAATTGCTGATGATTTTTCTAACCAGTTATTTCAGAATCAGGATGAGAATTTACATTGCCATCATCCACCTCATCCGATTTCCTCCACCTGTCCTCTGCTTGCCTGCTGGTGAGCCATCTCTCTTTGGCTGCTCTACTTCTTCTCTCTGCCCTCTGCCTCTGTCTCCTGCAGCAGAGTATTTGCTGTGTAAATCACAGGCTTTTGTCTTTTTGATACCTCTGAAGTGTGAGGCGGGACTCAGCCTATGTCACTGCATCCCCAGCTGATGGCTGTGCTCTCACAGTGATGACAGACCTTGAGTGAAAGCAAATAATTCCGGTTTAGGTCAGCTTTAATTTCCTAATCCCACGCTGACTTCTTGCCAGGTTTGCTGTGTCACCTCTCAGAACTCCTCTGAGCAGGGTCCAAAACTGTGCAAATTCAAGTAGATATTTGAAGAAAGAAGTCAAACACAAGTCAAGGGGCACTTTTGTAGCTTCCCCCTTTGAAATTCATACAAATCATGACAAATTTAGTTTGGCCACTGTCTTGACTGTTCTTCTAGTCCAATAACAAAGAATGAGATGCAGTGAAGAAACCCTGGAGCTGTTAACTCCTGAGATTTGTTTTGCTTTGGATGACTTAGTGTTTAATAACAAGGCAAATATGCATTTGGCAGCAAAGCAAAGGATAACAAGTGCAGTGTGCATGTTTTGAATTCCAAAGTGTAAGTACTGCAAATCTTCCGTTACTACATTTGTTTGCTCACTTACACTTGGTGGTAAAGGCTTTAATAACTGTCTTCATCAAAAATGATTCTCTAAAATCAGGATTGTGCTGCTCACAGCAGAACATCTAAACAAATCAACTCAAACTGAAAAGCAGATGTGTTTTATTTGAATGAATACAGTAATCAGATGTATACATGATAGGTTATTTCCTTTTTTTTTTTTTCAAAAATCTAATTACACTTCAATTGTATAAAAGAAATAAAGCCATCGAATTCCTATTGAAATCTTTATCATCCTGTTGAGACCACTGTCCATACCAAAGAACATTTTGTGGAATTCTTCCAGTAAAATTACTCTTAAAAAGAATAGGTTTTGGGTTTGATGTGTGGACCTAAAATTCTCCTGAAAGTTCTAGAGGAAGAAGAGGAATCCCAGTTAAATTATTTAAACCATGGAGAGAAATACAGAATGTGCTATTTTACAGGTTTACTTAGATTTCATTGAGAAACTGAAATTAATTTTCTCTCTTTTGCTTTCCTATTAAAGTTTGCTTATTAGTAAAGAATTTCCTTTCTTGCTTAAATAGTTTTTTGCTTAGCCTGCTGTCTGTCTTTACTGTGGGAATGTTGCATAAAATACATGCAGCTGGTTTTGAGATCCGGAAGGGAGGAAGAAAAAAAAGAAAAAAAGGTGTGAATAAACCTCTGTCCTTACAGGCACTTAACACTGGGCTGGGCAAGCACCTTTTAGGGACAATGGGGCAAGAGGACAGAATACTCCTTACAGTCACTTCCAGCTTGTTTGTCTGACTGGTCTGTTCTCAATTCCCTCTCTCCCAAAGCGCCCTATCTCCAGCTGGTGAACGGAAGGCACCGATGCGAAGGCCGAGTGGAGATCTACTACAGAGGACAGTGGGGGACAGTCTGTGATGATTTCTGGGACCTCACCAATGCCCAGGTTGTGTGCAGGCAGCTGGGGTGTGGCAAGGCCATTGCAGCTCTAGGAAGCGCATATTTTGGGCAAGGCTCCGGCAACATCCTGCTGGACAACGTGAGGTGCGCTGGAGATGAGGCGTCCCTGTTGCGCTGCAATCACACCGGGTGGAGGATACACAACTGTGCCCACTACGAAGATGCTGGTGTTGTCTGTTCAGGTGCTGTCAATTTTTTTTTTTCCTTTCTAAACAATTTTGCTGTAAATTGCGCTCGATCTGTCTGTGTCAGGGCGAGGGTATGCAGGCATTCTCCTACTGGGTAACATTTCATTCATTCAAGACCAAAAGCTATGCTAGATACAGGTCTAACCTTTTTTTTCTGCTTTATTATGAAGAATTCTCTATCTGTGGAAAGGCACAGTCCCTCTGAAAAGGCCTGTTCACAGGAAGCACAGTCTGATCTTACAGCAACCTTGTGTTTTCACCCTGCAGAGCCAGCATGGACTCAAGTTTTCTCACTAGGGTGACATACAAACTGTGCTTACTCATCCACACAAAGCAATTTAAAACCCCAAGGATCAGATATATATTGCAGAACGCAGAATATTAATTCCATCTGATCAGGTGGCAGAGGCAATAAGGAAACGAGTCGAAGTTAAAGTCAAAGTTATGTCTGATATCAGTTTGTCAGGGAGGAATGGGGTTAGGTGAACTCTTAATGGATTCATTATGGGCTATAATAGTTTTACAGTCAATACCCATACTATCATAGCTGACAATTCACTTTACATTGCTTCCATATTTTTGAAGTTGTCTTTCAAGTTTAGGTCCACTGATACCTATTCCCTTCACAAATATCCATCCATTTTGAATAGTCTGTCACCTTGCTGTTTTCTCATTCTACTTTTCCATTATTTTTTAAGATAATGTAGATAATTTGCATCTTATTTTCTCGAGATGATCGGGACCTGAGGCATGGCTGATGGCAACAGGTTGCTCAGGTGTTTTATGTATATATTGCAGTTTTGCACATTTCCTCAGGGAGTAAGAGCCTGGTGGGCTGAATCCATGCTGGAAGAAAATGCTACCTCCACCAGTGCTTTTTAAGTCTCTTTAAGTGCCATTTATTTGCACACCAGTACCTTACCCTGCTGTCACCATCTGGAAATACCATTTCCAAGATGAACTTTCAACTGGCTGTTACCCATCTCTGTTCTATCCACTGACCCCAGACAAGACAGAGTTTGCCATCAGAATAATTCACCCTGATTTCGCTTTGTCCTTAAGGAACCGGGCTTGTAGATAACACGCAGATGTACCCATTGCACAAGCGCAGTCCTCACATGTGGGGTGGTTTTCTTCTGGGTTCACAGAGGAGGCTGATGCAGCACCAACAACCTCCATGGCACCAGCAACTTCAACACTGGAGGCAGCATACATGGAAATGGTGACATCCATGGAAACTACAACATCCATGGAAACTACAGCATCCCCAGAAACAACGATGTCTCCAGCAGCAACGACAATCTCAACATCAACAGCCCTCCCAGAGACGATGACATCCCCAGGGGAGCCGACCACCATGGTACCATCGACCAGCAGCGCAGAGCTGTCCTTCCTTGAGATGATCACCACAGTGCCACTGACAACTCTAGAGACAACCACTGAACTACTGACAACCTCCCCAGAAATGTCCCCTTCACCAGAGATGACCAGCACAGTGCCACTGACAACCCCAGAGACAGCAACCACCGAACTACCAATGACCTCCCCAGAAGAGATGTCCTCTGCACCAGAGATGATCACCACAATGACATTGAGCTCCTCACCACTGATGTTCACCCAGCTTGACACAACCACCACAGCAACAATGGCCACCACAGCAGAGGAGAGCGCAGCAGGTAACCCTGTTTATGGTCATTCACTGTTCTCTTTAATGTGCCTGAACTTCCTTCACTGGCCTGATTGTACTGCAGGAAGATTCCCAGAATGGCAGGACAGAGCTCCTGCCTCTCCTCCTTAGTCCTTTCTTAGTGTTCCAGCTCTGCTTGTCATGTCCTGTGTCATGTCCATTGTCACTGAACTAATGACCTCCCTAACAGAGACATCCAGTGCACCAAAGACAATCACCACGCTCCTACCACCCTCCACAGCAGAGCTGTCCACCTCGGCAGAGGTGATCCCCACAGTGAGAATAACTACCACAGCAGAGGAGAGCACACCAGGTAACCTTGCCCATTCTCACTCACTGGTCTCCTTAGTGACCATCATCTCTTTTACAAAAGAGCGACCCTCATCCCTGTTCCTGTGCCAGGTGCCAGCCTGCGCCTGTCGGGCGGCAGGAACGGCTGCGAGGGCCGCGTGGAGCTGTACGACGGCAGCACGTGGGGCACGGTGTGTGATGACCAGTGGGACCTGCGGGATGCCCAGGTGGTGTGTCGGCAGCTGGGCTGTGGGGAGGCCCTGGGGGCCCCACAAACTGCCCACTTTGGCCTGGGCTCGGGGCGCATCTTCCTGGACGACGTGCAGTGCCGTGGGGACGAGCCCTCCCTGCAGATGTGCAGGCACAATGGCTGGGGAGTGCACAACTGTTGGCATGTGGAGGATGCCAGTGTCATCTGTGCAGGTGGGTGGGTGGCAGAGACCACAGGATTTTTTGCACATCACTCTCAGTGAGTTCCGAATTTGTCCTCTGGGATCAGCCATGCTGACCTGCCTTGGGAGAGCAAGGGCAGAGATGTGAGGTTAGGATCTTCTGCTGCTTGGGGCTGAAGCCCATGTCATGCAAAAACCAAATTTTTGCATAGCCAGGGCTCAGCAGACTCTCCACACTTCCTGGTGGGGTGACAAAGAGCAGCATTGAGGGATCATTCTTTGGGGAGGATGGGGCAGGACTGGAGTCATGTCTGGCTGGTGTCTGGATGGGAGAACAGCAGGACACAGCTCCACACTCCCTTATGTCATTAGTCCTCCAACTCTGCCTGTCATGTCCTTTGCCATGTGCATTGCCCTTGAACCAATGACCTCCCTAACAGGGGCATCCCCCCCACTGGACACGACCACCACAGAGCCATCCACGGCCACACCAGACGTGTCCAGCCCAGCAGAGGTGACCACCCCAGTGACAACGTCTGCCAGAGCAGAGGAGAGCACACCAGGTAACCTTGCCCATGAGCACTCACTGGTCTCCTTAGTGCCCCTGATCTTCCTTCCAGTCCTGATTGCATTGCAGGGAATCTCCCAGACATGGGCCACCCCAGTCAGGCTGTTCCTGGCACCCCAGACCACAGGGATAATGCCAGCAGAGCATGGAGAGGAGCTGGGAAATGGGCTGTTGAGGCTTGATTCCAGGAACTCTGTAGCCATTGACTGTGAGGGAAACTGTTCCAAAAGAGATTTCCTCTCACTGCAAGCAAGGACACTACTATTGGGGAATCCTTCTGCCTTCTCTTCTTTGGTTCATGCATCAGTAGTATCAGAGCTATTTTCTGGACGTGCTCTGGGACTGGGGATGTGACTGGAGACATGAAAGATGCTGCATCAAAGGTTCTGAGATAGAGGAGAGATCTCCATGGACATGGACTTGCTTCCCAGGGAACAGAGAGCTGAGTGAAACAGCCAAGTCACAATGGTCATTTCAGTTGAATGAAAGACCTCTACAGGATATGATAGGAGTCATAGGACAGGGTCTCCTTGGAGAGGGACTGTCTTGGGGTGCCTGTCATGTGCTGATTCTGCTTGGAGCATTTTTCCTTGACACCAAATTCTTAGTTGTGCCTGTACCTCCATCCCTCACCAAAGACAACATATTCCTCTGGGAATTTCTGCCCACCAGACCTATCACTGCCTAGCCTTGCAGTGAACCTGCAGCTGCCCTGCTGTAAGAGCATATGTGGGGTCAGGAGGGTGCTGGGCTGGTGGGACTTTGACGCTGTGCCTTGTTCCCCGTGCCAGGTGCCAGCCTGCGCCTGTCGGGCGGCAGGAACGGCTGCGAGGGCCGCGTGGAGCTGTACGACGGCAGCACGTGGGGCACGGTGTGTGATGACCAGTGGGACCTGCGGGATGCCCAGGTGGTGTGTCGGCAGCTGGGCTGTGGGGAGGCCCTGGGGGCCCCACACGCTGCCCACTTTGGCCTGGGCTCGGGGCGCATCTTCCTGGACGACGTGCAGTGCCGTGGGGACGAGCCCTCCCTGCAGATGTGCAGGCACAACGGCTGGGGAGTGCACAACTGTGGGCACGTGGAGGATGCCAGTGTCATCTGTGCAGGTGGGTGGGTGGCAGAGACCACGGGATTTTTTGCACATCATTCTAAGTGGATTCTGAATTTATCCTCTGGGATCAGGCCTGCTGAGCTGCCTTGGGAGAGCCAGGTTGGGTTCTTCTGCTGCCCAGGGCTGAAGCCCATGTCATGCAAAAGCCCTGTTGTTTCCCACAGCCAAGGCACAGCAGGCTCTGCACACTTCCTGGTGTAGGTGCTTGGTATGTGGGTAAAGAGCAGAATTGTGGGATTTCTTTTTGGGAGGATGCAGCAGGACTGGAGACATGTCAGGCTGGTGTCTGTATTGGAGGAAAGGCAGGACCCATGCCTTCTTCCCCCTTTAGTTCTCCAGCCTGACTTTTTATGTCCATGACCATGTCCATGTCAATCCACTACCACAAGCCAGCTGCATTCTTTGCCCGTTCATTCACTGCCTCTTCTTTCTTGCAGCCTCCCAACCAACCCCTCCTGCACAATGGCCATTCACAACAGGTAATTCCTGCTACCCAGCTAAGGTTCAGCTTTGCCATGGGTCCCAGTCTTAAGATGGCATATGGGGGAAAATAGGGGCTTCCTGCTTGGCTGATCCTGCTCACTGCATGACTGCTGGTCCTTTCTGCCCTTGACATCTCCAGGAGGCATGAGCTTTCCCCCTCAGGGAATGGGTCAATCTCATGGGTTGCAAAGGGCTTTTCAGCAAAAGACCCAGTTTCTTGATGATCTCTGCCCTCAGGCATTTCCCTCAGGCCCCAACAGCAGGTCTCTGTCCTGCAAATCTGCCATCTGTACACCCAGGGTCTTTGCTCCATCCCTGTCATCCCCTGGTCTATTTGGGACTGAACCACCCCAGGTTTAGGACCCTGGGGTACAATGTCCAAGAGAGCTAAGGTGGTGTGAGTTGTGGATGGCAGGCTGGAGTGACCCTGACCCTCATCCCTGTTCCCGTGCCAGGTGCCAGCCTGCGCCTGTCGGGCGGCAGGAACGGCTGCGAGGGCCGCGTGGAGCTGTACGACGGCAGCACGTGGGGCACGGTGTGTGATGACCAGTGGGACCTGCGGGATGCCCAGGTGGTGTGTCGGCAGCTGGGCTGTGGGGAGGCCCTGGGGGCCCCACAAACTGCCCACTTTGGCCTGGGCTCAGGGCGCATCTTCCTGGACGACGTGCAGTGCCGTGGGGACGAGCCCTCCCTGCAGATGTGCAGGCACAACGGCTGGGGAGTGCACAACTGTGGGCACGTGGAGGATGCCAGTGTCGTCTGTGCAGGTGGGTGGGTGGCAGAGACCACAGGATTTTTTGCAATCATTCTGAGTATGTTCTGGATGTGTCCTCTGGGATCAGCCGTGCTGACCAGCCTTGGGAGAGCCAGGGCAGAGATGTGAGGTTGGGTTCTTCTGGTTCCTGGGGCTGGTAGCCCATGTCATGCAAAAGCCAAATTTTTGTATAGCCAGTGCTCAGCAGGCTCTCCACACTTCCTGGTGGGGTGACAAAGAGCAGCATTGAGGGATCATTCTTTGGGGAGGATGGGGCAGGACTGGAGTCATGTCTGGCTGGTGTCTGGATGGGAGAACAGCAGGACACAGCTCCACTCTCTTATGCCAATAGTCCTCCAGCTCTGCCTGTCATGTCCTTTGCCGTGTCCATTGCCCTTGAACCAATGACCTCCCTAACAGGGGCATCCCCCCCACTGGACACGACCACCACAGAGCCATCCACGGCCACACCAGACGTGTCCAGCCCAGCAGAGGTGACCACCCCAGTGACAACGTCTGCCAGAGCAGAGGAGAGCACACCAGGTAACCTTGCCCATGAGCACTCACTGGTCTCCTTAGTGCCCCTGATCTTCCTTCCAGTCCTGATTGCATTGCAGGGAATCTCCCAGACATGGGCCACCCCAGTCAGGCTGTTCCTGGCACCCCAGACCACAGGGATAATGCCAGCAGAGCATGGAGAGGAGCTGGGAAATGGGCTGTTGAGGCTTGATTCCAGGAACTCTGTAGCCATTGACTGTGAGGGAAACTGTTCCAAAAGAGATTTCCTCTCACTGCAAGCAAGGACACTACTATTGGGGAATCCTTCTGCCTTCTCTTCTTTGGTTCATGCATCAGTAGTATCAGAGCTATTTTCTGGACGTGCTCTGGGACTGGGGATGTGACTGGAGACATGAAAGATGCTGCATCAAAGGTTCTGAGATAGAGGAGAGATCTCCATGGACATGGACTTGCTTCCCAGGGAACAGAGAGCTGAGTGAAACAGCCAAGTCACAATGGTCATTTCAGTTGAATGAAAGACCTCTACAGGATATGATAGGAGTCATAGGACAGGGTCTCCTTGGAGAGGGACTGTCTTGGGGTGCCTGTCATGTGCTGATTCTGCTTGGAGCATTTTTCCTTGACACCAAATTCTTAGTTGTGCCTGTACCTCCATCCCTCACCAAAGACAACATATTCCTCTGGGAATTTCTGCCCACCAGACCCATCACTGCCTAGCCTTGCAGTGAACCTGCAGCTGCCCTGCTGTAAGAGCATATGTGGGGTCAGGAGGGTGCTGGGCTGGTGGGACTTTGACGCTGTGCCTTGTTCCCCGTGCCAGGTGCCAGCCTGCGCCTGTCGGGCGGCAGGAACGGCTGCGAGGGCCGCGTGGAGCTGTACGACGGCAGCACGTGGGGCACGGTGTGTGATGACCAGTGGGACCTGCGGGATGCCCAGGTGGTGTGTCGGCAGCTGGGCTGTGGGGAGGCCCTGGGGGCCCCACACGCTGCCCACTTTGGCCTGGGCTCGGGGCGCATCTTCCTGGACGACGTGCAGTGCCGTGGGGACGAGCCCTCCCTGCAGATGTGCAGGCACAACGGCTGGGGAGTGCACAACTGTGGGCACGTGGAGGATGCCAGTGTCGTCTGTGCAGGTGGGTGGGTGGCAGAGACCATGGGATTTTTAGCACGTCATTCTGAGTGGGTTCTGGATTTATCCTCTGGGATCAGGCCTGCTGAGCTGCCTTGGGAAATACAGGGCAGAGATGTGAGGTTGGGATCTTCTGCTGCCCAGGGCTGAAGCCCATGTCATGCAAGAGCCCTGTTGTTTCCCACAGAGGGCACAGCAGACTCTGCACACTTGCTGGTATAGGTGCTCAGTGAGGGAGCAAGGCGCAGGATGGTGGGATTGGTTTTTGGAGGACAGAGCAAGATTGGAGACATGTCAGACTGGTGTATGGGTGGGGGAAAGACAGGATCCACTCCCCATTTCCCCTTTAGTTCTCCAGCCTGGCTTTTTATGTCCATGTCCATGACTATGACCATGTCCATGTCCATATCCCTGTTGATCCATTCCCACCAGCTCCCTGCCCATTCATTCACTGCCTCTTCTTTCTTGCAGCCTCCCAGCCAACCCCTCCTGCACAATGGCCATTCACAACAGGTAATTCCAGCTCATCCGGCTAAGATTCAGCTTTGTAGTGGGCCCCAGTCTGGCATAACAGGAGGTTAGGGGCTTCCTGCTTGGCTGATCCTTCTCAGTGCATGACTGCTGGTCCTTTCTGCCCTTGACATCTCCAGGAGGCATGAGTTTTCCCCCTCAGGGAATGGGTCAATCTCAAGGGTTCCATAGGGCTTTTCAGCAAAAGACCCAGTTTCTTGATGACCTCTGTCCTCAGGCACTTCCCTCAGGCCCTAGCAGGAGATCCCTGGACAGGGCAAATCTGCCATCTGCACTCCTGGGGTCTTTGCTCCATCCCTGTCCTGCCCTGGTCCGTTTGGAACTGAACCACCCCAGTTCAAGGTCACTGGGGTACAATGTCCAAGACAGCTGGAGAGGTGTGGGCTGTGGATGCTGGACTGGAGTGACCCTGACCCATGGTGTGTTCCTGTGCCAGGTGCCAGCCTGCGCCTGTCGGGCGGCAGGAACGGCTGCGAGGGCCGCGTGGAGCTGTACGACGGCAGCACGTGGGGCACGGTGTGTGATGACCAGTGGGACCTGCGGGATGCCCAGGTGGTGTGTCGGCAGCTGGGCTGTGGGGAGGCCCTGGGGGCCCCACAAACTGCCCACTTTGGCCTGGGCTCGGGGCGCATCTTCCTGGACGACGTGCAGTGCCGTGGGGACGAGCCCTCCCTGCAGATGTGCAGGCACAACGGCTGGGGAGTGCACAACTGTGGGCACGTGGAGGATGCCAGTGTCATCTGTGCAGGTGGGTGGGTGGCAGAGACCACGGGATTTTCTGCACATCATTCTGAGTGGGTTCTGAATTTATCCTCTGGGATCAGCCATGCTGACCTGCCTTGGGAGAGCCAGGGCAGAAAGGCGAGGTTGGGTTCTTCTGCTTCCTGGGGCTGGTAGCCCATGTCATGTAAAAAACAAATTTTTGCGTAGCCAGGGCTCAGCAGGCTCTCCACACTTCCTGGTGGGGTGACAAAGAGCAGCATTGTGGGATCATTCTTTGTGGAGGATGGGGCAGGACTGGAGTCATGTCTGGCTGGTGTCTGGGTGGGAGAACAGCAGGGCACAGCTCCACACTCCCTTATGTCATTAGTCCTTCAGCTCTGCCTGTCATGTCCTTTGCCGTGTCCATTGCCCTTGAACCAATGACCTCCCTAACAGGGGCATCCCCCCCACTGGACACGACCACCACAGAGCCATCCACGGCCACACCAGACGTGTCCAGCCCAGCAGAGGTGACCAGCCCAGTGACAACGTCTGCCAGAGCAGAGGAGAGCACACCAGGTAACCCTTCCCATGAGCACTCACTGGTGCTGACCTCCCTTGGGCACAGAGGTGAGATTGGGGTCTTCTGCTGCTTGGGGCTGTTAGCCCATGTCATGCAGATCCCCACTGTTTCCCACAGAGGGCACAGCAGGCTCTCCACACCTGGTGGAAGTGCTTGCTGCAGTGGGAAAAAACAGGATTGTGGGATTGATCTCTGGGGGAAGGTGGGGCAGGACTGGGGACACCTCGGGCTGCTCTCGTGGCAGGGAAAAGGCAGGACCCATTCTCTCTCTTCCCCCTTTTGTTCCCCAGCTTGGCTTTTCATGTCCATGTCCTTGTCCATATCCCTCTGCATCTACTACCACAAGCCAGCTGCATTCTCTGCCCTTTCATTCACTGCCTCCTCTTTCTTGCAGCCAACCGTCCAACCCCTCCTGCTCAATGGCCATTCACAACAGGTAATTCCTGATCACCCAGCTTATAAACAGTTTTACAGAAACCCCAGCCTGGAAAGAGAAGAGTAGAGAAGAGAGAGGATCTGCTGGTGTGATCCTGCTCAGTGCATGACTGCTGGTCCTCTCTGAGCCTGACATCTCCAGGGGGCATGAGTTTTTCCCCTCAGGAGATGGGCCACACTCAATGGATGCAAAGGGCTTTTCTGCAAATGATCCAGTGCCTTGATCAACTCTGCCCTCAGGCAGTTCCCACAGGCCCTAGCAGGAGATCCCTGGACAGGGCAAATCTGCCATCTATACACCCGGGGTCTTTGCTCCATCCCTGTCCTGCCCTGCTCCCCTTGAGGCTGCACCACCCCAGTTCAAGGTCACCACAGCAAAACCACCAAAACAACTGGGGAGGTGTGGGCTGTGGATGGCAGGCTGGAGTGACCCTGACCCTCATCCCTGTTCCTGTGCCAGGTGCCAGCCTGCGCCTGTCGGGCGGCAGGAACGGCTGCGAGGGCCGCGTGGAGCTGTACGACGGCAGCACGTGGGGCACGGTGTGTGATGACCAGTGGGACCTGCGGGATGCCCAGGTGGTGTGTCGGCAGCTGGGCTGTGGGGAGGCCCTGGGGGCCCCACAAACTGCCCACTTTGGCCTGGGCTCGGGGCGCATCTTCCTGGATGACGTGCAGTGCCGTGGGGACGAGCCCTCCCTGCAGATGTGCAGGCACAAGGGCTGGGGAGTGCACAACTGTGGGCACGTGGAGGATGCCAGTGTCGTCTGTGCAGGTGGGTGGGCAATAAAGGCAGCTGAGTCTCCAGTGGAGCTTACAGCCCAGCCCCAGTGCCCCCATCCCCTCCTCCCTGCGGTCCCATCCTGATCCCCTGTGTGCCCCAGGACCTTTCTCATGAGCAGCGCATTTCACTCGTGTCTCTTCTTCCTTCACACCCACAGCTTCTGCAGCCACCACACCACCTCCATCAGGTAATGCTCTTCTGTGTCTCTTCTCACCTTTCTAATTTGTGGGCTGTCTCCCTTTAGCACATTTTTTTAAATTTGTCTTTTGTCTCTGTGACAGTACCATTTTGAATTTGTGTGATGATTCCTGGACAGGCTGTGATGTCCCCTTGCCTTTCAGTGATGCTGTTTTTCCAACCATGCTGATTGGCTGTGTCAAGCCATTTCCTTGCTGGGCAATTCAGCTGGGTCAGGGCCTAGGAAATATTGTCTAAATCTCCAATTTCTAACTGCATTCATCAGCACTGGGAGAATGATGTTAAAGTATGGCAATGTGGAATCTAAGGCACTCCTGCTTACTAGAGCTGTTAGGGTCTCTTTTATAATTTTGCCTCAGAAAGCAGGTTTTTAGATTTAGAGCTTGACTATTCACAGTTGAAAATAATATGAAGTGAATTTCACTAGAGCCTGTCCAGTCTGATCAGAGGAAGAGTCAGTGTCTGGGTACAGCTGATGCTTCCAAGCTTGGAATAGCCTGTGAATCCCAAAATCCTGAGGCAGGGAGGCATGTATTGTACTGGTGGGTGTCTTTGTGCAGGACTACTACGTGGGTTGTCACCTCTACATGTCAAATCTTGTAGCATTTAAGTTCAAAGCTTGTGTTCACCTCCCTCCAGAAAAGCTTTTAGGATTATCTGTGTGTTTAACAAGTATTATGTCATTCATGCTGGCAGGAACACAAAAGCTTTTTGCAGCCATGTTTATAGAAGAAATGAGTTATATTTAAGACTTTCTCCAGCAGCCTGGAGTGCTTATTTCAGTCTGAGACCATAAAATTAACAGAGTTTCCTAGAAGACTTGCAACTTATTTACCCTGCAAAGTCCTTAGGGGAATAAAGAGAAGCAGCAGAGTAACTGAGGGGAGGGTGTTTGCTGAGGAAGGTACTTCCATTTAGACTGTCAGGACACCTCCCAGAATCAGACCTTGACTGTAAAAAGAAGAGACCAGAGCAGAAAGCATCAAGGTATTTCCAGCCCATCCTGAAGAGGGTAGTCTGACACCACAAATGTGACAGGGAATTCCAAATCCAACACGAAAGTAAAGGCTAAAGCAAAAAACCAAATATTTGTTTTGATTTGGCTCATACAGAATATCACCCACAGTCAGCAGGGGACCTGCTTTTCCAGAGCTACAGATGAGATGCACAGCTCAAGTGCACTTTTGCAGAGGTTACTGTAAGTAAATTCTTTTCCATTTCTTTCTGCAGCACCTTATTACTGTGGTGGCTCAATCTCAGATTCCTCTGGGATGGTGCAGAGTCCCAACTACCCTGGAAGTTATCCAAACAACGCTGACTGTGAGTGGGAGATACAAGTCGAGAGCAATTTCCGTGTTACACTCACATTTAGAGATATTGCGTAAGTAAAACACCAATTCCCTGAGCAAATAGCAAAGTCAGAACTTACCTGAGAAGTTTGAAAGCTTATCTAAAACAGGCAACCTTCTTAATTTTAAAGATACTTGCAAGAACATCAGGCAGTTGGAAGACCAGATCAAAATCTACACTACTGTAGTATTTTTTGCTCACAATTTTCTGCTACAGCTACATACAAACCATACATGAAACCTGAAGGATTTTATCACATGTTAGGCAGTGAAATCAGAGTTTCTGGAACAGATTTAACAAGGGGCTGATGTTTTGTTCACCAGGATGCAAAGCAGCACGTGCCAGCATGACTACATTGAAGTCTATGATGGGCCTCGACACTCTTCCCCGCTTCTTGGGAGACTTTGCTCTGGTTCCTTCCCCACATTCATCTCCTCTTCAAACATGATGACCATTCGCTTTCACAGTGATTCTCGAAGCTCCTTCAGAGGCTTTCAGGCTCACTACTCCTCCATCCCAGCAGATCATAACACCAGTAAGTCCTCAGCTGGTGTTTCCCAACAGACAAGCTTATTTATTGCTTTTGTTTGCAAAATAAGTATCTGCATAAATTTAAAGGTGTTTGTGGAAATTGAATGATGAAAAACATGATGGGTTGGGGTGTGAACTGCCCGACTTCTAAATTAAGAAAACAACACTTGCCTAAACTACAACCTTTAATCATTAACAAACTCCTGAAGTCACCGGTATATTGTACCTCCTCCTTCTGCCAGCCCTTCAGTGCCTGCCAGACTACATGCACGCAGTGGTGAGCAGGGACTACCTCCAGTCCCAAGGCTACTCAGCCCAGATGGTCACCCTGAATGACAATCGCTGCAGACCAACAATCACCTCGCAGGAGGTTGTGTTCAACATTCCCTACGATGGCTGCGGGACGATACGAGAGGTGCGTTCACCAGGGTGGGCTCTGAATTGCAGGACCCACTGTGAGAAGAGTCACAAAAAAAAGGCCATTGTGACCAACGAGAGCTGGAGGGTTTAGTGCTTTAGCTTTCCAAGCCTTAGGGAATATCTGTGCTTAATAAGAAAGAGCTTCTAGGGAGGAAAACATGGGAGAGAGCTATATGAATTTTCTGTGATTTAAAATAGGTGTAGTCCTTTAAATGCACAGAATTGGGATGCCTGTGTTCTACACAACTGCTGTTTGTACAGATGTTCAGTGAGTTGGCTCTGCCTTGATTTAACAGGGTTTTTCTCTGCTGAATCCTGTTTAATTACATACAATTTACACTGTGTGAGCAGAAAAGACCAACATCGAGCTCCTTTTGATTTAAAGTGTGTAAGATGAACCTACATTTTTAAAATGCCTATTTAAGCTTATCAAATCTTAGAACTTTCACGGAATGTGACAAAAAAGCAATTCCTCATTTTAAATTGCACATTTAACAGGAGAACAACGATACAATCAACTACTCCAACACGATCAGAGTCGCATATTCTGGGCACATAATCAAGAGGAAAAAGAACATCAACTTACACATCAGTTGCAAAATGCTGCAGAAGACGTGGATGCAAGTCATGTACACTGCTGAGGACACTGTAGACGTAAATGAATACCAGTTTGGAAGATACGACATGAACATCACCTTTTATGATTCCCCAGCGTTCTCGCGGCAAGTGCGCCACTCGCCCTACTTCATCGGCTTGAACCAAAATTTGTACCTCCAAGCCTGTCTTCACAGCTCAGACCCGAACCTGAAGGTGTTCGTGGACACGTGTGTGGCATCACCCGATCCTCGTGACTTTAACACTCTGGCCTATGACATAGTCAGGAATGGGTAAGGGCTTTCTTCAAGCTGTTAGAACCCCACCTGTGATCCGCATTTATTTAAAAGGATAGAGCCAGTCTGAGTTGGGTTACAACAGACTGTTTTTATTTTAACAGCATGAGCCTGGAAATAAGAAATTACATTTAGACCTTACTAACGTTTCATTTCAATTACTTCATCTTTGTCCTATGAGCAAAATTCAAAGTAGTGGGAGCGACGTAAATGAGACAGTGAAAACTGGCAGCAGGACTCTGTAATCCTAGGAGTTTAATGTTTTAGTACAGCCAGGTCAAGCATTAGACTAACTTTTTTATGCCTTGCATAGCACAGATATTAGTAAGAGTCTGTTCTTCCTTCTTCTTATAGTGTCTTCCTCTGGGGAAAAAAGAAGAAGAGTTGTCAGTGATCTAGCTCCTTCATAGGACTTAAATAAGCTTATATTTTTAAAGTCTATCTGCTGTGCAAGTTGCATTTTTAGCCCTTTCTTTTTAGTATCTGACTATGATATAGTTCATTTTTAATCTATTGCATTTTTGGAGGAATGTGCCCCTGTGCATCCCTGCAGACTAACCACCTTTCTTTTGGTTCCTTTCCAGGTGTCCCAGAGACTCTTCCTACACCACCTTCTACTCCCCTTCCAGCCACTTCGCCCGGTTCAAATTCAACGCCTTTGAGTTCATCAGCCGCCACCCCTCGGTGTACCTGAAGTGTGAGCTGATGGTCTGCAGGCTCGGGGACTACTCCTCCCACTGCTACCGGGGCTGCACCGGCAGGGCCAAGAGAGACACGAGTCCTGTCGAGGAAAAAGTGGACGTGGTTGTCGGGCCGATTCGGCTCCGAGAAGGGGCTGCTCAGAGCGGGGATACTACTAAAGCCAAATAGATTCCTCTCACATCTGCTCTGAGGTGACTTCAGGCCCCAAGAAAAGCCATAGCTCTGCGCTGCTGACACCTGTCACTCAAATCTGCTTTTGCCAACTTCGCCGTGAAAAGGAAGAGATCGACTCTTTGCAAGCCCCCTATTCTCACCTGCATATTTAAAATGTGTAACTGCTTTGGCTGTCCAAAAGGAGAGATTGCCTGTAACCCATTTTAGTGCTGTAACTCCTTGAATTGAACCAATTAGTTCCAATCTGCTCGTGTAATGGCACTTGGGGGACATGGTTTGGTGATGGACTTGTCTGTGCTAGTTTAATGGTTGGACTCAATGATCTTAAAGGTCTTTTCTAACCTAAATAATCCATGATTCCATGATGGCCAGCTGGGAGCTAACACCCAGCCTCCCTGAGAAGCATTTCATTCCCTCAGTTGTCTGCTGCTTATGAAGCTGACTTTTAAGTTGTCAGCCCTGCCAGTATAAAGCCTGTCCGAATAGCTGAAAACAATGAATCTGTGATGGGATCTCTTACTTCTGATTTCAGCCTGGGAACCATCCCTTTAATACAGGAGCTCTTTGTGCCCTGATCTTTAATATACTGAGATAAATCTCCACCAGCTTTCACTCATAGGGCTGGGCTCTTCTGAGCCTCCTCCCCAGGCGGTCCCCTCTGCTGCTGACAGCTCCCTCACACTGGCTGTTAGTGCTGTTGCCATCCTGGCAGCTGCAGTTTTTGTTCTTGATGGTTTTACTGCAAGAGCAGCACTGAAGAAACTGCTTTCACGTGGGAGAATGTCAGATCCAAGGTCAGCACCACCCACCAAATGGCTACAGGGCAAGTGTCACTTATTCTCCAGCCACCAAAATGCCTCACTGGTGACAGTCACACACGTGCCATTTGTAGGAAGCCGTGATATCTTCACCTGCAATGAATCCTGGCCTGCTAAAGTGCTTTAGAGTAGCTTTGTAATCCTAACATCTCTTAAAAAATCATCTCAAATAATTTCAATAGCCATGCCACAAGTTTTCTGATACAACCATTTTATCATTTTTCTCTTCTTCAGTTCTCTTCTCACATCAGTCTAAAACCGTTTATCCGATGCCTCAGAATTTTGTGAGTTGGACTGAAAATGTGAATGAGGTACCAAAAAATACTTCAAGGCTTATTAAAAGGAAGGAAAATTTAATTTGGAGAGAATGAGTCATGTCTGGAAAGGAAATGTAAACACTGATCTTACCACAGCAAATGGAAT
The DNA here is from genome assembly GCA_038380795.1 of Pyrocephalus nanus. Lineage (NCBI taxonomy): Eukaryota > Metazoa > Chordata > Aves > Passeriformes > Tyrannidae > Pyrocephalus > Pyrocephalus nanus. Next base: position 2,717,716 of record CM076268.1, read on the forward strand.
TGTGCCTATGCAATATTCTAATTATTTTGAGCATTGCTTTTAATGCTAAATTTCTTGTTGAAATAATAATAGGACTGTGTTTATCTAATGCAGAGATTTCCAAGCCAAAAGTAATCCGTTTTGTGAGCAGTGTAATTTACAATCAAAAGAAGGAATGTTTACAAAGAAATAAATCTATTTTGTCTTTCAAATTAACGTCTCTGTGCTTTAAGTAACAAACAGATGTTTTACTGTGTTGAAGAGTGTGATCTCTTGGACTAAAAATTCCAAACGATGGAGTATTTGACTTTCCAGTATTTGACATTCTGCCCATCAGGTTTTTTTTTAAACACTTCTACATGATGTTTTGAAGAGGTGTGAGGTACTTCTGTTGTCTGCAAGTGCTGGGTACAGCTCTCTGTGTGTGTCTACAGCAAGGAATTTTAAAGTCAGGAAACCGTAAAGGGGGGTTAAAAAAAAATTAAATAAAGTTTAGCAGGAAAAGAAAAGGTGTCCAAACCTCACAGGGAAGGCCTTGAAATGCTCTCTGGTTCCTCACTGATGGCAGAGGTATTTGCAAAGCTAAGAAGCAAGTTTTCACTTCTCTAGATTGAGTAAATCCAAATTCAAAATATGTTTAGTTAAAGATGTTCCTTTTCACTGACACACATCCTGAACCAGGTAAAACCATAAATCTCACCCAAAAAATCAATTCTCAGCCAGAAGACATTTCAATTCTCACAAAAATGTCCTTTAAAAGTTGAAAGACATTTAATATCTGCCCTCCAGAAGAGTTTTTGTTCAAATTTTACTACTTTTGGCTGCTGATCACAAAATTATTTATTTTTTTTTTCCCCTTTGTGGCTGTGAGGAGTTTGGCTTCTCAGGGCTTACCCAGCCTTTCAGAATGTCTTGTGTGCATTCACAAATCAGACTGAAATATGCTGGAAATGCAAACACCCAAATCCCACATAAACATTTATCACTGGTGCATGAAAACATGAAAAGCAAGACCTGAGATTTTTTGCCTTTCATCTCATGGTTAAAAATACAAAGAATTAAAGCCAAAATGTAAACTGAATTTGTTTATTTGGCCTTTTGTTTTGGTTTTTTTGTTTATTTTGTGTGGGGTTAGTGTTGTGCCAGTCTCACAGTGAAGCCTGGTGCCTGAAAGTACCAGCAAGCAAAAATTAGCAAGTTTTGGCTGCGATAGAGTTAATTTTCTTCCTAGTAGCTGGTACAGTGCTGTGCTTGAATCCCTAGCAATTTGGTTTCAAATACATGCATATTTTTTTTTAGGAAATAATTTCACAGGGTCTATAAGTTCCCAAAGTTTTGCTATTCCCAGAGTTACAAGGCCACCTATTTGGCCAGCACTGGGTTTGAAGCAAAGCTCAGAAGCAAAATCCTTGTTTGCTTGTTTGTCTTGCTGAATTTCCCGTGCTTTGCTGTCCTGTTTATCTTTCTATTCTAATTTTGGATTATGAAGCAGATAATTCAGCTCTGCAGTCCTCCTTCCCAGGAACCCACTAGAATAATATTTATAATTGGGTATAAATAAACATTGTTTTGTTTCTGCATCTCGTAGCTAGAAAGCAGATTCATCTTTCAGTTGTTAATAACAAATCCTCATGCAGACTGAGATTTAAAAAAGCCAATTAGAGTTTGCAGGGTATGTGCAAGAAACATGATTTTTTTTGCTTTTGTTATTTTCCCCCCATCCTATCCCATAGAATCCTACAGATATTCATTGACACCAAGCTGAATTAAGCAGCTAAGCATAATCTTCTGCCCATAGTTTGGGCTTTAGGAGTCTTTTAATGCCTGAGCCCAAAAGCTTGCACCAAATTCCAGTTAAATGGCTAGAGGAATACACTCTGGAGATCACTTCACTTGACTCATAATTTGATTTTTTTTTTTTTTTTAATTAACTGCATCTAATGCGTTAACTGCATTTTTTTTTAATTAACTGCATCAGACTCACCAACTCACCACCCAGTTTTAACAGGGTTGCTCCAGGCTCTACCTTTAAAAGGAAATGAGGCAGAGAGAAACAGCACATGCTATTTGAGACTGACCCACCACAGCCACATAAAAACTACTGCAGTCCTTTGCTCTCCAGCACCCCTAAGCCCAAGCAAAATTTTTTCCCCCACACACTTTCTGTTAAATGCCTTTTGTTACAGTATTTTCCTTTTTTATTTGCTTTTTGTTATTTTGGCAGTTCATTTATCATGTATTTATTTATGTTGCTATTTATTTGTGGGGTTTTGTTTGTAATTATTATTTTATGTATTATTTATTAACCTGGAACATTGTTGGCCAGAGAAGCTGTGGCTGCTCCATCCCTGGAAGTGTCCAAGGCCAGGTTGGACGGGGCTTGGAGCAACCTGGGCTAGTGGAAGGTGTCCCTGCCCATGGCAGGGGGTGGAATGAGATGATCTTGAAGGTGCTTTCCAACCCAAACTATTCTAGCATTCTGTTTTCATGGGGGTTTTACTTTATTTTTTATCTGTTTGGCAGTGTTTGGGAAAAACTAAGGAGACATTAAAATCCTCATAGCACTTGTATATGTCAGATTTTCTCTCTCAGACCCAAGAACCATGACACAAAAAGTCTACTTTAATGACATCCCTCCTGGCTGAGGAAACACATCAGTGACCCATCTGCGTCACTGGGAGTGAGATTTGTTTTCCTTTCCTAGAACAACACTTGGATCACCTCTTTTGCCCTGAATCAGCGGGTACCCATCCAAGCAGATTTTTTTTCCTTCTTCTCTCTCAAATAAGTGGATTAGTCACAGGGTGTAATGTAGAAATTAATTGTACTGTTGCTGTTCTAAAGTCTGAATGACTGCCATCTCTTTTCTTAGTTTTTTTTTTCCCTTTTTTTCAGGAACTGTAGTTGGAAAGAGATGAGTTCTCTCTTTCCTCCTGGTGATCCATACTGAGGTGTTTCTGAAGCATTTGGCATTAATTGTCACCATCTTCCACTGCTAATCCTGGACTCAAGCAGGGCTTTGTTCCATGACATATGATGAAAATTATGTTGATATGAGGGCTCTGTTCTCCCATGAAGGGAGGTGTGAGGGACCATGACTTCATACAACAACCTTAGAGGAGGTTGCAGCCAGCTGGAGGTTGGTCTCTTCTCCTGAGGAACAAGCAACAGGACAAGAGGAAGGAGCCTCAGGTTGTGCCAGGGGAGTTTTAGAGTGGATGTTAGGGAAAATTTCTTCACAGGAAGGGATGGTCAAGCTGGAACAAACTGCCCAGGGCAGTGGTGGAGTCTCCATCCCTGGAGGGATTTAAAAGCCGTGTAGATGTGGCACAGGGGTTAGTGGTGGCCTTGGCAGTGCTGAATAAACAGTTGTACTTGATGGTCTTATAGAGAGCTTTTCCAACCTAAATGATTCTCTGTGGCAAAGCCAGGCCTTCTTTCCAAAATGCTGGATCCTTCCATCCCTTTTTTCAGGCTCAGAGAGCCACCTGTGTAGCCCCAGTTGCAGAAGGGAGGCCAAAATTTGTTGCTTCAGCTTCTTTTCAAGCTCTTGAGCGAGGGCAGCGTTCATTGGAGAGCTGCACTCTCAGCATGTAGAGTAAACACTTGATCTAAGCCTTGCCAGTGGGAAACAAGCCTTCTTTGTTCCAGAAGTTCACTGTATTTCGGCAAGGAATGCATTGTTGAGGAAGACAAGTGGGGTGCTCTCTGCCAGCACTGCAAGGATTCACCCAGGCATCACATGAGATGCTTCCCAAGGGCAGTGAAGTCTGGCAGCTGCGGTGACACTTGCAGGTCAAGCTGAAAATTAACTGTTTGAGATGCAAGTTATAATTTGTACAGTCTTTAGGTGTTTCTGGCATTGCATTTTGAAAAAAAAAAAAAAATCATTTTGTTTCCCAGCAGAAAAGGCAGTCCATTGCCCTGGAAATGCTTTCTCCCTGGCTGCCTTTGGATATTCCAAGGGAAGGGTTTAACAGTCCCATAGTCCCACAGAAGAGAAAGGCTCCAAACAGTAATTCCTCAAAAAAAAAAAAAAAAGGCATTAGAAATAAGGTCTCAAACAAAAAAGAAAAAAAAAATCTAGAATGCTTTTAGAAGTTAAAAGTAATTCCACTTTATTAAATTACATTGGCCATGGCTGCTCTTTCAGGTTCTTGCCTTCCAGTAACATTTCCCCTGTAGCATTCAAACATCCCTTGATTTTATTTTGATTTACCTTGGATTTTTATTTCAGTGACTACGTTGTCTTATTTACACAATTTTTAATCACTAACACTTTAAAAATTCATTTTTTCCCCTTCAGCCATAAACTTATTTGTTTCAAAACCGGTGTGACTTCTGTTGTGGACTTGTAACAGTCTTGAGACAAGGTGCAATAATCTGCTTCTTGCTGCTTCAATAACATTTTTAGCACAATGTGCACTGCCCCATTTCCGAGATAAATGTTGCAGTTACTGCAGTGACTGAAAACTCCACCCAGAAATGACTGACCCTTTTCACCTTCACAGCTGCCACAGGACCTGAAGCAACAGGTCACAAGGAATTTTATAGTTTTGTCAAGCTGAAAAATGCCCCCCTGAACCAGAAAACTCATTCCTCAGGAGCATTGTGCCCCTTTTCACAGCCAGATTGTTGCCAAATCTCCGTCCTGCTCAGAGCCCTTCCCTCCTTTTTTTTTTTTTTTCTTTTTAATCAATATTTGACATGTCAAACTTCCACCCGACCAAGATTCAAAATCTTTCAGAGCATTTTAGCCAGTGTCACTCAGAGTCCATCCAGTACTATCACACTCTTTTAATCACCTGTAATCTCTGCTAACCAGTTCTGTTTGCTCACTACCCAGGCTGGGGAGGAGCACCCAAAAGCAATCCCGAGGCACATTCTGCCCTTACAGAACCAACAAGCTTTCACACAGGAGACTCTTCACGAACTTAAGGCCCTAATCCCACCTATCTCACCTTGACAAAGCTCCTATTGAATGCCTGCAGATCGTTTATTTGAGTGAGATCATCAGGATGAAACAAATCCCAAGGTTTGGGGTCACGACTCCTCGGCAGCCCAGGGGCAGGAATCAACGAGAAGGAACCAGGGCTGTGTCAGATCCCTCTGAAGAAGGATATGTTGTGATCTTCTGGCCATTCTAGGTCCTTACCCAAATTTAACCCCGGCAATTTTTTTTAATGTCTGTCAGCTGGTGAGAAAGTTGCAAAGTTGTCCCGCTCTCCGTTGATTTTTCAAGTTGTTAGCAAGGAAAGGCAGCTCATCATGTCATGTGTCATCATTTTTCTCGCCTTCAGAACACATTTCTGTCTTGAAATAATTTTCCCTAGCATGAACTTCCTCTTTAAATTAATTATTACTGATTTACATCTTCAGTTTCTTTGGTAGTTTCTGCATATGGAAACCTTCTTAAAATACAGTTTATTTTGAGCAGAATGAAAGCACTAATATTGCTTTGCATAGTTTTCATGAGGCTAACCATGGATTTTTAAAGAGAATAAATAAATGAAACTGAAATGTAATGTATCTGGTTTGCCACAGTATGGAAAGGATGGGACTTTCTGTGAGTGAAAAATTTGTTTCTGTGGATCAGGTTACTAAAAGCCCCAAGTCTTAAAAAAAGAAAAGGCATTGCATAAACCAGCATTTTATCTGTTGGTAGAATTACCTCACACACAAAAGAGGCCTAAGAGACTCTTTCCACTTCATAATGAAACTCCAGGGCCCTTCAGTGATGTTAAAATGCAAGGAGAAAAGAAAATTCAGTTATAAGTAAGTCATGGTCACACTGGCTTGATTAACCTCTTCTCTTGGTCACCTTTGCCTCAGTGAGTTGAACCTTGATTTTCCTCTACTAATTTAAATACTTCATTGCAAATATATCAATAGATAAACACCCACCAGCATTTGTCTAACACAGTTAATTTATTTCCCTGCTACTAATTTCACAACCAGTATTCAGCTGGTAATAAATCAGTATACAGAGAATCATGGAATGGTTTGGATTTGGAAAGGACCTTAAAAATCCTCTTTTTCCAACTCCCTGCCACAGGCAGGAACACCTTCCACTAAACCAGGTTGCTCAGAGCCTCATCCAACCTGGCCTTGAAAAACTGATTTAGATAACTGTGAACATCTGCCTGGTCCAAACCAGGGATCTTTGGGTCAAACAGTGACCCAGAAAAAGACAAAGGATTTCAAATTCCCCCACAATGACACTGTAGGTCTGCTGGCACCAATGAAATTCCTGTCTCCACCTTCCCTGGAGAGAATCCAATAGCCCCCATGATACACTAGATCAGCTTCAGAATATTCCAGAATTTTAATTTAGTGGTTTGGCAACCTATAAAGCCCTATCTCCTTCTCTGCACAGGGAAATGCACTTCTCATTAATTTATTTCTTCGGAAATGCAACCAAAGCTGCTAAGATAACAATGTTCATGTTGTTCATATTTTCCTATTTTTAACCCACAGCTTCTAGAGGACACAGGAGATCTGCTGAGTCCCATCATTCCTTTACTTGATCAAGTTTAAGAATTGGGCATTTACTGGTAACTAAATTTTGCATTTGTCTGATGCAAAGGGTGAAAGAAAACAGTTATTCAAAGAGGACAGAAAAGTGCCATGCTGTAGTCCTTCAAATGCTGTGGATGATTGTGGAGGACTCAAATGCTGAGAAACCACCCTGAAAAACAGTGCAAGGTGATCAGAACTCAGCACAGAGTGAAAATCAGACTCCCTCAGCCCCTCTCACTGCTCAGCAAATCACACTGCAAGCAGATGGAAGTCTTGGATACACTTTCAGAAATTTATCACAGTAAAGTGTCCTTCACACGTACCTGTTTGGCCTCTCTGGACTTCTCAGTGAAGAATAATGAAGAATAGCTTTTTCCCAACTAATTTCATCTATTACAAAGTCAAAAAGTCAGCAGGAATCATGCAAGGGTCCTGCTGAAGTTCTCTAATACTGCATTAAAAAAAAAAAACAACAAAAAAACCTTGAGTTTCATGCTGGCACAGCTCCCAGCGTTTTCTCCAGAGAAACATTAGTGAATTTATCTAATCAGCTTTGTTTCCTGAGTTAAACACTCCTCATGAGAAGGAGCATCAGGAGGAGTCAATTAATCCAAATCAGTGGAAGCACTGGCTCAGGGTTCTCCTCTCTCCTCTACTGTGATTTGAGCTTTTTTTTTTAACTTTAATTTGGGAGTTGATTGGGTTGAGGGTTGCCTGTTTATGTGTTATCTCTGTGCACTTTTTAATCAATAATGCAGTGATTAATGTTATGTAGAGATGCCTCTGAATTAAAATCCTGAAAATCTGTTATGGTCTCCCCAGAGAAAAAGCTCTAAATAGAAATGTAGCTTTCAAAAATGAATTTTATTCTCCACAAGAATCAGACTTAGTTAGATTGTGCACTTCAGTCCACGTGTCTTGCTGCACTGATTTTCCTGTCAAAATCTACTCCAATGTAAAGGCAGTATTGGTGACATCTCCATTCCTGGCACCCCCCTGTGCACTGAAAAGCCACTAAAAGGTTTGCAGTGACAAATGTTTAGGGGCTGCTGGAGAATGTTTAAAGGTTCTGGTGGTACTCCATGTGACCCCCGCCCATGGTACCTGCTGAGGTCAAAGGGATTTGTCAGGAGCTGAGAAAACCTTCCCACTAAGACCATTGTCCACATGGAAGTGGAAAAAGCAGGAAAAGCTGCGAGAATGCAGCACGTGCCAAGGTAAGCAAGGTGTGTTGACACAAAGCCTTAGCTGGGCAGAGGGATGAAATGACCCGTCCCGCCATGGGTGCAGCCAAGGTCACCAAAACCCCTTGACTTTGGCATAACCTGCACCTCTGGCAAAGATTTTTCCCTCCCAGGGGTGGACTGAGGCTTCCAGAGACCCGATGGTGAATCCTCACCCCAAGGCAACTCTCCTCTGGGACTGGAAAGCCAGACCCACCCAATACTCAGTTTTGTCCAAAGAAGGTGGCTGCAGAGGGAAAGTTTCCACTTTAGCAGTAAATTAACCCTAAAGAGAAGGAACCTGCCTGCAGATTATGTTATCACAGGTGTGATTCACTTCACCTGGGATTTGCCCTTTCCTCTAATCATTCTTTAGTATGCAAAAATACCTTTCACTTCAGAACTTCCTGGACTTCCACTCGTGGCAGGGCACTGGTCATGGCCAGCACCTGGCTGTAGGAAACACAAAAGGGTTGAATAAAAAACAGGATTTTCTGTCTAAGAAATCTACTAAAAGTGCAGAAGGTATATCTAAAAAAATAACAAATGTATTACTGTGTCATGGGAAAAAAAAAGAGCCCCATTTTGTGAGTTCACACACATTAGTGATTCCTTTCTTTCGAAGAAGAGGAAATAAAAAGATCAGAAGCTGATGGCTCTGCTACTGGCATGAGAAATAGGCTGTGAACAATGGCCTCTCCTTCCCTTTCTCCAAAATATTTGTATGAAAAATACACCTACAGGAGAAAGGCACTCAGCCCTAGTTTGTTCCTTCAAAAGCACCTCAGTGAAATTTTTCACAATTATTAGACACAAGAGCTGCCAGGCGTGGTGGGTTATAATCTCTGTAAGGGATGATGAGGGAAGAGCTGCAAGGGCAGATGAAACAGGTGGATGTCCTGCTCTTTCTAGCTGTCTCTTTTGCCTGTGTTTGTTTTCCCCTCTCCTCGCTTTTAAAGGTATTTTCTGAAGTCGAGGCCTCTTTCCAGACTCCACAACAGCCCTGTGGTGTCGGAGCATCTTTCCCAGCCCCGTTCACGCTTCCCAAGGACAGTGCCTCGCTGCCCTCCGGTGGCAGCAGCCCCCAGAACAGCCTCATTTTCCCTCTGCTTTTAGCCCCGTTCAGCCCCAGACCCTTGTGGAAATTATACCACTCATTTTCCCTAAAAATGAGACGTTTAAATGCCTTTGGTGAGCTCACTTCTGTTTGTAAATGCTGGAGGAGCTGCAGAGCAGGGTGTGAAAATGTGTACCTCTGTCTGTGTGTGCACACACATATCCCACACTTCATGCATGCTATTTCCCAAATATTCAGATGCTGCACTTCAAAACACAAAATACACACTGAAATTCATATGCAGTCAGAAAGAGCTGAAAAAAAAAAAGTAGCTATTTGCAGAGAGAAGCAGTTTTGCCACTGCAACAGAACTTCACTCCATGAAGAAAGATTAACACCCAACCACCAGCATAAAGCTACTTCATGACAGACAAATGCTGCTTGTTTTCTGTGAGCAGATTTTGATAGATTTCTCTAAGAATATGTTCTGGGAAACAGCTTTGCTCTTCCAAGACCACAAAGGTCAGCCCTACTGTCATCACTGCTGGTTCCTGCCACGCAGGATTAGTCTGCTTGCTTACCTTTGGACTGAAATCTTACTCCTTCCTTTCTGGTCATAGAATTATACAATTATTTGGGTTGAAAGGGCTCTTAAAGCTCCTGTAGTTCCAACCCCTGTCGTGGGCAGGGACACCTTCCACTGTCCCAGGTTTCTCAGAGCTCCATCCAAACTGGCCTTGGACACTTCCAGGGATGGGGCAGCCACAGCTTCTCTGGGCAACCTGTGCCAGGGCCTGCCCACCCTCACAGGGAAGGATTTCTTCAAAGTATCCCATCTAACCCTGCTCTCTGACAGTTTAAAGCCATTCCCCCTTGTCCTGTCCCTCCAGGCCCTTATCCCTAGTCCCTCTCCAGCTCTCTTGGAGCTCCTTTAGGCACTGGAAGGGGCTCTAAGGTTTCCCTGAAGCCTTCTCCAAGCTGATCAACTCATCCTGTCACACTGTGACACTGGACACACCTTCTGCCCCCTCTGGTACCTGCCACCATTAATGCTTAAGAGGGTGCAAAACAGCCTGAGATGAGATCCAGCCTCATCAGGCAAGAGCTGGGTGGTAGAATCCTCAGCCCTCTGCATGTTTGGTGGGAATAATGACTCCTTTTGGACCTGCTTCACAAAAGAGACTGAGGAATGCTGAAAAAGCAAATATTGATGCTGCTTCTTATTCAAGATACTTGCATTCAGTCATATTCCCCAAACCTTCCCTTCCTGTATAGAGGCTTAGTTTGTGAATAGATTGGCTGCCTACAACTAGATAATGTGAGTTACTTCCCCACTTTCCATTAACATCCATTCTCCTGCTGCATGGGATTTCTTGGGCAAGTAGCTTTACTGCTGAGTACACTTCTGGCTGAGTCAGCAGAGAGGCACAGCTATTTCCACAGGAATCTACCCTTCCTAGGGAGAATATAGTTCCAAGGAAATTACTACCCATACAGTGTTTCAACCCAACTTAGAGCTACATGGAGAGAAATATATTGATAAAAATGTACCATAAACCCACTGAGTCAGTGCAGGAAATTATGCTGAATTCAAGCAATATACATGCAGAGAAGTGGGAGTTTAAGAAAAGTGCTCATGGAAAGAAAGAATTGGTGTTCACTTTTAATTCAGAAAAGAAAATTTAGTTCTGTTTTTTTACTGTAGATGAGACTCATCTCCCTCCTGACAGTACAGAGTGAGGCAGAGCAGGAGCCACCCTCAGGGGTGTCAGAGGCCATGGGGGTGCTGACACCACCCCCTCATGCCAGGGAGAAGATTGAGTGGCTGGAAGGATCCTGCTGCATCCAGGGGTTTGAGAGAGGACAATCTTACCCAGGTAAATTGGATGGCCTTCCTGGGTAGGGTTCCCTTTTCCCGTGCAAGTCACAGCATAAAACCCTGTTCCTAGTGAAAAATGTGTTGATAGCACCTTCTAGCCCTTTTTTGTCCTATTTTCTTTGGTTGCTGTAGTTCTTCTTACCCATCCTTACCTTGGCCAACATCTCTTGCACCTATTTTATTGATCTGGGGGCTGCAAGTAACAGGGAGACAACTGCAGATCTGACCCACACTGAAGGGATCCACTCCCAGGTTAAAGAGGAGTCAGAAAAGGAAGAAAAAAACAACATAGAAACTGCTTCTTACAGGAGCAATTTGTGGCACACAAAGAGAACTTGTTTGAGACTTCCCTGACATTTTTAGGGTGCTAATCCTTTGGCACAATTCTCTCACCAGTTTAATCTGGTTTAGTATGGTTGTAAACTGGAAACTGTCTTAATGGGTAGCACAAGAGTCCTTACCAAACAGCCTAATCTCCAAAAGCAAATCACAGCTTCCTGGAACAACCACATCATCAGCACAGGGCCACGGAGGTGCCCGGGGAGTGTTTGGGAAGGTCTCCATAGCCAGTCCGGAGCAGCTCCGTGATCTGGATCTCCTCATCCGGGTGTCTGGATGTACCCTGAGAAACGAAAATACCCAGTAAATCACTTCCTTGGCATCGCTCTGGAAGTTCAGGAGGAGAGATCAAGTTGCACAACACACACACACATCCCTTTGATGCAGCCCAGAGCCCATCCAGTATAAATTTGGAGGCTGAGCTGGGTCAGACCAGACCACAAGCACAATGGACCCTCAGGTGCGTCTCACCTGGCTGCTTCTGCTAAGCATCACTCTTCTCTTTGGATCAGGTACTGCCTCTACAATTTTTTCATGCTTGCAGGGCCATGTCACAGAGAGAATCATTTAATAATACAGGCTGGCTTGCTGGGAAGTGTGGCAAAGATTCTCCTAGAATATCGCTGCTGAGCCGTGTACCATAGAATTGATGGTTTCATTTGACTTCTTATTAAAAGATTCAGTCCAAATGTATAGATTATATTAAAAAATACATGTATTTTAAAATGTAAAGTATAATACATATCATATATAATATGCATGATATATTATATACATGTATGATATTATATTAAGATATTGTATTTAAAAATATAACCCATGAAAGTGATGGACTGAAGAAGGATGAAGAATATTTCTTTGTCTCTCCTCTGTGATAAGAATAGTTTGTGGAAGTTGTTCTCTAATCATTCACCTTCTAATATCTTAACTTTAATTAAATTTCTTCTGCACTGTACATTCTCAAGTTTAAAGAAAGAGAGAAAAAGAAACACAGAGCAGTCTGCCAGACCCAGATGGAAATATACTCTACTGCAGTGACATCTTCCTTTAAACTTCAGACAATAACCCCAAACCTCCCCTATAATATTGTTAGTTTTAATGAGATACTTTGAGCTTTAATTATCAGCCTGAGCACCAAGAAAAAAGTCTTGCCAATTCCTTACAAAAAGGGGTAATTTCATAGAGTTTGTGGATTAAGTGTTGGTTATAATGAATTATTCAAAAAACAAGAGCAAAGACAGCCCAGAGGGAAGGTCAGCATCAGAGAGTACAAAGCTGCATTTCAAGAATGTGATCAAATCCCAGCACTTCAGTAATAATATAATCTTGGTCCTTATTCCATAGGTTCTTTTTTGTCTTTGATTTGACCTTATGTAGACTGATTATTTTCGACTGGAAAAACCCCTTAGGATCCTGTCTTGCAAACCTAAGACTTTAGTATCACCAAAATTAAAGTCTGTGAAAGTGAGTGTCTGAAGGTCAAATGCCAATTTGAATAGGAATTAAAAAAATCCCCAAGTGGAATTTCCCCTGATTTTAGTGAATGAATCAGGCACAGGTGTTCAGAACATGCCAATTCTGAAAGAGCAAGTATATTATTCTTAAAAGCTGCTGTTTGAAAACATTGCTCTGACCCCTGGCAGCCTAAATCCTTTTTTCCTTTCATGGATACTACCAGGGTTTCTAAGGTATTTATGTGACTAAGACTACAGATTATCAAATCAGACCACAGGTTTGTATCCTCTTTTGGAAGACCATTTCATCCTCTGGTACCTGAACCATGACACCACGGGCTGGTTTAATCAACCATGCATTTTGTTCTATAATATACTATATTATACAGTACATCCTTCACTGCAGAGTTAGAAAAATCTGGGTTTCACATGCAAACCTGAGCAGGCATTTGCAGAGATTTAAGCTATAATGTGCTGTCAGACAAGTCAAGTGTCACATTCTGCACCGAGAGATGTTCCACAGCCTGCCCTGCTCCTGCAGCAATCACATATGGCAAAGGTAAGGAACCTTTCCTGCTGCCCCAGTGAATTTTGGCAGAGCTCAGCTCCCAGAAGCCCTTTAGAGGTCTTTCACAATCTACACGTTTCTGTAACTCTGTATCAACACCAAACAGGCACCACCTCACAGCAAAACAAAACACACATAGAACTGTGATGCGTTACTTCAGTGCCAATCTGTTCTCTTCCCCACCACAGCAAGTGGCTCATGGTCGTTCCGACCACCTGGACATCACAAATCGCTATGGGACAAAGCTTCCAACTGGTTTAAAGACAAATTTAAACCCAAAGGTAAGAGGGTAAGATGTAAGAGGGTAAGATGGGTGTGAATGCACTGGGCAGATCTGTGGGGTTCCCTGGGTGGGCTGGGAACCTCAGCGACAACCGACCGAGGCAGGCCCTGCACACAGCAGAGCCACGGAGATGCACCACTAGACATAAGAATAACTAGACAAAACCAAACAAATTGAGATTCACCTGTCGAATTTCGCTTCAGGTCCGCAGCCACCACAGCTGCAGCTGGTGGCCGGGTGGCACCGATGCGCCGGCAGGGTCGAAGTTTTCCACGGCGGCAGATGGGGCGCGGTCTGCGATGATTATTTCAACATGAACGGCGCCAAGGTCGTGTGCAGGCAGCTGAACTGTGGGGAAGCTGTCTCTGTCCTGGGACTGGCCTACTTTGGGCCCAGCAGGAAAGGCATCCAGCTGGATGACGTGCGGTGCAGGGGGACGGAGTCTCACCTGTGGGACTGCCTGCACGCCGGCTGGGGCAGACACAACTGCGGGCACGACGAGGATGTTGGAGTCATCTGCTCAGGTGAATAAAGAAGTCATGCACTCCTAAAAACCCCTTTGGACTTTCCTGTTGATTATAAATGCATGGAACATCTGAGTAGAGCCTAGAAATTAGACTAGGAAATCAGAACTGGGAATGTGGAGGCTCACTGTGGGATCAAAGAGGTGTCCCGGACAACATACCAGGATTGGTAGCAGCAAGCACTGAGTATGAAAATGTTGAAAAGCAGGTACTTCAGGACCACTTTAGTCAACACTTGATCACAGCCCATTCCCAAGAAAAGAAAGGCAGACAATTAGGAAAAGGTACAGGCACATCCAGGTTATGAACCAGGCATGTCTGGTTGGAAATAAAAATAATTCTTGTCATAAACATAACCAAAATCAAAGACTTTATCATCATTAGGAGCAGCCTATTTTGGAGCACTATAAATAACTGCACAACAAAGTAAATTTTTGCCTTTTTTTGATGTTCACAGGTGCGATACGCTCCACGGCTGCACCCTCAGGTAAGGCAAGGCTTTTGAGACACGAGCCCAGCAGCTCTTCACAGACACTAATTTTTAGCTCAAAAAAGTCATGTGATTACACCTCCCTAGAAGACAGTTTTCTGGAAAGGCTCATTGTCTGAATTACCAGTTATTGTTTCAAATTACCATTTACTCATCTACTGCAACATTATTTCCGTTCTTTGCATCCCCAATACAAACTGTATTTGCCATTTACCTACTAATAATTAGGGAAAACACAAGGCAAGTCTTAACACTTCAGGTCTAAGTTTCTGACTCCTTTTTTTTTTTTAACCTGTTCCTGAAATAGTCATAGCACCCTGAAAATCCTAAAGTACAGACCCTCCTCATGTTTCCTGGGGTTTTTAAGTGTTAATTATGCTCTTCATAACACACAGACACAAAGGAGAGGGTGCAAAAATGCAGGTTTTTATCGTATAGAATAATAGAATCATTGTTATATGGTTTATTACGTTATATGTAACACAGAAATGAAAAAATGACTCTCAAAATCATTCACCCTTAAGGCTTTAACCCACACTGTAGTAACACTGAGCTGGTGCTGCATATTTTTCCACAGCCACTTCTGCACTGATGGCACCACTGGCAAATATCTCTGCAGCTCATTTAGAACCGCCATTAATTGCCAGAAATCTCAATTTACCAAAAGTGAAGGTCTGGTGCATTAACCTGGTGCTGCACAAAACCTGCCATTTAAATTATTTCACCGGTGTCTCAGTTCTCATGACTGTTCTTTTATCTCTCTAACAATTTATTTCCTCTCACTTCCAGCACCCTCAACAAAGGCCCAAACTTCCATTTCTACATCAACACTCGCCACAGAGAGCCCTGATGTGACATCTGCCACAGAACCCCCAACTTCTGCTGGCAAAGGTGAGGTTAAAAAACAAACTGCAAATGTCATGTGCAATTTTAAGCAATATATGAAGTTTGTTTAGAGGAGGCAGGAGGAATGCATTGGGAATGCAGCAAAAACATTGAATAGCACTGTGTGTAATTAGCCTTGGAAGAACCAATGTCCAGCATTATCTTTGCACCTTTCCAAATAAGTACAGCACCTCTAGTAGGGAAGGAATGCAGACAGAAACAGCACAAGTATCAACTACTTAATTATTATTAAATATTAATTGAAGGTGAAAATCTTTTTTTTTGGTCATCAAAAATAAAAGGCTGTGCAATGACTCACTGTCCTTCAAAGCCCAAATCTACTCACCTTCATCAAGACTTCCATTCACGTGTTCACTCCTAATTCCTGCCAATCTCTACCCTTTTATTTCCACAACTGCCCTCAGCTGTGTCTTCTGCATCCACTGCTGTCACAGAGGAAGTTACCACATCACCTCCTGAAATCCCAACCACAGTTTATGAAGGTAAGAACAGCCGTTTAGCAAGTGTTATTTCAAACAAATATTCTGTTAATTTGGCGTTTTTCAGCTTTTAATTAAGATGTAAATCTGTAAATAGTCACAGCAGAATAAATAAGACATCTTTGTGAAGGAACAAACCCCTTACAACACCTTCACTTGACAAATATTGGCTGTCAAGACATAGCAAGGATATATTGCTTACACCTCTGAGCTCGTAGGTATAAATAACACACTCACAAATTTACAAAGCAAAACTATCCAGATTATTGTAATTTTGTGTGTCCAACATTCATAAAAACTCCAGAAATGTTAAGGAGCACAGCCAGGCATTTGCAGTCATGTTCCTCAGCTGGGAGATGAGTTATTTAGCAGACTGATAATCATGGAATGGTTTGAGCTGGAAGGGACTTTAAAGATCATTTAGTTCCAACCCCCAGCCACAGGCAGGATTGTCACCCACTAAAACAGTTTGTTATCGAGCCTGAGACCTAAAGCAAGTCACAAGCTCCTAAAATCACTCTTTTACTTTTAAATGCTACTTAAAACCGTTTAATTTCTCGTCCTTCCAGCCTCCCCTGCCAGCACAGCTGCCTCCCTTCCTTCCACCGCCGTCACAGAGGGAAGCAAGACATCAGAAATCCTGACCACGCTGCAGACAGGTACAGGGCATTTGTGCAACCTGCAGCACGCTAGAAAAACGTGGTTACAAGTTTCCCTTAGGGGGAGACATCAGTGGAGGTGCCAAGAGTTGCAAAATCAGCATCTCTCAGTTCAGGTGACCTTTGTCCAAGAAATTGCTGGATTTCTGGCAGGGAGGGCAGGCTTCCACCACCCAGGGGGGAGCTGTGAGTGCTGCATGCAGAGCCTGCCCCGTGGGAAGCTGGATGTTGCACAGTTTGAACCATGGAATCTGAAGGAAATCATTATTTTCGTTTTTATTCCTTTATGAAACATGATTCAGGGGGAAAAGGCCACTCAGCCTACCTCGCTCACTGTTTGTAAACTTACCTGTCTGGGTTCTAAACAATCCATAACCCTGAAGACTTGGGCTTTCTTATTAAATCCCCTCAGGCTGACAAAACATACCCTGTTTGCAGTGTTAGGACATTATATACCAATCAACCTTACTGCCAAGTTAAAACACCCATTTTTACTTTTGCTTCTCACTCTCTTTTTGCTTTTCTCACTCTTGGTGAAAAAACTCTGAAATTATTTTGATGCTTGAAATGCAAAGCATTAACATGAGCATTTCTGAGATGCCAGTGGATGTGAAAGACAAGTAATACACAGGCTCCCTTTTCCAGAAAGCCTGAAGGCAATTAAATTCATCAAGAGCTGATTTCAGTCATTCAGCCTTACCTTCATCTCTTTGTCTCTTGTTTCCACGTTTCTTCCTCTTTCTCACAACCTCTGAAATTACTCCAGAATCAAACTTTTCGCCTGTCCCCCTTACAGCTGGCAATACCTCAGCTCCAGAAATCCTTTCCACAGTTGCTGAAGGTAAGATACAGACACTGTGCTGTAAAATATAATAACAGTAGTGCTTGAGTTTGTTCAAAATAGATTATATTGGTGGGATCAAAATAACTGCATGAAGATTAAAATCAGTCAACTGCTAATTCATTTTCTCAGTGAAGAAAAATTCAGCTTATAGTCAATATTAGCAAAATACCACCTCACTTGAGTAAAGATTTACTTGAAGTTTTGACTCAAATTATCAGATTTGAGAGGCTACAATCCAAGTCACTTTTCCTTCCAGGGCATAATCAAAATCATCTCAGCAATCATCAGCTCCAGTTTCTATCACTGATTGATGTTTTTCTCCAATAATGTATTTCCTCAATACTTTCACAGTCACTGCAACATCCCTGAACTCCTCCTCTGCATCCACTTCAGTAAATGAGGAGGCTGAGGCAGCATCTACACCAGGAGTCCAAAGCACAGCTTCTGAAGGCAAAGTTAGAGTGGCAAGAGACACTTGGAGCCAAAGTAAGCTAAGGAAAAGCCATGCTCTATGGAAAAAATACGAAATTAAGTTTAATAAAGGGGGGCTAAGAACATATTGCTTTATTCTCCAGTAGCCAAGAGGCTTCAAAATCCAACTATTACACATTTATTCATTGTGGAGTTATGTGCCAATGGAGACTTCACACTTTTCTTTAGCAAAACGACAAATCCAGATACTTTAATCCAAATTTAATTCTGGTTCATATCTATGCTCGTCATTATTGCTCGTTGTTCCTACTGGTTTTGTTCTTCCAAACCTTAAGAGGTTATTTTGTCACAGGAATACAGGATTTGGTGGCAGCTGCCCGAGCGAAAGCCAATGCTGTGGCACCAACAACCCCAGCACCGCTGCCTACACTGACTGAAGGTAAGGACCAGCCAGGTACAACCTCTGTGCTTTAGGAGCAGAAATCTCTCTGTCCTCATCACTGTGCAAGGCACCATTTGGGGCTCAGAAAGTCCCTGACCTGCCAAGGGGTGCCAAAGAGACAATCCTGGGCATAGCTTGTTGTGCTCCTCCTCAGCACCTCTTAGTGGTGCCCACTTTGGGGGGTAAAAATCAACTTGGGTTGGGAAAATCCAGAGCTTGGGTCCAGCCCTTCCTCGGTGCTCACAGTGCTGCAAAGTCCCACCTTTCCCCACTCCCTTTGTTGGGGCAACTCTTACTCTGGCATCTATTTCATAACACACTTTGGGAGGTTTTAATGAAAGGGCTGCTTTAACAAATTTATGAAATAACTTCTTAGGGATTAAAAAAAAAAACAAACTTTAAAAGAACAGAATTTCACCAGACAGGGCAATTTTTTTCATCAGCCATCAGCTGAGCTGGCGCCTTCCTATCCCCCACATGGTGTCCTACCTCCTGTTCCAGTGAAGGAGAAATTGATGGCATTAGGGCCTTTAAACCCCAGAAAGTGTAATACAGATTTACTTACTGCTCCACCAACCTTATTTCAAACAATATTGTTGTGTCCAAGATCTCGGATCTCCCCATCCTAAATTCTGCAGATGTCGTCTCACAAACTAACAGGCAAATCTTCGGCTTGGCAAAGAAATCTCAGTCGCTCTTTTCTGCCAGTCATTCTCCTTTCAAAAGGATAGAAAGAAAAACTTTCCTACTTAAAGACTATTTTACAAAACTTTTGCTGCTTGCAGCTGAATAAAAAAAGTTTGCAATTCTTTCCACACACCAGTGAAACTGAGAAATTAATGTGGTCCCTCAAGATTTATTTGCTTGGCTTTCAGAAGTTAAAATTGAATTTCTAAAAGGAGTGATCTGTTGACTATTATTAAGGCTTAAGGAACCAAATGCACGGTGTAGATGTGGTTTCATAAGAATTACCTTGGAATTCTGTGCTTGTAGCCATTAAGTTTTTTGCCTCCACCTACTTATCCAAGTATTTAAGCAAACAATTTCATTTTCTTTATGCATACTGTGTGTAACAGGGATGCTGTCCAATGGTTAAAGGGGAAAAAAAGATTCCTATGTAGCTCTAATTAATAACCTCATTATTTTCACTTGCACATATCACAGGTAAACTGTGGTAAAGTCTCGGGAAAATTAATTGCTCACTGCTTCCTTTAATTAAGTTCTACTCTTAACTAAGCGCAAAGAATTGATTTTGAAAAGATGCAAATATATCAATTATTTTCCTTTAATAATTTGCTGAAAGTGAAAAGTTGCAGTTCAGCTGCCTGTAGACACCCCACAATAATACACTAAAGATTCTTGAGACTGCAACCTAGTCAGTCCTTTATTTTCTGAAAAAAGTGCCCATGAAAATTTTAGATTGATGATCATATTTCAGATTGATTAAATACTTCATTTACTTATGAACTTTATAGATGCTTCCTTCCCATTGAGTCATTCTAAATATCAGCCGAATAATGACAAATTAATTTCTGCCTGTAATTCGAGTCAAGATCTGAATCTGAATAGAGAATTTTTAATCTGCCTTTTTCCCCCTATTCCCACCTGGATTTACACATCTAATTTAATCTTAAGATAGACTTAAACTTCCTGTTTAACTCCTTTCACCATCTTTGGCAAATACTCAGTGCCTGGATCAACAGGTTAATTAGCTTTTTTTTCAATTATCTGTTTTTCTCCCTGAACTTGTGTTTGGTGTTCTTGTGGAAGTTTAGACCTAGATCTTGGGAAGTGAGCCAAGCACGCTGCTGCTGGCAGTTCTTCACAGCCAGCTTTTGCAGAAGTAAATTCTTAGCCTGGTACTCAGATGGAAGGAGCTTTGATCACAGACAGCAAAATGGAATTAAGGACAAAGGAGTCCCAGGAAACATGGCCCTCATCCAGAATGGATGTGCATTAGTTGGTGACAAATGGCTGCCAGGTGACAGCAAAATGTCCCAAAATGAAAACCTCGTAATTGCTGACCCACCAAGGAGTAAGACAGGTGTGTGTACTTGGTGCAGTTTATGATGGCCACAAACCAGGAGGGACTCAATTACGGTGTTGGCAGCGTCTCTGATTTCCTCCTCTGAAAGAAAAATACACTCCAGGCCCATAAAACTAATTTGGAACTTCAGGTTTCTAAAAGCCTTTCCCTCTGAAAGGGAGATAAATGTGT
Source organism: Pyrocephalus nanus (assembly GCA_038380795.1). Taxonomy (NCBI): domain Eukaryota; kingdom Metazoa; phylum Chordata; class Aves; order Passeriformes; family Tyrannidae; genus Pyrocephalus; species Pyrocephalus nanus. The sequence continues at coordinate 2,738,011 of CM076268.1, forward strand.
GGAGTGTTCTGTAAGTACCCAGCTCTCAGAAATGAGCGTGGGCTGAAGAAATAGCTCTGCCACTGTTCTGGGGAAATGGTGCTGTGCCAGCCATCTGTTATGCCAGAGGGTCAGAAAGGATGGGGAAAGAGGCTGAACCAGGCATTATTTAAAGGATGGAAAAAAAACAAACCCAAACCATATCCCTTAGATTGCAGAGCGTCCCAGGAAAAAGCTGGACATTTGTCCTTTAGGCAGCACTGTGGGGTGGATGATGGTGAAGAAAAGGGGAGAAAGCTTCCCTTTGATGCACACAGTGGGGAAAGGTGACTGGCTGCACAGGAGAGGAGCGTTTTCCCCAAAGATCAGCACACTGGGAGAGGACCCTGCCAGTGCCCACAGGGTGTAAAGCTGGGTTGGAGAATTTTTAATAACTGTCCTAGAGCAGCACTGAAATTCCGGGGAGGAACCACACTGCGGACTTGCCTGTTCCTGCCTCCTCTGGGGTGACCCTTGGCCTGAGAGCAGCTGTGTCACCACCTTGGGAACTCACCACTGACACATGACACGGGCTCTTCCTCCACAGCTCTTCCCCCTGCTCTGTCCCTGCGGCTGGCAGGTGGTGACGAGTGCGCCGGCCGCGTGGAACTCTTCTACAACGGGAGCTGGGGGACGGTCTGCGACGATTCCTGGGATCTGGAGGACGCCCAGGTGGTGTGCAGGAGCCTGGGGTGTGGAGAAGCCCTGCTGGCTCTGTCTGAAGCCCAGTTTGGCCAAGGCTCTGGGAGCATCCTGCTCGATGACGTGCAGTGCAGCGGGGATGAAGAGAACCTGCTGCAGTGCTCAAACGCAGGGATCGGTGTCCACAAATGCCAGCACAAAGAGGATGCCGGTGTCATCTGTGCAGGTACACTGCCACTTCTAAATTAAATATCCCCCAGAGGGTGGCTGGGCACTGAACAGGCTCCCCAGGGCAGTGGTCACGGCCCCAAGGCTGACAGAGATGAAGAAGAGTTTGGACAACAGTTTCAGGCACGTGGTGGGATTGCTGGGGTGTCCTGGGCAGGGCCAGGAGTTGGATTTCAATGAACCTTCTGAGTCCTTTCCAACTCAGAATATTCTATGTTCTCTCACAAGCTTTTGCCTACTAAGCAATCAAAGTGTGCCTGCTGCGAAGAATTTTATGCACAACTTGTTTCCACCAGTGGAATCATTTCAGGCATGAAGCCAAGCCCTGTGAGAATTGCTGGGGTTTACCTCATTTTTACTTTCTGTTGACTCATGCAGTTTATTCTCACAGCTTTCCTTTTTTAAATTTTAATTCTCAAATCCTTTGTCTACCTGGAAAATATTTGTCAATCTTATCTGGTGCCACTTCCTACTCTGTTACCTGTCTGCTTTATGCGTGGCTATCTGATTCATAATTTTACATCACCACTGATGTATCTCAGTCTTCCTACCCCTGATTTCCCATAAATTATAAACTATGACTAGACAAACAAATTCTCTTTTCTTGTAGTTAGTGGGAATTATTCCTAGTAACTTCCTTTAGGATTTCTCCAAATGCACTCCCAGTTTTCCAGCAGTTCTGTATTCTGGCTAGAAATCCGTGCAGTTGGAGAACCAGAGTCACCACAGCCCCTGTGTGGTCAGAGTGGCAAGTTGTGGTCCATGGACAAAGCTGATCCACGTGAAAGCAGGCACCCCATGAACCTGGGATGAGTGAGGTGTGACACAGCTGGCTGAAACAGGCTGTGGTCGAGAACTGGCCCCCAAAAAATTACCACACCTAAAAAAAATTAAAGGTTTCCCCCGCAAGGTAACTGCAACCATTACCACCTGACACTCGAAACAGGGTTTGCCACCTTATCCCTTTTGGTGGTGACACTCAGGGTTGATCTACACCCTACTGCTGTTTTGCTTTTCATGTAGCAACTGAAAGTCTCTATCAAGCATCCTCTGGGGTAAAAGTAGAAATTAATTTTTCTGTTTTCTTCCCTAGAGCCACCTACTCCCACCCCAGCCGTGACACAGCCCACCCCAGCCGGTGAGTTCTCCCCGCTTGGGTCTTGCAGAGCTTCCACAGCTGATGTATTTTATGAAGTATTTATGGTCAGTGTGGTGTGCAGTCCTCCCTGGAGCAGTGCTCTCACAGGGGGCTGGGCATTACACAAAAAAAAAAATAAAAATACATTGGTGTTATCACACGTGCACACAATGTTTAAATTTCACCTTCTCTTTCCCACAGCAACACCCTCTCCCAGTGCAGCACCAGCAGACACTACTGCTGGTAAGTCCTGCAGTGTTATTCTGTTTTATATGCTACGTGTCTCGTGGCAAAAAATATGCACTTAAAATGCACACAATATTTAATTTAGTCTTTTCTTTCTCACAGCAATAGTCTCCACTGCTGCTGTGCCTGCTGAAGTTACCACTTGTAAGTAGAATAGCGTTACTGTGGCTTACATGCTGTGAGTCTCAGGGGAAAAAATATACATTTAGTATGCATATAAAATTTAATTTCACCTCTTCTTTCTGACAGCAACAGTCTCTCCTACGGCTCCACCCACAGATGCTCTTGCTTGTAAGTAATACAGTGTTACTCCAATTTAACACGTTACAGGTCTCAGAGCAAAAGTATTTCTTAAAAGGCAGATAATACTTAATTTCACCTTTTCTTTCTGTATTAAGTAATACAACATTACTCTGGCTTATATACTGTGGGTCTTGGTGAAAAAAAAATCATTCAAAATGCAAATTTAATTTCATCTTTTCTTTCTTGCAGCAACAGTCTCTCCTAGTGCTGCACCAGCAGATGCTACTCCTTGTGAGTAATAGTGTTTCTCTGGCTTACTTACTGCAGGTCTCAGACCAAAAGCATACATTCAAAATGCAGATAATATCTAATTTCACCTTTTCTTTCTCACAGCAACAGTCTCTCCTACTGCTGCACCAGCAAACATCACCACTTGTGAGTAGTACAGTGTTACTCTGGCTTACACCTTTAGCTGTCTACTCATGCTCTGATCACGCATGGACTGTCTCCCTGTGTATAATCTCATGGGTTTAGCCACTGGAATCAGAGACAATCCCAGTTGTCTCTCCCTTGGCTTCCAAACACAGTGAAGGAGGGAAAGGGAAAGCAGAAATACTGCCCAGAGCTGCATCCCCATCGCTGCACTAACAGGGATGTGCTTCCCACGGGAAGGGGCAGGCTCAGTGCCCACCACGCTGGCAGCACAGACCACAGCACTCCTGCAGGCACGGGGTGTGGGAAACTCATCTCATGGACCCCCAAACTGTTGCTCAGCAAACACCCCCAGGTTTCCAGGGCCTTTCCCATGGCAGAGGCAGCCTGCACAGGGATGTGTTTTCCTCCCACTGAGGCTGCTCTTGCTCTGGGCAACAGCACCATCATCCAGCCACTCCAGGGAGACCTACAGCAATCCCGTGGTTCAGGTATCTCTCACTTTTCCAGTGCTGGAAAAAGAGTTTTTAACCTGCAGTTTTGTTTTCTCTCACGTCTCCACAATCAGCCCCTGCAGGAGACACAACACCTGGAGCAGCAGGTATGTTACGGCTCTGGAATATTGGTCAGAATTGCAGGATCAAGCATGATCCAGGATTCCTTGCAAGGAACAGTCACTGAAGTGTGGCTTTTGTTTTCTTTTTGACAGTCACGACCGAGTCCACAACAGCTGAAAAAACAGGTATTTATTTCTTCAGCTGTGGTGAGGGGTTTGTTATTTTTCATATGAATCATCAATGTATTAGGAACATGGACAATGTTTAACTCCATATTTTCTCTTCTCACAGTGACAAGCTCAGCTGCTCCATCAGTCTCTCCAGCTGCTGAAACAACAACAGCCATTACCACCAGTAAGTAATGCATATTTACTCTGATTTTATATCCCTAGTCCTCCATCAAAGCTGTGATCTGATGATGTGCTGGCATGGCTCCCTGTCTCCACTGTGCACAACTCATGGATCTAGTATTTAATTTTCAGGATAATTCTTTTGGCTTCCATACAAATCAGGGGATGGAAAATGCTGTTGATAATGATAGGGGAGAAATACTGAGGAAGGGGAATTCACTGGGGTAGACACACTAAACCAATATAAATTTGCTCTGGATCATCTCACTGGTAGAAAGTCATCCTCCCTGCACTTTTAAAGCTGCTTCAAAGTTGATTCAGTGGGAATCCTTTTAACATACTCAGTGGTATTTTGTTTGAACTTGTTTTCTACAATGGGCTTTATCTTTTGAAAAAAAAAAAAATCAAATTGCAAATTCCACTCATTAACTGGTAACATTCTGCTTCAGATGTTTAGAGAGCAGCCTAAGGGTTTCTTTCAAAGTCTGGCCCTATCAGCTACACCTCGGTAAAGGACACTCAGTTGCCTTGTGTTGACAACATACAGGAACCTAAACTTCAGATACAAAGCATACATTTGGGTGTGGGACTATCTCCCTACACAGAGGAATAAACAGAATCAAATCTTGTTCCCATTAATGCCAGTAATATATCATATTTAGTATTAAAATCTCAACAATTTTCTTAATGTGCATGACAACTCTCTTCCTCAGAACTGTTCCTAATAACATTTCACTCAGCTGCTCTTTCCAAGCACTGGCAGCCAGGCCCACAATTAAACTTTCAAACCATGCTACTGTTGAATACATGCTGCAGTCTGCTCTGTGCTTACATATGGTTTATTAAACATTATTAACACCGAATTTCTTCCTCTCCAGCAAACCTCGATGACCTGCCTGTCTACATGAGGGTGTTGTTACTGAGATACTTAACTGGCCTGTGCCAACCAAGGAGACCTGGGATGCCAAGTATAACAGTAGAAGGGTAAATATTTATCCATGCACCCCAATGGGGTGTCCCAGCCAAGCTGTGCTACCCCAAATGGGGTTTTACACCATGTTCTTACACCCTACAAACGTTCAGGTACAACTCGATTTGACTTTTTAGCCAGTCACACCCACCCTACCAATTACCATTACATTACAGTTCATAATGTGAATTAGCATATATTATACAAATTAATACACTTTCATCCCCTAAGGACTGATTGGGATAAGAGTTAGGGAAGGGGATTTGTGTAACAGTGACCACCAGCAGACCCCACACCAATGCCTGAGACTCCTGTGCAGGGACAGACACTTGAGCAACGCTCAGTGCAGGCCTGGGAGCAACTCCTGTGACATATTTCACATGTCATAGCAAGACTGTGCCACAAGAAATGACTTAGGAACACACGGGTTTGAAATTATCACATGCCAAGACGTTATCAAAACTATTTAGGAAAATGTACAGGGTCAACAGTGAACATATACACCAAAGACACAGAGCCCTGAAACACAGGACGTGCTAGAAGAAGCAGGAGTTTAAATGAATCAGCTATTATGGTTCATTCACTGGGTTTTTGTGTTTAATTCAGTATAATGTTCTGGTGGGGAAGAAGAATTAATAGAAATTCTCAAAGTATTTCTCAAATGATGCAAAAAAAATTAGAGAAGAATGAAGCATCTGATTAAAGGGGTTTTGGTGGATTTGGGATGTGGAATCATTTCTGCAAAGCTCTTCAGAAATTCTGAGGTTAAAAGGAAGAATAACTTTGGAAGGCTAACAGGTCCATGCAATAATTCTTTCTCGTGTATTAAAATTCCATCAGGTGCTTTACATTTACACATTTACATGCATGGTATTTATAGATTTTGTGGTTCATATTATATCAACAGACACTTCAATTCCAGATGTTTGCACCTGCCCTCAGGAGTTCTGTGCTGTGAACTGTGATTAAGGGTGACAGGCAGAGATTTTTGAAGGAAGGTTTCTTGTAACCCCCCCAAAGGGGCTTAGTGAGCCCATCACAACCTCTACGTGACCATTTGCACGTGTTCTTTTCTCTTTCTGCCTTTCTCAGGTGTGTGAAGGACCCAACCTGCGGCAGTTCATCAGCCCAGAGGCCTGTCCAGTTCCACTACAGAGGTCCTGTCTCCCCGAGGGTTTGCCTGCGGTGCAAAGTGTCGGGGTGCATCGTGCGCACCGACCCTCCCCGTCACCCCCCAGGCTGGGCATTCCCTCCTCCCCCCCGACCCTTCCCAGGCCACAGACCCCCTCAGTTTCCCCATCCCTTCCCAGGACACAGACCCCCTGCTCGTCCTCTACGACCCTTCCCAGGTCACAGACCCCCCCATTTTCCCTGGCCCTTCCCAGGCAATGGATTCCCTCCCCAAGGCCCCTCCCTGAGCTACAGGACAAGAGGCAAAAGAAGCACAGGTGACAGCGTGGATGTTGTCATTGTCCCCCAGTAAGAACAGCCCCCAAAAAAACGCTCCTTCTGCCCAGATCCTTTAGATCCTTTATTTCACCTATTTCGGGTCCGTATTGCAGATTTGCAAAACCCTAAGCTTCAATAAATTATCTCAAAGAACAACTGGATCAGCTGCTGGTTTTTTCATCATCAAGACTTTGTTTCCCTCTCAAAGTCTTCTCCCAGTTCTCCCCATTTTACCAAATAATTCAAATATTGGGCATTTAAGGAAGATCAACCTGCCTTACAGGTGCACATATCACAGTTCTGCTTCCTGAGCTCACAAAGAGAGAGAAACCAAAGGATAAATATCCCTTGTAACCAGTAATGCTGAGCACTTCCCTTGAATAGGAACTTGAAAATTTTTGGAAAAAATATTTTACATGTGCTGAGATATCTCTGCAATACATATAAACTATCATAATCTTTCCATAGGTCAAGTTTTGTTAGGGAAGATTAGAACTATAAAAAGAAAGCTGTACATTGAAATCTGCTTCATTATAAGCATTTGCTTCATTCTTTTTCTTTCAGTGTGTCTTCAGATTATATCACTTTGAGCCAAGAAAGTGTTTCTGCACTTTAATGTTAAATTAACTTGGAGGGACTCGGTGGGAAAAAAGTGGAAATTAGTAATTTTCAGTTCATAATAGAGAAAAATACCTTGTTGACTGCAGAATTGTACAGGAGCACAGCAGTCATCTCAGAGATAGAGATGGATTAAATGTTGACAGCCTGGTGAATTTGGCCTGACTGTGAAAAGCTTATTTCAGGCCAATATTCGATTTCCATAAGACAAATATCACGAGCTGTCCTGTACTCAGTAAGGCTGCCTGGAGCCCAGAGGCTCTGCCATGCAAGAGAAAAAAAAAAAAAAAGTCCACTTTTTTTCAGCAACTTTTCCTTTTATGCTTCATCCCTTCAAAAAAGGGAGCAGAGTCATTCTGAAATTTGGCTTCTCCACGAATAACTTGGCCAGCTCTCAAAAGCCCAAATCTCACAGGTCTTCTGTGAAAGTTCAAGGTCTCATCTCCTACCTGGTGCTTGAGCCTTGGCATCAGCTGAGCGGGTTCACAGCCAAAGTCCTCATCCTGAGCCAGAATGTTTCCTAATCACACCTAGCTCGTACAAAACTCCATCACACTCACAGCCCTGCCGCTCTGCTTCTCAAAGGTAATGATTTAAAGCACCTGAAATCACATTTTCCCCGCTGTTGCCTTCCGGGGTGCAGGCAGCGAGAAAAAGCGCCTGTAAATACGTGTCACAACTGTGTCACAACCGTGAATCCTCATTCCTCTGAACTAAAATGCACGCTGATTTCTTCTGAGGAGCTGCTCTTGTAAACCCCCTTCCCTACAGTCATTCTCCTCTCATTTTAAGGAATTTCATGAAGACTTGATGGCCCTTTTCTTTTGAGGTGGGAGAGGAAATTCAAAGTGGGCCATTAACACTTCAGCATCACCTGATACCTGAAAACATCACACTAGCAGAGCAGGGGCTTTAACGCACAAGATTTGGAAACATTTTGAACACTCAGATTCCTAGAGGATGAGGGAGAGCATTTCCAGAAGTGAGAGAGAATTCAAATCATAGACTCATGGAATTACAGAATCAGCCGGGTTGGAAAAGAGATCATCGAGTCCAGCCCTTGATCCAACACCCCTGGTTACCAGCACTTCATACACAAATTCAATGCCCCCATGCTTAAAGAAAAGTGTAAGTACTTTGTCACAATGAAGAGACAGTTGCATTCAAAGCCCTTTAAGTGAGTTAAAAATCAGAGAGAATTGTTTTAATGGCCTATGCCTGAGATTAGAAATATAGGATCATTACAGATACACACTATTTCAGTTTGCTTATAAAACAAAATGGGTTTGTGGGGGAAAAAAAAAAAATATGAAAGAAAGGTACCTGGATGTGTTTCAAGAAGATCTGCGTTGCAGTTTGACCTTCCTAGGAAAGTTGAAAGTATCCCTGTTTGCTCAGCTGTGGGAGCAAATGTGCTGGAATGTGTTCCATGCTGGAATGGGACACGCAGGCAGTGTGGGAAGCCTGGCTTCCCAAGGTCAGGTAACAGCACACCTGTGCCACTGGCACCCTCTGGAAGCTTTAAAAACCGGGAATCCACTGCTGCAGGGGGAAATACTCTGGATTTCAAGAGCTTTGGTCCTTATGAAAAGACAGACAAAAGCAGGGTCAACATTTTGGAACAGCTACTCACTGGAGTTGTGCTAAAAGGAGTTGAAGCTCTTGGGACTGTTCTTGTCTCCTTACCCCAGGAAGGAAAGGCTGATTCCTTTTTTTGGTAGCTTTTACTGTGGGACTAAGAAACTTCTGTCTGCAAAGTAGCTGCAGTGCAATTTGTGATGAATATGAATTCAGCCTTTTTCCTCCCTTTCAGCAATATATCACTCATGACAACTCTATGGCAGTTGCACTTTATAATCTGAAGAATCCCCAAGGACAGGGAATGATGTGCCCAGTGTAACCTAAAGGTGGGCAGGTGGGAATGAAGGTGGGAAAACCAAGCTCCTGCTGACCAGTTTGCCGAGAGAAAATGTGTCTCCCAAGGGAGTCTGTCAATCCCTTCTGCAGCATTCCTGCTCGTGTCAACACACCCAAAGAGACACTCAAAGAAATCAACTGGAAAACGTGCTTTGAACCCAGGAGAGCTGAGAGAAGCACAGTTCAACTTGCTCCACACAGTGCCCAGTTTAAAAGCGGGCACACCTGCTACTTTCTCATTTATATCTGTTAAAAAGAACAGCAACTGAGAGATTAGGCCCTCCCTCCACGATACCAAGTACTGGAGGATGATTATGAAACAGCAGGAGGTATAAAAGTTAGAAAAGCCAAAGCCTACCCTCCCCAGCTGCCCTCAGAATGCAGGGGCTCAGACAGTTCCTCCTCCTTCCTCTCTTCACTGCTCTGGCTCTCACTGAAGACAGCTCAATAAAATCCACAGGTATGGAAATCCAGTCTTTTGTTCCCTGTGAAATTTTATTGGTTTTTGCACAATAGGTATTTTATAGGCAACTGAAAGGGGAAACTTTAAACGTATCTCTAAAAGTGCATCTTATTTTAATGTATTGATGCAAATTGTAACATCTAAATGTTCCAGCAAGCATTAAAAAATGTTAAATAATGATTAAAACCAAAAATCAATCTAGTACTCCCTATGGCAAATTTTTAATGTAAGAAGTTGATTTTGAAGGTGCTTCACTCTGGAATGGAAATTTGCTTTTATAAACTAATACTACACTGGAGTAACGTGGAATCAGGTGACTAACTGGGAAACGTTTGTTTTTAAAAGGAGATTTGTTAATTTTCCCTCTGTTCAGTCAGAAGCAATAAAGAGTTGTTTGTTGTTTGATGTGGGATCACCGATCTGTGCTCAGGTCAGCAATTTACCTGACTAAAGGTGGGTGGCTACTGCAAGATGATGAAGCATTTCTGCAGAGCTGCTCCAGTGGTGTCTGTCTACAGAACCCCAGAGGGATGCAGAAGGGCAGAGCTGGCCTTATAATGCTCTTACAATTAGGAGGTGCCACATGTGGTGAAAAAAGTACCTAAAAGTCTCTCCTAAATATCTCTTTTCCCTCTGGAGTCCATCAGAAACCCTGACCTTTTTATCTGGGACTGCATAGGCTGTATAGAAAATTCTTCTGGCTGTTTTAGACAATTATTTTTAGATTAATATTAAAGTAGAAAGGTAATCTTATGCTCAAATTGGATTACAAGTTTCTCTGAAGTTTCCTATACAGTGGTACAGGAAACTGCAGAATTACTGAACTTCTTCATGACTTACTAAGTGATGTTAGACATAGTTGGGTTGTGGTTTTTTTCATAAGAGAACTAGATTAAGCCCAGGTAGCCCCACATCCTGAACCCAGAAACAGTCAAGAGAGGATGCTCAGGCAAGAATATGGATACAAACCTGCATAATACTTTCCTAGAATACTCTCCCAGTCACCAGCAAATGTGGCTCAGGACTTCTGAAACAGAGGAAAAGCTGTATTTGTGTTTAATAGGTAACAATGGCTTTCTCTCTCTTTCCGAGATTTGACCTGGTTTATATTTTACTTTTACCTTCCCCATCACCCTGCACCAAAGAGAATGTTCCTTTTGTTTGTTTGTTCCAAAACTACCACCTACTGGTTTCATTCCAGGCCACTTTGTTGCTGTATTGGAAGAGAGTATCTTGTATTATCAATTTATAGACCTCTGGCACCTCCTTCTCCCCCTTGTTCTCTGACTTCCAACCTTCCAACGCTTCAATCCATTTACTTATTCCTTGTCTGGAAGATACTCTAATCTCTCGATCATTTCTGTTGCCGTTCTCTGAAGCTTTCCCTGTTTTTCCTTTCAGAGATGAGGATCAGGATTGTGTGCAACAGTAAACACAAAATGATCCTACACAGAGTCTGAAAAGCTCAAACCAAAAAAAAGCATTTTGGTTGCCCAGGTGCAGGTTCCCAAATTCTTCTAAGTCAAGGGCTGAATGTGAGGACCAGATCCAATGATCTTTAGGAATTCAGTGGAGGGGAAAGATCCTTAAAGTGCTTGTGGTGATAAACTTTGCTGAGGTGTCCTGCATCACTTGGCACTTCCAGCTTTGCTGTTGGCCTGATCTGTGTGTTTTCCTAACTGTCCTTTCCTCTGCTACTAGGAAAATTAGGTTAAAACATATTTTCTAATATTCTTTTACCATTTGTTTCATCAGGTTTCATAAACTGCAGTAATACAAATAAATAAATAAATAAATAAATAAATAAATAATGCAGAAAATTATTCTTATCTGTTCCACGATGAGCTGTCCCAGAGTCTTTCCATAAAGGAGGATGAGATATTATTGCAGGAGAAAACTTGAGAGATCCTTGCAAGCTGTTTTTTTGTGGCTGCTGTTCTTCACCAGGTACACCTCGCTGTGGTGGGGCTTCACTTCATGAGCTCCACAAAGCCCTAAGGATTGAACTGAATGCAAATGCAAGCTGCACCTGGCAAATTCAGAGGAATGGAAACCAAACAATTAGGCTCATTTTCTCCTATTTTAAGTAAGTATTTCCTACAGGTGCTTTTGTACAAAAATGGTTTAATTTTCTGGAATGCACATTTTCAGGTCTTGTTGAGCTCCTCATGCACCTGCAGGTCCTTCACCCCGAGGCTGCTCTCAATCCATTCCCTTCCCAGCCTGTTCCTGTGGGATTGCCCCAGCCCAAGTGCATACATTATCTGTAATCCTATTTATCTATCAGTGAGCTCAGGTGCTTCTCACCACGTTTGTTTGTTTGTTTGTTTCCCAATAGATTTGCTCCTTCTTCGAGCTGTGAAACAGAAAGCATTAAAGTGTATGATGGTCCCTCAACTCATTCACCTCTTCTTGGACAAGTGTGCAACAACACTGATGCAGTCCCAGTGCTTGAATCATCTTCAGGCAGTTTAACTTTTCTCATAACAACAAACCCCGTGGATTTCACACGAAACTTCTTTGTCTTCTACTACTTCTTTTCACCAGAATCAAGTAAGTCATTAAATTCCTCTTGAACTGCACCATTAAGGGAAAGTTTGGGACTGCAATTAGAGATCGTTAATAGAATCTTTAATTAGTCTCACTCAGGCCTTTGGGCCTTAGAGAATGGTGTGGGGGGAAAAAAGCAGTGAAAGAGGCCACAAACAGCGCACTTGCAGAGATACTAAAAAGTTAAATTTTGATTAGAAAAATGATGGCAAAGGGAGCATTATGGGACTTTTACTTACAGACTTCTACTAAATCTACTCAGTCTGCAAATATTGCAGCATCTACCCAGAAAGAGAACTTGACCAGCCAGTCAGAACTCCTGCCGAGTACAGGTCACAGAAGTCAGAATGGGGTTTCACTCAACAAGCTCCTTACTTTTTTCCCTGAGAAGATAAGAATAGCTTGGACAAAATTGATCTTAGCTTGTGACCAGTCCCTTTGCTTCTGCTGACCTTGTGACATGGTATTAAGTTCTCAAAATCTTCAGTTTTACAGAGTAGTCACCACATCCCAGTTCATGCTGCTCCTGTTTTTAACTTTGCTGCTGAAAAGTGGTGCCCTATTTCCAGTCCACATTTGTCTTTCTGAGGTTTCCACTGACTTGATTTTTTTTGCCTCTGTCTATCAAGTAAAAGCTCTCAAACTTGCAGGTTTTTCACTTCCATACAGATCATGACCAAGGTTTTATAGATTTCTGTAATACACAATCTCTCAGGGTTGGTGTAGTACCTTTATTATCAGTTTTCCAAGAGGGCACCTTTTTTACCCTAAATGTAAATACCTTTAACCATTTCCAAAAGAATGGAATCCTAAAAAAACAGCCCTTCTACTTACATAACTTTAGGTCTTTATTTTTTTTTTTTTATTACCTATTTTGTTATCAATACATCTGCTCTTCTTTTCAGAACCTGTGAATTGTGGGGGACAATTAACTGGTCCCAATGGAACATTTAGCAGCCCCAACTACCCAGCACCTTACCCTGCATTCACATACTGTGTCTGGCACATACAAACACCAAAAAACTCGAAGATAAACCTACAGTTCCTGGATTTTTTGTGAGTGAACACCCTCATGCTCTATTACTCTTCATCCATTCTGTTTAAAGGCATTTAAGAAAAAATATTTCTTCTAAGGAATATAGTAAATTTTAATATGTCTTCCACGTTTTATATGGTTTTAACAGGGTCTTTTGGTGCGTTCTGCTGTTCTCCATTCTTTTATTTCAGCTGAGTGGAGTTCACCAGACACTTTATCTGCACTGGGTCCCCTACCCAGTACGAGCAAAATTATCTACACTCGGATCTCCCTGTAATAATTTTTCCTCTGTTTGCAGCCTGGAACTGGACAGGAACTGCCAGCTGGACTTCACAGCAGTCTATGATGGCCTCACCACCACCACTGGCTTGATAGGGAAAGTGTGTGGCCGTGCCCAGCCCACCTTTGAATCTTCTTCCAATGCGATGACAGTTGTGTTGGCCACAGACTCTTCCAGCTCCTACAGAGGATTCTCAGCTCAGTATTCCAGTGTTCCACTGCCAGGTCCCGTGGAGCCCGACAGTGAGTGCACTTGCTACCTCAGGAGGATGCTGATTCTTATTCTCACATCTGCTTTTTCCCTTAAAAACATGGAAAATAACTGATGGTTGACACTGAGCAGTTAAGCCTGGTAGTTGTTCATCTTCTTTACACACAAAAATCCCATATTGGTCTCACCCACAGAGCATAATTACCTGACCCATCTGCAAAAGAAAACCTGTTCTTTCACTTTTGGGTCCTTTTTTTTCTGGCTGGCACCACTGAAAATCTGAGTTTTTCCTGTTTTTTGGACAAAGCAGGCATAGTTACCACCCCAGAGATGCAAAGATGAACTCTTATCAACTGGTTGGTTTAAATGGTTGTGTTCCCTGAGATGCTCAGGAAAATGGCCTGCACTGGTTGGTCAGACAGGGTTTAGTTGTGTCATAATTTTCTTTCTCCAGAGCTGGACCATTTTCCTTATTGGTTCTAAAAGTTTACATGCCCATCTTCCCATTAACTCTGGTGGAAAGGGAAGCTCTAAAGCCTAAAAAAAAAAAGTCAGTTTCCTCACTCATCATTCTGCACTAGCACTGATTCCTTTTCCCTTTTATAAAGGCAGAGGTTCATTCTGTGTTACTGTGTTTAAAATTAAACTTTCAGGGTGAGTTTTACGTGGCCTTGCTTACAGTTTTGAAGTTGAGCACGAAATTTTGTTGCAACTTCTGCATGACCTCAAATGTACATGAGCTACCAAACGAGAAATTACCATGGCAGTTTGTTGCTCATGTGTTTTTGGGCTTGTTTTAATTTCTCTTCCCATGGCAGCATTCCTTACCTGCTCTTCAGACAGCATGAAAATTGTCTTGAGCAAGTCTTACCTGGCCTCCCTTGGCTATAATAAATCTCACCTGCAGCTGATTGATCCATCCTGCACACCAGTTGTGACAGATTTGGTGACATTTTCCTTCCCACTGACCAGCTGTGGAACAATTAAAAAGGTAAAAGGGGAAAGAAAAGTTGTAACTTATAAGTTATTGATAGCTCATGAATAAGAAAAGCTTGTAAAAGCAGTTTATGTAAATTGATTTACTTTCAATTAGCTCATCCCATTTCATGTTTCCTGTCTTCTAGTAGGAAGAATAGTTTCCTTTTTTAAGAGCCTGATGATCAATGAGCCCTTTAAAGGAAGTCCAGGAGGATCCATACAAATTAACGCCAAAAAAATCTCCTAGAGCTAGTTCATAGTATTGTTCTGATAAGGGTGACTGAAGTGCAGCTTTGGTACTTTCCACACTCCGTGCAGTATTCCTTAACCTTTTTGCTGCATGGGTTGGTTCAGTCTTTTGAAAAAAACAGGAGGAAGATTGATAATGTTTTTGGTTGCAGCCTGTTCCACATTTCTAAGGTGAATCTCAAATCTCTGACAAGCACAGCTGGGCAGCTTTGTAATTTAAGTGCAATTGCTTTCAACTGCTCTGCTCCTACAACCACAGCTGAGCACCTCTGATGGTTCCTTCTGCAGGAGGAGGGTCACAGCATCACTTACACCAACATTATCTCTCTCTCTTCGACTGGGAACATCATCACCCGTCAGAAGAACACAGAGATTATTGCGAAATGCAAAATGGAAAACAACTCAACCTTAGAAGTCTTTTACGTAACGAGAAATAACGTAATCCAGAACATAACTGCCATGGGGAGATACAATGTCAGCATGGCCTTCTACAGCTCAGATTCGTTCTCTGAGCCCGTTCATCAGTCCCCATACTACGTAGACTTGAACCAAACTCTCTTTGCTCAAGTCAGTCTTCAGTCCGCTGACCCAAACCTGCTGGTGTTTGTTGATACCTGCACGGCATCTCCACAACCTGATTTTGGATCGCCGACGTACGACTTAATCAGAAGCGGGTAAGACTCTAATTTTATTATATTCTTCTACCACAATCTAAATTTCAAAGGTTTTATATGTCCTCCACTTACCTTCTTTAGTAGTCTGTGCTTGGAAGCGGAGTTTCAGAGAAATTTAAAGTCATGACATAAACAGAGGCAGGAGAAACATTCACCACATCGTTGTGTGCCCACATATAAAAACAATGTCCTAATTAAATGCTGCAGTTACAGACAACAGGACTTAGCAAGAATGATTATTGCATGTGGACTATTTTAATAGGTCTGTAAATCCCGTTGCAGCTGCAGTAAAGATGACACTGTGGTGACCTACCCGCCCCTTGAGCACCGTGGAAGGTTCAAATTTAATGCCTTCAGGTTCCTGAGGAGCTTCCCATCGGTTTATCTCCAGTGTGACATTGTCATCTGTGACAGCAACAGCTCAAACTCTCGCTGCACCAAAGGCTGTATCTCCAGGCAAAAGAGAGCCATTTCTCCTCACACGTGGAAAACCAACACTGCAGTGGGTCCCATCCGCCTGAAGAGAGATCTCAGGTCTGCTCAGCACCCAGGTAAGAGGAATATATAGATATTTAAAACCTCATTTAGCACTTCCACGGTGTAAATCAATTACCTTCATCCCTCTAGTGATAAATAACAATGAGCCTAGTTCAAAACTAACAAGGCATCAGAGCGAGGGGTTCAACAAAGTTTGTGTTTTGTGAAGTCACTGCAGCACTTTTCAAACGGGCAGACTGGGGGCCTCTTGGGTTAAGATGTGCTCTTGAAGTAGAAAGAGCAGCCTTCACTCCTGGTTGCAGGATCTGTGTTCAATCAGAAAGGGTTATGAATGGCAAAACATTAAGCTCATTTCTCAAGGCACAGACCACTTAAAAACCACGTTCCAAATCATATTCAGGCTTGATTATGACCTGCGTGTCTTCTAAGGCCACACTCAATTCCACCCAGTTTTATTTCAGTTCCCCTTTATTTCCACAGTGAAAGATTCTGCATCCAGGTGCATGAAACTGGACACATCTGAAATGTGAGCGGGGTTCAGGTGTAATGAGATCACACCTGAAGTCCTGTAAAGCACAGAACGAGTTTTACTGAGGCCAAGTTAGGAAAGCATTAGAAGGCTCAGGGTTAGAACCACAAAGTCCTTTTTTTTTTTTTTTCTTCCCAGCTTTGCTTCAGCAAATGTCTTAAATCTCTCTGGTTGTAAAGACAGTGATAGCATAGCATGGCAGAACCTTGGCTGCAGCAATCCCAAAGAACATCATGATGCTCTTCTGCAACAACTGTTTTATTACCAATTTTTACAACTCTTCAGTGCTACATATTCAGAATTTGCACACTGGGTGGGTCAGCTCCTCACAACAAAAATACCTGAAAAATCTTTATATCATTTCCCTGGAAATGCAATGGTATTCAAAACTTTAAACACTTCTTTTTTTTTTTTTCTCTACACAGAATCCCTCACTAAAGCAGACACTGAGGAAACCCCAAGCCTGCAACAATACAATTTCTACACTTTTGCACTTGTGGTTTTGGTTTCAAATATTCTCATTGTGGTAGCTGTGATACTGAAACATCACAAACACCAAGCAGGATACAGTTACCAAAAAATCCAGAGCTCATTTTAACTACTTGAGGAGATTTTTGCATTTGTGTCAACTCCTATGCAGATCTGTCACCTGAAGAGGGGATAAATAAACATTATGAGAGAAAAAAAAAACATCTACGAAGTAACAGCATTGGAACTCAACACCACTTGGGAAAATATTTCAACTTCTTTTGTAATTAAAAAAAAATCCAACAAACACCAAATAAAAAAAACCTCTCAACTTAGTACTCTGTCTTAACTCTGAGCTGAAAAAGAGTATGTGTCTACCCCAGGGTGTTTCTTAGAAAGCATGTAAAACCAAATTTTTACAGTTATAAAGTACAAGAAATTAAGATCCTTTTTTCTTAAAAAAAAACAAAACCAAAACTTTTAATCTTTTCAAATCACTTTGAAACCGCTCCTGCTCTGAGTTTAGCTGAGGGACAACTGCAAGATATCAGTCCAAAGCAAACTGTACTCTCTTCCCAATCTGCTCCTGAGTTGCAACCATCAAGATGTGACAGTCTCCTTAAAAGACATCAGTTTTCCTGGAGAAGAAAATATTAGGCAGACTAAATAAAGATTTGGATTCTACACATCTGTGCTGCTTGTTGAGTCAAAATATCCCCATTAGTATTTTTTTCCCCAAAATGTCTTTGCATGCACCCAACTTAGGGTTTTACCACAAAGCCCCCCCAGAGTCCAAGTTAAATGCTGTACCCCAGAATCAGAGAGCAACCAACAGAATGAAGTTTGAAGGTTGAGTTTCCAAAAAAAAAAAAACAACTGATTCTGTGCAGGTAAAAAGAGATGCAGTAACTCAGTTTATTCAGAGGTCAAACTGAAACTGGGGGACTGTTCAGATGGCTTTCAACACGTGTTCTTGAAATAAATAAGCCACAAAGGGCATACAAAACTCTCATATTTAGGAAAAAACACACATTCCTAAGATCTTTCATAAAACCAACAACTGTGTGCAACAGTGGGTAGAATTACAGTAACAAAATGCAAGTTAACAACACTGAGGTTTCCTTACAGCTGTAAATCCATAAATACTAAGCTTTGTAAATGTAATTGCCCTTAAAATATTTACACTGAAATCCTACATCTCTGTTCATCTCTCTCCATTGGAAAACCCTTCATTAGAATCATAGTGTGCTTGTGAAATTTTGTTTGGCTTTGAGTTCTGAACCAAGTCCATCAAGAGAACCATTTTATTGTCTATGTGTGTCTGAAGAGCCTGGATTTGCTGATCAATATAGTCCATTAGCTTTTTCTCCATCAGATCCATATTTTTGGAGATGATCTTTTCCAAATAGGAGCAAATAGGCTGTTGTTCTAGTCTGTAAATAGAGAAAATACAAGAGTTAAGTATAATCTATTTCTTAATATATTAGCATATTAGAGATTTGGGCACTCAAACTTCTTTTAAATGTAAAATCTCATTTATTAGGCAGTGAACTATATTTATTAGCACAACAAAATACCCTGCCTACCACATTTTAAATTTCTTTTCTTTTTAAATAAACATTAATTAATAAAATAAAAAGTAGTCATCTTTCTTCAACCTTATTTTTTCAAAGGCTCAAGGATGCATTAGAGAGCTTAGTTAGACAAAACAAACCCCACACAACTCAACAGTACACACTGTTCAAATTCTGTCAGCATGGCAGACTTTGTCCTTCTCAGCAGAAGTGCTTCAAGAATTATCCAAACTATGCAACTCTTTGGTTTGGCACTGCATTCTTTAAAAACACAGCATTCTTTCAGGAGCTGGAGATATTCGGGCTCTATTGCAATCCCAATTCCTACACAACATTCCCTCATCTCACAATTTCCACTATTGTTCCTTAGGTATCAAAGTCAGCTGCAGAAATGCCAACAAACGAGTAGGAACAGGCACACACCAAGTACAGCAAAAAGGTTGGGTCACATTGTGGGGAAAAAAGGAAAACACAGGGATTTGGGAGGTAGAAAGAGTCAAAATGTAAATGAGGTAAAAGACAAGAAAGGCAAACTACATGTGTATGGAAATGCAAGAACACACTTTTTAAAAATTGTAAGAGGTGAAATGGAGGTAAAAGACAAACAGTTTAGTAGCAACAAATGATGTGATTTGTTCTGAAAAAACTCCCACATTCAAGCAGCCCATCTGAAAAATTAACTGTAACCATGCTCATTGCCACACAGCCTTCAAAACCACACACCATCTCAAATTTGCTGCTGTTAATGAGAATAAAATTATTCATTTTGCTTAAACTAGTCAATAAACACAGTAAAGCCACTACTTTCAGAAGTATCACAAACTCAACTCACCCAACACACTGAACGCCTTCCTCTTTAGCCACTGAGATTTTCCTGAGCTGCCTCTCTCCATCCTTTAGCCGGAGGTGACTCACCTGACTGCATAAGTTTTGAAGAAAGGGAAGAAGCACCTGTGGGTTGGCTACATTTGGGCTTTCACCCGCTTGTTCCTGCACGTGCAAAGATCCCACGACTTTCAAATCGTTCCTGAGGTCAACTGCATTTTGCTGGGCAGCAAGTCTGATTTCAGAGTCAAAAGCGTTCCCTCTCTCAGGTACCTCTGTGTTCAGATCATGACTTGTTTTTAGGTCCTTACAGACTGTTTCACTTGTTAAATGATTTTTAAGGGGCAGAGGTTCATTGGCTGAGTGACTTGGGGGTGACTGAACAGCTGCACTGCGCAATCCATCTATTGCACCGTCACCTCCAAAGTCGGAATTCTTCCCCAAGAT
This sequence comes from Pyrocephalus nanus, assembly GCA_038380795.1. Taxonomy (NCBI): domain Eukaryota; kingdom Metazoa; phylum Chordata; class Aves; order Passeriformes; family Tyrannidae; genus Pyrocephalus; species Pyrocephalus nanus. The sequence continues at coordinate 2,757,600 of CM076268.1, forward strand.
CCAACTAAGTTTGTCTCCAAGAGGTAAACTGTTCTGATGGGAAGAAAAATAACACAATTAATAATATTGAAATATGCTGGAAATTACACAGTAATACAAACAGATATAACAGCATTCTACTAGTGTGATGTAAGGATTTTAGAAGTAGTTCTGAATAACACTCTTATGGAAAAGCACAGGAAGATGTTTTCCCTGTACATATGATGTGTTAGTTATCTTGTCATTCTCTAAGAAAAGAGCTTTACTGGCTTTTTACCACACTGTGTCCCCAGGACTGAACATTTTTAACAGCAGATGAATTCAGGATTCTGTTGAACAGTTCACAGGCTCAGGATCTAAACCAAGTGCTCTGTAAGAGCACATTCCCTTTAATTGAAGGTGACATAATGACCATAAAGGTCAAAACCAGCCCATCTACCTACATCCCAAACATTCCAGGGAATGTGCCCACCATCCTTGACAAGCAGTGACAGTGAAGTTTAAAATAATAATGAAGAGTTATTAACTCTGGCCTTGGTGAGTGCACAGCGACTCCTGGAGCACACAGCCTCTCCTCGCTGCACTCACGCGAGTGGCAACAGCTAAACCAGGATTAAAATGGCAGAAAGTGTGGGTTAAAAAAAAAACAAAAACAGAACACTCTTAAGCTGGAAAGTTCTCAGGTCAGTAGTGTTCATGCTCACAGAAGAGCACAGTGACTTACCTTCTGCTGACATCGGACCATGTCCATGAGCTGCTGAGCACCTGGAGACAACTTGGATCCCATGGATTCCATTATAGTTTGCACTCTGTCTAGATCTATGCTCGAGCCTAGTGAAGGAAAATCAGTTGCTAGCTTTGCAGACACTGCTTTCACTTCTATAATTATTTTACTGATGAGTACTCTCTGTGTCTCACCAAAGGAGAGCAGCTATTGCAAGAAGAAACAAAAAATATTTTGGTTAGGAAAAAAAACCCCACCAGTTTCAATTTCTTTGTATGTAGGGGACAATGCATTTGAGTCTTGGGGGAAATTATGCTGAACTCTTCCAGGGAAATTCAGCCCATTTCTCCTTGCTACTATTCCCCATTCTGACTGGAACAGAGGTGCCTGAGTGCCCCAAAGATGAATCAGGCCTTGATCTTCTAAGCATGTAACAGTAGTGGCCATATGATTTTTAAAAGCTTATCTAACCACGTCAGAGTAGACAGTTCTACTTACAGATCTGCAGTTTACCTGATTTATTATTTATTATTTTTTTCCTCTAAATTACCTGTATCTCATATAAACTCTTCATGAAAACTGAGATACAAATTTAAAAGAACTCTGCTAGCAAGACAAAGTACCAACTAACAGATTTTTAGGTTGTTATATGAAGTGAAGGGTATAAAAGCCAGTAATTTGATGAAGAGCAATGCAATTTAGTCAATTCAGGGATTAAAAACACCAAGGAAAATAAAACAATTGTGCTTAATTCCTTACCTTAATTCTACAGGAGGGTGCAGGGCATTCAAACTTATGGTGCTTGTGGTATAAAGTAACCTCTTCAGTTTCACTACAAAAGTAAAATAAATAAGCTGTGACATCAATACGCTGTTATTTGTAGAAATATACTATATTGGTAAATATTTAGGTAAGAAACAAGACTGACCCAATATATTTCTAATGCTGCTTTAATGTTTCTAATAGTTTTAATTTCTAGTTTCGAGAACCTTTTTTGTTTCTAATGGCAGTTTTAATGCTTACATGCAACTTGTGATGAATCTTATGGAATATGTACATAAAAAAATTAGTCGTATGTGTACATACACTATGTACTAGAGAAGCTTTTGAGGCTCACTGTGTTCTTCACACACCTTCCCTGAGGCTCTGAGTCCTCTGGTTTCTATTTAGCTAATTAAGACGTGCCATGTAATGACTTACAAACAAAACAGAAACGCTGCTTTATTTCCCCCGGCACAGTATGGAAGGAAGTATCGAAGGGGAAAACAAAACCTTCTTTTTTTTTAATTTTCTCTCTTTTTCCTTAAAGTGTGGGATGACTACTTATTAAAGACACAAGAGATCTTTCCCGGAATCACAGAATGGTTTGGGTTGGAAGGGACTTTGAAGACCATCTAGTTCCAACTCCCTTGCCATGGGCAGGGACACCTTCCACTATTCCAGGTCGCTCCAAGCCCCGTCCAACCTGGCCTTGGACACTTCCAGGGATGGGGCAGCCACAGCTTCTCTGGGCAACCTGTGCCAGGGCCTCACCACCTTCACAGGGAAGGATTTCTTCCTCATATCTAATCTAAACCTGTTCTGTGTCGCTGGGAAGCCACTCCCCTTTGTCCTGCCACTCCATGCTTTTATGGTCTCTCTTCACCTCTCTTGACCGCTCCTTTCAGGCACTGGAAAGCACAATTAGGCCACCCCAAGCCTTCCCTTTTCCAGGCTGAACAACCCCAATTCCCTCACTCTTTTTAAAAAACATCGGGTCTATCACAGCAGGAGCCCCTGACAGAGACACACACACCCAAAACACGAGGCTGCCTGGGGGCCGTGAGCGCCCCTGTCCCCCCGTGCCCCGCACTCACCCCGTGTCCCGGCTCTGTCCCCGGCCGGTGCCGCAGTACTCCTCTCCCACGTACACCTCCATGTTGCGGGCCTGGCTCAGGATCCCCACGGACACCATCGCGGCGCCGGGCCGGCACTCCAGCCGCAGCTCGCAGGGCTCCTGCCCGCGCTCCCGCCGCTCCACCACCACGGGCTCACCGCTGCAGGGAGGGGGGGAAACCACACGGAAACCACACTCATCGTCCCGCCAGCCCCGCCGCCCGGCCCCGCCCGGCGCCCCCTCAGCCCGCCCGCCGCCCCCTCACCCGGGCTCGCCATCCGCGGGGCCCCTCCGCACGCACAGCGCCCGGGACAGGCCGCCCGGCGGCGCGCAGGGCCACGAGCACCGCGCCCACACGCAGCGCGGGCCCCGGGCTGCTCCCTCCTCCTCCTCCTCCGGCTCCTCCGGGCCCGGCGGGGCCGCTCGGCCGCTCCACATCGCGGGGCCCGGGGCGGCGGCAGCGGCGGCAGCGGCGGGAGGAGCGAGAGCGGGCCGGCCCTCAGTGGGTACGCGCATGCGCTGCCCGCGGGATATGCGCATGCGCACCGGGACAGGCAGCCCCGGAGGGCGGGGGGGACGGGGAATCCCGGGATGGGGAGTGAGGGAATCCCGGGATGGGGAGTGAGGGAATCCCGGGATGGGGGGGTCAGGGAATCCCGGGATGGGGGGGTCAGGGAATCCCGGGATGGGGAGTTAGGGAATCCCGGGATGGGGGAGTCAGGGAATCCCGGGATGGGGAGTCAGGGAATCCCGGGATCGGCGCCCTTGGGAAGGACATCTGAGGTCATCGGGCCCAGCGCTGTGCCCCTGCAGCACCTTGTCACCCAGACCGTGGCACTGAGAGACACGTCCAGCCCTTCCTTGAGCGCCTCCATCGCCCCCCTGGGCACCCCATTCCCATGCCCGACCTGAACCTCCCCTGGCGAAGTCAGGGCAGTGCCCTCTCCTCCTGTCGGTGGTTGCCTGGGAGAAGAGGCCGACCCTGAGGCTGTGCCAGGGCAGGCTCAGGTTGGATCTCAGGGAAAGGTTCTTCCCCCAGAGGGTGGTGGGCACTGAACAGGCCCCCCAGGGCAGTGGGCACAGCACCAAGGCTGCCAGAGCTGCAGGAGGGTTTGGATGATGCTCTCAGGGACAGGGTGGGATTGATGGGGTGTCTGGGCAGGGCCGGGAGTTGGACTGGATGATCCTTGTGGGTCCCTTCCAACTCAGCATATTCTGTGACTCTCTGACAGCCGCCTGGCTACAAACTCCTTTTGGTCCCTCTGCCCAGGGTCCGTGGATGGGCTACCATGGTCTGGTTGACAAGGTGATGTTGGGTCATAGGTTGGACTCGATGATCTCAGAGGTCTTTTCAAACCAAACTGATCCTGTGATTCTGTGAAATTCAGTAATATGGCAAAATTCAGAACTGCTGGATTCTCCCAAGTTGCGTCCTGATGGCGCACCACACAGGAGCGAGGCTGTGAATAAAAGAGGCTATAAATAAAAGATGGGGTTCATTTAATTTTCAGTAGGATCCTGGCTTCTGGAGTCGGGGAAAGCTGCTCCTGAGGCTGTGGCACAGACACAGAGCCAAGGAACACGGGTATCGAGTTCTGCTTCCACCCAGGGCTCAGCACAGGAATGTTCACCGGGTGTGTGGCTGTCGGGAGATGGACCTGAGCAGGCTTTGCACAAGCTATAATTAAAAATACAGCCAGCACCTCAACGTTTTGTCATCCAAACCATTGTTTTGTGGGATTTACCAGCAATGGAAAAGTGGATTTGCTCTGTCTTAATTAAAGAATTAATTAAAATTAATTAATGCAAATGCTTTAGCATGAAAAACTGTCTTGTCTCAGTCTCTTTTTTTGTGTTTCTAAATGTGCTTGATTGTTCCAAAATGTGTTGCAACTTCATACAGTTTTGAAGCATTTATTTTTTTTGCTTTTGGTGACAATGTGGTTGCATGGAAGATCATTCTGATCCTTGGAGAGCAATGATCTGCACAAAATTACGGACTTTTAGCAAGGAGAACTGCATTTAACACTGGAGGGACTGGGTAAAATCCCTGTTTTGGGGATTTCCGTGTGTGTGTGGGATTTCCATGTGTTTATAGGGTTTCCATGTGTTCATATGCACTGTATATTCCATATTTTTAAAGCAAAGATGAAGAAACAGAAAGCAACAAGCTGAAGTTTCAAAGATTAGATTGTTTCACACTGGAGGTTTTTTTTTTTTTTTGCTGAGCTGGAATAGCCAGGGTAAACATCCTAAACACTGTTTTTGTTACTAGCGATATTTTATGTTTGTAATCTCATAAGATCTCACAGTGGAACGAAAGCCCTTTAGAATAAAACCAGTTTGATCCCGGCACGGCTCGGTGCTCCCTCTCCAATCAGCATTTAAGGACGTGCTGCTTTTTATTTGCATTGAGCCGTCTGACCAGTTTCCTCGCAAGCCCAGTGGATTAAATTTTACTTCCCGTTCCCTTAGCAGAGATGCAGTGTCAGGGTGCTTTTTTCTGTTGTTTGCCTTGGGAGCAGACGGTTCTTGCTCTTCTGGTTCCGTGTGGAGCAGCCAGAGCCAGGTACGCTCAGTCTGCTGGGACACCGGAGTGGTTTCTCCGGGAAGTCCAGTCATGTTAAAGCACTGTCTGTTTTGGTTCACTTTTGGACTAACTTTTACCGGGAAACCCTTTTGGATGAAAGGTAAGCTTTCTTTCTTTTTTAAATATTCAAGAAGTTTCTTCTTCTTCTTCTTGTGCTCTCTGATCCTGAGCATAATGATGCTCCCCTTTCACATCGAGTCACAGCACCTGCTCGTTGAGAAAATCTTGTGCAAGAAAAAGGTGTCTGGAAAAGATTACAGGTTGAAAGGTTTTTATTGCTGAGCTCTTTGTGGGGTTTTTCCCTCCAGGATGTGGTAGGTATGTTAATACATCATCTTCCATGCAGGACACTGTGACAACTGCATTTACTGTCACTCTCATCAATAATAAAGACTGTAGGAAAAGATTTCTTCTTCAGTAATGTGAGGGGAATTCCTACAGTTTTATTACAGTTCCTCATTAACTCATTTCCATTTATGATTTGGCTTCGCTCTTCAGATTTAAATGAAACCTGAAATATTTCTTAGAAAGTGGTATTTTTGTGATGTGCATCACAGATGGTTTCCTGCTTTCGGGTGTGAAAATTTAAATTGTTAAAAGAGCATCTCTGTTGTCAGTTCAACGTACACTTTTACTCGTGAAAGAGAATGGATTTTTTCATTTAGTAAATAAAATTATTGAAGACTGAGAGCAAAGTCAGAAGTAAATATCGAGTGCTGATACTCTTTTCAGACTTGTTTCCTAACAGCAACTTCCACATTTTGATTGCAGTGACAGCCTGTAATGCTAAACATACGCTACCTGCACCTAGCTTTTAAAAACCCTGATGTTATCTAACAGGTAGAGATCATGATTACACTGCAAAACCCTCCTCCTCACTTTGAATGAGTGGTTGTGTGGCTTCTTTGCAATCGTGAATTCCATTCACAGAAACGTGGGAGGCTGAGGGTGACTTTGTATTACTATAAGGGTGAAGAAATCTCTCTATTTCCTTATGAAAGAACAATTTAAGAAGGAAGAACCCACTTTCTTTGTTGAAACCCATGTTACTCTTGATTCTGTTACCTGTTTAAAAGCAATGGTTGTGTCTCTGTTGATCAAACCAGACTGATGTGCAGACAAGAAAAAAGAAGATGAATTAAAGTTCTCACAGTTTTAAAGAAAGTTAGAGGAGATTGGTTTTGTCTTTAACCATTTACCTGAAACCAGATGCTTGGCAGGCTTCTTATCTTTAGCTTCCTGCATTAGCATGTTGTTCTGCAGATAATTTTGATATCATGTAAAAGGCTACAAATGTTTTGCAAAGGTTTGACTGTTGCTAGAACAAACAAAATGCAGCGTTAGGCAATGGCAGGAGCCAAGATTATACACACAGGAGGTGGAAGAATTATGTCCAGAGGACAACTGCAAGTATTCCTCATTCAGGGCAATGGGAAAAGGATGGTTTGGTATTCTCCATACGAAGGGAAAATTAAAATTTGAGCTATTATCACAGTTTATAATGCAGGTAACTAAACTCCGAAATTAAAAATAACTTGGCCATGATCAAAACTGTTGATTTCTTCAACTTCCCAGCGTGATCCAAGAGCTCTGAAAGAGACAGAACAGCCCAAACTGAGCATGGGCAGTCAGGTCCTGGACTGGTAAAGTTGCTCTTTCTCCATTTCTGGCTGGATTAGAACGGTCTTTTGGCAACCCCCACTGTGCAGGTGCCAACACAATGCCTTTTGCCTTCTGATTATTTACCAGTTTCAAACTTCATCTTCAGGTGTATCTTCTGGACAGACACCCAGACTTTCTACCTTAGAAATAATCATTCCTCGGAGTCTGATGGGCAGACAGAAACATCACCCATTTTTTCATGAGGTTTGTGATCCTGATTTTTTTTCTTCTGATGTTGCTGTTTTTCCCAACGCTGTCCTACATTACACACACACACAGTGTATAAGTATATAGATATTTTTGTGAAGAAATGTGCCCCAGACTATATTTCTTCAGATTCTTAGTGTTCACAACTAATTTGGAGCAAATTTGTTCCCACAAATTCCTGTGATTGCGCTCTAAGTTAGCGCCGTCCAAACTTCTGGTTTTGTTAACAACCTTGTAAGGAAGAAGTGAGAAGGAACATGAAGAATATTTCCATTTTCTGAGTCAGATGTTGAACTTGCACTGATGTTGATGCTTTCTGCGTTCTGGTTTTGGATAACCAGAGGACTTCAGCCACGGAGCCCCTGAAAGGTAAAAACGGTCCCAACAGAGTCACACAGGTTAGAGGAATGAGTTAAAAGAGAAAGATCTGAGCCTTAATTCTTCAATTCTGAGGTAACTTCCCCTTGTGCTAGATATTGAGTTCATTTACTGTTAATGAAACAGCATTAGTCATCTGTGTGCAAACCGATTAAGGAACGAAAGATTCGGCGAGTGGCTTATCTGATTTACATAAGGAGGGTCACGAAACCTGGTGTGGTGCTTGGCAAAGAGTGCACACATGGGCTGTGCCCTCCTGTCCTCTGACAGAAAATGTGTAGATTGATAGAACTTAAAAAATTTACACAGGAAAGAGTGCACAGTGGGCTGCTGAGACTCTGAAATACAGAAGGCTGAGGGTTTGGAATCTGTGTTTTGGCACATCCTTCACACACACAGAAGCTGGGCAGAACATGGGTCTGACAAAAACAAGTAGAAAGTCACCTGATTAAGTGGTATCTTTTGTCCTGTTTTCAGGAGCATTCAGATGACAACCTTTCTTACTCAGTGAAAACCAGAAATGGAACATATCTCCTAAAACTGAAGAGAAACAAGTATGTGATGGTGTTCTAAGGAATCGTACTCTCCTGGGGTTAGTTGTATCCAGACAAGCATTTTTACACTGAAAAAATTCAGAAGAAACCATTTAAATTGTAGTAATTAGAATATTATTTTGTTAAATAGTATTAAATATAATGTCTCTTCCATGGTACTATCTTGCAAACAGAAAGGAATAATAACTTCTCTAGTTCTGAAGAATTTTTTTTTTTAAATAATAGCAGTTTAGCAACACAAGATTGTATATTTCAGAAAATCCTTAGGGAAAAATCAGAGTTCTGTTCAGCACTGGCTTTTTATTAGCTGGGGGGAGGGTTCTTAGCTGTGTTGTATTTGAAGAAATTTCTGTTTCTGTTGTTCCTCATTCCTGAGCCTGGCGCAGTCCTGGACCTTATGCAAATGAGTCTGCTTAGATGCTTCTCTATGGATTTTTTAGTTAAAATATTTTAAAATAACTTTTTTTTTTTTCCAAAAGACTCCAGCTCATTTTAAGGTATTTTGCTTGGTATGCCTCGATTTTAATAATGATAATTTAGCACGAGTGTGATGCTAACAGAATGTAGCATTTGCCAGGATTCTTGACTCACTTCTTGCTTTTCTAGACCTTTAAAAGAGCAGTGGTTTATTTTTGTTTCCAGAAAGCTTATTAGTGAAGACTTTATGTTATTTACATATGGGGAAAATGGGAAACTGGAGGCAACACAATCCAAAAATGAGGTACTGTACATGATAAAATCCCCCCCCCCCTCTGTGTCAGAATTTCCTCAAACCAGGGAAGCCAAGAAAAAAAAGATATTTTCTGGGGATGCAGCTTTTGTGAGTTTTCACAGTTGTAGCATTTCTGCTGAACAGTTGCCAGTGATAATAAACAAAAGGCTCACGAGGGACTAGGCTGTTTCTGGTGGGAGAGCATCCCTGTTTCCTGAGGTGTGAAAGGAGATGCCAGGAGATTATGCCAAGGCTGAATTTGAGCTGCCTGGTTAGGTCACCCTTGCACAGTGTGCAATTAAAGCTACAATGGCAGCATCCAAAGCACTATAATTTTTAGGTCTTGTATCAAACAAGCCTTATAAATACTTCTAAATTTTATTTCAACTTTAAACTGGGTGTGAGCTCAGTGAGACTTCACTGGGTGGTTTTGTGCATGGGACATCTTCTCAGGTCAGCCCTTGAGAGGACTCTGAGAGCAGGATGAGCAATGTAGATGAAAAGATTTTTCTACAAGATGGTGATGGGTTAAACAAGTAATCCCAACACAGCAAGTGATATTTTACTCCAAGAAGGCTGGGATTATTTTCAGAATAGGGAACTCTACAACAGCCAGCCTTAATGTCATGCAAATAATATGGTCAGTTAGAAAATAAGTTTGCAGGTGGAGGCAACCACCTTGTTTTGCCACTAATTATGTGGGTTTGTTGCTTTTCAGACACACTGTTATTATCATGGCATTGTCGAAGGAATTGCTGACTCAACAGTTGCTCTCAGCACCTGTGATGGCCTGAGGTATCCTCTCCTGCTTTTTTAAGGATAATTCCTGGTGCAGTACCAAAGTAAAAACAGCAAAACCCCCAGTTGCTATTCATCTTACAGCTGGAAAAAAACCCCACCATCCTGTCTTGCAAATATTTTTTAAAAATATTTTCACCTTCTGATGAAGCTGAAACTCTTTACAGGTTTCCCTCAACCCCCCACTTTTTTTCCCCCTTTCCTAAGATTCCTTCACAGAAAAACAATAATGAAACATGACAGAAACCATAACCTGGTTTATAGGCAGAACCTGGGCATGACCTGAGGCTTCTAGGACTTGATGTGAATATTTTGACCAGAAATACTTATGTACAAGAAATGCTACCTAATTAAGCTTTTGATGCACTTAAAAACACTCCTGAAAACAATTCTGCCTTAGAAATGGGCACTTTTCAAAATACTAACCATTTCCATGAAAAAAATTTGACCAAATTGGAATTTGGAACAATTTTCTTGTGTGTTTCAAATACAATGAAATTACAAGTGGGATAAAATTCACGCACACAACTTTCATGTGAGATCACTTGTGTACAACTGAGTATTTTAAATAAGTTCTATTTTGTCTTTTGTTGGACATTAGAACTTACCCCCCATACTGAAATAATTTAAGATAATAATTTATCTCAGCACATCGGTGTGAACAGTTCTAGTTTTTAAGCATCCAGCTGTCATTCCCCCACCTAGACATTAGCCATGAGGGAAAAACTATGGAATAATTTTTCATTCTTAAATGGTTTTTAGGGGAGTCCTCTCCATTGGTGGCAAGTGGTATGGAATGGAGCCTCTCAACACATCCAGCACGTTTGAACATGTGTTTTATGAATTAGAAGACAAGCAGGACCTGCCCTTCCACTGTGGGGTGCTGAATGGCAGCCTTCAGCTTCAGCAGATGTTTGTGGAGCAGGCTGTGGAGTACACATTTTCATCAAACACTACCTCTGGCAGGGAGAAGCTTCTGAGGGTAAATATATTCCCATTTCTCTGCTGAGCTGCAGTCCAAGCCATCCCCTCAGCCCGTCCCAGCAGCCTCCAGAGCTCTTGCTTTGACAAAATATCACTGGACCTGGAGGCCACTTCTTTGGGGGCCTTCCTTTTCATGATTGCCAAGCCAGACTGGTGGGAATGCTGCTAAGGAAATCCTGAAACAGAAGACCTGAAATGGGAATTTAACATAGCTTGAAGCAATCCTGCAGTGGAAGAGCAGAGGCTGCCCAAGACAGCTCATCCACCCCAGTGCCTGACCTGCTGTGAATTACTGATACCTAGAGATATTTGTGTGGCAAACTAAGGCCACTAATTAGAAAATGCAATTAGAACATTGCTTTATGAACACACAAAATAAAAATCATGAGAAACAGAAGTAAAAAAAGCCTTGAACTTGTTATGTTAACTTACTGCCCTTTCTAATTCGCAGGAGAAGCGAGCTGTCCTGCCTCAGAAAAGCTATGTAGAATTGTTTGTGGTGGTGGATAACAAGAGGGTAATTATTTCATCCAACCCTAAATACATTTGATTATTTGGTTAGTTTTCTTTCTCTGACATTCTTGTGGTATTTTACAGTTTTTGCTGAAGAATTCTGATCCTGCTGCGGTGCAAAAGGAAACAGTTGAGCTGATTAATTACGTTGATGGGGTAGGTCAGATAAGTTGCCTGGGCTGAGTAATTTCTACCTTATCATAGTTTTCAAAAGTACAGCTAATGCAGTTCTGAAACTGTATTTGGAAGTTATACAACAATCTGTAACACAGTTCAGGCACATCATGAATCTCTGCACAAGTCCTGTGGTATTTGCAAGCGAGAGGAGAGATATAAGATGTTTTCAAATCACTTCTGTGGTTTGACTGCTTCAGTCTCCATATGTTTTATCTTTCTAGGAAGAGTATTTCTCATGTTTGTAGGGGTTTTTTTAACTCTCAGCACTGTGAACAATTCCACAAGCTCTCTGATCACCTGCTCCCAGTTTCTCCTTGAGACAATTAGCCAAGGAAATGAATGAACATGGTCTTTCCAGCTTCTCCAACTGAAAGATATGTTTAGGTATCTTCATAAAGTAGATTTTCTTCAGTTATATTTAGCTTTATATTCTAAATAATTTTATTTACTCTATAATTTATAAATATTTTATATTTTCATTTATAAACAAAAATTTACCTTTAGTTTCAAAGAAACTAAAGTTGTATGTTGATCACTAAGTTCAGCTTATTGTTTTCTCAGTAATAGTGAAGTAATTTTTCAGAATTCCATCAAAACAGAGCGATGGACATTAATTATAATTACTTTTTTTTTTTTTTTCAGATGTATAGACCATTAAACATCCAGATTGTTTTGGTTGGATTAGAGATTTGGACAGATGCAAACCACATCTCTGTAATGGATGGTTCAGCTGGGGATGTCCTGGGCAGATTTGTTTCTTGGAGGCAGAAAGATCTTCTTAAGAGATCAAGAAACGATGTCAGTCATCTCATAATGTAAGTTTTCCTTCAGTGGGAAAATTGGCCATGCTGCCAGTGTTAATGTACAGTATATAATTATAATGTAAATATGTTATAATGTATAAGCACTGACATTATTTTCAAGCTGTTATTGCGATTTTCATTGTTAACTACAGCGAAATCCTGATGTGGTGATAAATTTCTTCTTGGCTTCAGGAAGACCAAATCTTGCCTTGTAGAATTTCTTTCAAACTCATCATTGTCTTTTAGTGGAAATTACAAACTTTTAACCCATCTTTCAGCACCTCCTTCAAACTGCTTTTGTTGCAGAGGGAGAAGCTCTTTCAGGGGATCCATTGGAATGGCCTTTGTGGGTACTGTCTGCTCACAAGTGCAGGGAGGGTCAATCAGCACTGTAAGTACATCATTTTGTGGGTGATGGATGAAATTAGCCCTGGACCAAGTCACCCTGGCCTTGGAGACTAGACTTGCAGTTGAATGGTTTCTTTCATGAGGTTTATTATGTAAAGATTCGTGTATATTTTACAACTCTTTTTAAGTACTTCCCAATTTCTCTCCTTGTCTAATTCCAGCCCACTTGGCAGATTTACTCCTCAAGTAATTCTTTTGTTCCCCTTTTGTAATTCATCTAACTCAATGTTGCATAAAAAAGCCCATCCTCATAGCATTAAAGTTCATAACCAGAGCAGTTTTGGGGTGGGCATGAAGCACAAAATAATGTGTAGGGTTTTTTACTCTTTAAATAAATACTGAACATAATGCACCATCTTCCCAAGCATCTGGAATTCCCCACAGGAAGGCTGTAAACTTGAAAAAATTTGAAGTGTGGGAAAATTAGTAAGAAACTGTTTTTTTCTCCACACTTAGGGCAGAACCAGAGGTTCCTGTTCTTAAAACAGGGATGCCACAACACTGTGGATAATCTCAGAAGCAGCTTTGGTTCTTGAACAGTACATTTGTCATTGAAGGCTCCACTGAAATCAGTCTCATGAGTGATTAACTGGGGTAGAACAGAATAAATTGGCTAGTTTCAGCTGGGAGGAACCTACAATGATCATCTAGTCCAGCTGCCAACTCTTTATTATTCAGAATATGATCCTCATGGAAGCAACAGAAGGAGTGGCAGAATCTGGCCCTGCCTGAAAATAAAAGTGACAAACTGTCCGTTCCTGCTGCTTCTTCCTTGTGCTATAGTTTAATATTCTGCCTTCATGGGTCTCCAAGAGCTTGGTGGTGGGAATGAAACACGAGGCACTTGATGTCACCTTTTTTTTTTGGTTTTTTTTTTTTTTGACACTGATTCTCTCTGTTAGCTGAATCACAACAATATGTTACGTCACGCCACGGTGGTTGCACATGAGCTGGGCCACAATCTCGGCATGAAACATGATGATAAGAGGTGTCCTGCATCGTACATAATGCACAGCACAGACAAGTAAGATTGCCAGTTTGTTTGGTTGCAAGAACTTCTTTGTTTGCATGACTGTGCCGTGAAACTTCTCTGGGTCTTGATGAGCTTCTGTGAATGGGGAGCTGTTTGAAAAATTTAGGCACAGGGCTGGAGTCACTGAATTAGGATTTCACATAATTTTAGTTTATTTGAAATGTTTACTTGTTTTCTGACCCAATCATTCTTTATTTGTGGTATCCTTAAAAACTTAATTTGATTTTATAGATATATATATTTTTTAATGGTAGTGTGTTCCTGTTTTGGTTTTTAGCCTGCTGAGAATATTTTAAATATACTCACTGGGTTCCTGCAAACATGCAACAAATATTTAACAGTTAATGTAAACAAAACCTTTTGGCTTATGTTTCTTTCAATTCATTTGTTCTTTGGCTTCCCCTTAAGAGCAAAAGATCATATTATTTATTTATCCACATTTGTCAGGGTAATTGAACAATGGACAAAACTACTGTAAGGAGATGAATTTCTGGGTTTTTAGGGACTCTAAGGTGAATATCTTTATAATCAAACATTTTTAGACTCAGTACACACAAGAAATTTCTAAAGCCTGTTTTATACAGGACACCAGAACAGATAATCTCATTTCTGAAAGTACCTGTATTTATATTATAATAGTATTTTTTAACTTCTAGTACTGCACTTCAATGCAAAATAAAGCAGAAATTAACTATCTCACTATCTCCTAGCATTATGAAATGCAACATTTATTACAGAGTGACAATAATTTAAGAGCTTGAGTTGTACATTTTCCTGTAAGCAAAACACTTATAATAATAAAATATTATGTTTTCCAGTGGATCCAGGAATTTCAGCACCTGCAGTGCTGATGATTTTGAGACCCTTATTCTTAATGGAGGAGGAAACTGCCTTAGAAATCCTCCCAAGACAAGTAATGTGTACAGAGAGCCTGTCTGTGGTAATAATGTGGTTGACAACAATGAAGAATGTGACTGTGGCAAACCACAGGTAATGGGTGAAATTCAACTGGAGACTTGTTGTATATTGGATTATTCTATATTATATTATCCTATATACTACTGGCCTTTTGATATACATGATTGCATTAATACCTGAGGAGTTTTCCTTGTAATTTCCCTTTTTTTTGCAAGTTTAAAATCAGACTTTGATTTTCATGTGGACTCAGTTAAAAGCTATTGATCTTCACAGAACGTTGAGGCCCTGCTGGGAAAGAAGAGCATTTTAGAGCAGAATAGGTGGAGATAAAACTGGGTTTTGTGCTGGTTTTAGCACAGACATTTCTGTTACATGACAGAGACTGCTATATCTGTAGAGCACATGCAGGTTTCTTAACAGGAACCCTTAAACTTTGCCCACACTGAGTCACTTTTGTGAGTTGTTATTTGCATTGCCAAAACCGTCCCTCAAAGGATGGGGTGTGTTGGCTCATTCTCCAGAAAACAGAAGTGTCTCAAAAAAGACATCAACAAATCAAAAGGCTGTCACCAGCCCCTGGTTCCACTGGCCACAACACATCAGAGCAGGTGTTTTCCTGATGACTTGTACCAGGCAGACACAGCCACCCTGTCCGCTGGTTCCCATTGGAGCACAGGGCTATCAGAACCTGGCAGAGACAGGGATTTAAGGCCTGGCTTGCACTTGTACTGCTGATGTGCTTTCCTAGCTATGTAAGGAGATAAAAACAGTGTCCCCTTGTCCGTGGCTGTTCCTCAGGAATGTTCCAACCCCTGCTGTGATGCTGCAACCTGCAAACTCACGCCTGGATCCCAGTGTGCTCAAGGACTCTGCTGCAAGAATTGCAAGGTGGGCAATGCCTTATTGAGCAAAATTGATCCTATTCACTGGATTTTTTTTTTGATGTTTGAAAAGAGCTGATCTAGTCCTCTTTGACCCATTTTCACGCTATCAAACCATGTTCACCAGTAGAGGGCATTTGAAATCTGAGAAAGGAGAGAAATTTGTCTCCCTTGACATCACTAATGGTTGTCACTGATTGTTTCACCCTGGAACTTCTGACGTTGCAAACTGACAGTGCCTTTCCTCTCTGGTTCCAGTTTAAAGTGGCAGGGGCAGAGTGCAGAGCAAAAAGGGATTTCTGTGATCTCCCTGAGTACTGCAGTGGGAGCAGTGCCTACTGCCCAGAGGATGTTTACATCATGAATGGTCACCCGTGCAGCAACAACAAGGCCTATTGTTACTATGGAGTGTGCCAGAGTTTTGATTCACAGTGTGAAGCTATATATGGGAAAGGTATGTTTATTATTTCATGGAAATCCCCTGGTGTTCTCCTTTTCCAGTTTTTCTTTCTTGTGTTTTTTCAGGCAGCTTACAAAGATTTACTTTTTTTTTTTTTTTTTTTTTTTTTTTTTTTTTTTTTGGCACAGGGGCAAGAAAAGCACCTGATATATGCTTTGAGAAAGCAAATATCAAAGGAGATCGGTTTGGAAACTGTGGGATGAAAGGTGGAGTGTACAAGAAATGCCCTGTCCAGTAAGTCACCAGCAAACAAAACTAACCCTAAAATGTTCAATGTAAAAAACGTATGCTGTTACAAACCCTTTAAAGTGTGAGATTTAAAGAATATTTACTTGAAATGCAAGCTAAAAAATTTGACTGGATGGTGTATTTTCACTGATACTTGTTTTTTTTTCTGTTCACCTTGTCTCTGAGTGTCCTTCCTTCCATGCAGGCACAGTCTGTGTGGCAAACTCCAGTGCACATCTGTCAGTCTCCACAACCTTCCTGCCTGGAGTGTTGTCAATAATGCATCTGGGGTTTTGTGCTGGTCTTCTGACTTTGACTTAGGATCAGACATCCCTGACCCTGCTCAAGTTCATGATGGGACAGCCTGTGGAGAAAACAAGGTAAGAGGCATCCCAGCAGCGGGATGGAATATATCCCACCACGTGGAAAGTTCTTAACTTCCAAAGGCATTCCACAGCTCTCTTATTTGTGTGCCATAATACAATGAAAAACCTGCTTTTTTTTGAAATCTACAAAAACAATTAATTAGCTCTTCAAAAACTGGCATGCTACGAATCAGTCAGCTACATTATCAGTTATTCAGATTATTCCATCAAACTGCACCCACAGGGTTAAGAAGATGTGATAAAAATACAGCTATAAAATTGTGAAGTACTGAATGTTCTGTCACCTCCTTTTTCTTGACATATAAGTAAAAGCTGTAGCCTTGTTGTAAACAGATGAATTTATATGGTATATTTATAAAGGGATGGGATTTTTTTCTTAGTTTTGTGTTTGCAATACTCTTAATTATTTCTTCCAGGCCTGTGTAGGTTTTGAATGTGTTGATGCAATGTTTCTGGGCTACAACTGTGATGTAAAGCAGAGGTGTAATAATAATGGGGTGAGTAGATGGTGCTCCATGTTTCTAGACTGGTGCAAGTTCCCTGCATAAAAGCAACAGCCAGCCAGATGGCTTTGCTTTTTTTTCTGATCTGTAATAAAAGTTAAATCCACTTTTTTACCTGTAATTCCTGTTGCCAGGGCAATCCCCTTAGCACTAACATTGAAAGGCAATTCTTCAGATTTTCCCTTGGGAATTTCTTATTATTACTGAGCTGCTGAGTTGCTAAAGGAAAATATTCCTTTGAGGAAGATGGCCTAGTAATTCCTGATTTATATATGTCTCTGTGAAAAATCCAAGTCCAAAGGAGTTCTTTGGACTGCAATTTAGTGGAGGCAAATAACAACACAAATGTTAATTTCTACAGAGAATTCACCTGAGGTATCAGGATCACTCAGTGGTTTGGGATGCTGTGGAGGGGGAGGGCTTATTCCCAGCTATCACTTCATGTATTTCTATGCAATACTGTGCAGTATTCCTTGTTCCCACGTGCAACTCCCTACGTGGAACTCCAGATCCCTGCCGAGGCTGGAAGTGGAGGTGCTCTCAGGGTGGTGCTGATGTTTGACTCACCCCTGTGTAAGGGGTGTAGGTGTGGTACAACAGTAGGAACTGCCCCTGCCTGACTCCTTAATCCCTGTTGTCCTGGGGTAGGTGTGTAACAACAACGGGAACTGCCACTGCAATGCGGGATGGGCCCCTCCGTTCTGCAACCAGTCCGGCTACGGGGGCAGCGTTGACAGCGGTCCTGCTCACACAGGTAGGACACTGAGACTTCCTTCTGCCCCAGGCTCTCGTAAAATAAACTACTTACAGCAGAGTTTTTTCAGATTCTTTTGAAATTCCTTTTTTTCTCCTGCCTGAGACTCGAAGAAAAAACTCTATTATCTGGTAATGACGTGGCTTTTGCTGGGGTTTACACTTTACATGCAAAACGTTTTCCCGCTTTGTTTAAAAACAAAGTTCGCAATCTGTAGCTTCGTGAGGAGAGAAATAATTCTGGTATTACCAGATTTTACTAAATTTGTGTTTTGGGAAAGGGGAAAAAAAAAAGGCTTTGTAGTTATGAAAAGTTTAGGAAGGCAAAGAGGATGTGCAGAGCAATTGTGGGTGAGCAGATATAAAATCACAGTCACAGAGTCACAGAATATGCTGAGTTGGAAGACACCTACAAGGATCATCAAGTTTGTTGAAAAAAGATAAGGAAAAGGAAAAAGTTTGTATATCATGGAACACAGAGGGGTCAAAGGCAGAAAGAAATTGTAATAACGTAAGGCCAAATCCTACTTTTCTGATCGTAGCATTTTATAAATTTCAGTGAAGTTTTGACCGAAAATAATTCGAAGGTTGTAGTGTTTACAACAGGAAAAAAACAATGCTTTAACTTTGTAAATGTCATTATTTCAATTCTTTCTTCTCTAGACACATCACTTCGAGATGGGCTGCTCATCTTCTTCTTCCTCGTGCTGCCGGTGGCCATCGTTGCTGCGTTAGCGATAATTAAGAGGGATGCAATAAGGAGAAAATTTTGCAGGAAGAGCAGAAGACAGCACAGGTATTTCCCTCCTTACAGGTGCTATCTGAACACAGGAGAGCAGGCTCCAGGTTAATTTAGCGAGCCAGGTAGGTGCTTTATCTACACAAGGAATTCCACACCCCCTAAAAAAACAAGCCCTCCCTGCCAAAAGCAGTAGCAGGTAGTTCAGTCCCCTGCTGTTTGGTGGTTTAATCCAGACACTCCAATTGTCAGTTCTTGGGTGTTTTTCCCAAAAAACATTGCACTTGCCTAATTGTTAATGATAATTGTACTGCACATGGGGTCAGAGCATACTGAAAGGGCTTTCCAAGTCCAGACAGGGCTGGGCTCACAAGCAGAACCCTCAGATCCTCTGAGCTGTAGCCTTGTCCTTGGAAAATGCTGCATCCCTGAGGAAATTTTCTGACCACATGGTTTCTGTTTCAGGGATAACAATGTGCAGGAAGCAAAGCAAGATAACAAACCAAGTCATGACACAAGAAATGATCAGGTGAGAGATGCATACTTGCATTATTTCATGTTAATACAAACTCTACAGTGCCTTTTCTCTAAGATAATTATTTATGACTGAGTGGCTTTTTTGATACATTGAAAGCACCTGTATTTCCAAGTGTTTAATATAGTTTAGAATGTGTTAAAGAGGATTTCTGTGTGGGTAGGTATGAGCTTTATTGCCTGCTATCAAAACAACATGTTGCAAGAGAATATGAAGAATGTCCCCCCAAAAAAATGAAAACTAGTTCTTAAATACAAAAATCTTTATACTGGATAATTGCATGCACTTTGTGTTTTCTGTTAACCTGATTTTCTGCAACGTCTTTTCCAGCCTGCCACATCAAGCCCTGATATTTTTACCATATTGCATTTTCCTGGTACAAGGTTTGTAGCACTCAAAACCTTCTTCACTTCACATTCGCTGGGCTTACATCACTGTTGTCACTGCACATAAAGTTCCTGATGTCTCGTGTCCTGTTTAAGATGAATTTTTCGTGCAGTATCATGAGCTGTAATAGATTGAATGTCTGGGGGAGAAATGCTGGTTTACTGCTTGTTTAGAAAACAGCATAAATGCAGGTAAATGCTACAGGAAGGGGCAGAGAGAGTTAGGTATAAGTGCTAGAAATGTTTAAAGAATGGTGAAGAACCAGTTTAGAAATTCCAGATGTCTCAAGTTATGAAATTCTAAACACAATGTGTTTCCCACACTTCAGGCACCCAGTACAAACCCAGATTCCTGCAGCTAACTCAGGACCTCAACGACCCCCAGTCCCACCTAGACCAGCTGTCTGAAAAGCTTCTTGGGGACCCTCAACCAATTCTGACAAGTAACTGGCCTGAAAAAAAAAACCCAAATTACAAGATTTCAATCGTCCAGTCCACTCCTCGTGCGGACAAAATGCCCTTGGGAAGCAGGTACCTCTGGGAAAGACTGGATACCAAGAGGCACTGAACGCAGATTTGGTGACTCCCAGTGTTTTGCTGCTTGCTGCTGGCTGTGTTTGTGCCTCCTCTACCTCACCTCTTGTTTTTTTTGAATCAGAAGCCTGAAGCTCAACACTCATAGGGTTACACTCGTGACAGTGTGTGAGTCTGAGGTGCAGGCCAAGGAGAAGTGAATTCATTTATTTACAGATATGATTTATTCAGCTCCAGCTCCGTCCCTTTCCATTTCAGGTAGTTTATAAAAGTAACCTCATATCTGGGGGCACCAGGAACAGTGTGAGAAAGTGTGAAAGAAACCATCCAGTTACAGAAAATGTGGGATACCGGGAAATACACTGTGCAGCTCAACAGTGGTGCAGTGTCTGCTGGTCATTGCAGCTCGGGATTTTTTTGCTTTTGTCCACTACAAAAGCAACAGATTAACTTGGGTCATTCGAAATGAGACAAGACACCAGCACTGATTTAAAATGGAACGTATGGAGTGACACAGTTTGTCCAAATGGGTCTCCATCCAGGAGAGGGATCCAGAAAATCCAGGAAAAAAAAAAGTCTGCATCAAAATGGAAAAGCAGATGCTGTGCAGAGAACAACTCACTGGGAAGGACAAAACTATGGGTACAGATCTACCTGTCCAGCAGGGAGTGACCAACAGCCTGGCTGTGTTCATGCCAATTTGGGAGTGTGAACTAGGGAAAAGAGTGAATAGATTACAGAACTGCCTTACCAATAAAATATTTCTAAGCCCTCAGGTGGCCACATCACTGAAGAACTGGACAAAAGGACCCAAAACATATTGCAGGCAAAAATCTGCACTGGCAAGGAGTGTCTGCCAAAGGAGTGTCTTCTTCCTTACTCACTCAGGATCTTAAATTGTTATTATAATTAAATGACTTAATTAAGATTTTTGTTATGAAATATTCCTGTAATTTAGGCCTCAATCACCAGGGGCAGCGCACTCGGTGGCATCTTTGTTCAAAGATCTTAAAAGCCACCACTGGGTACACAGAGAGGGCTCGGCCATTTGGCGC
Organism: Pyrocephalus nanus; assembly: GCA_038380795.1. Classification (NCBI taxonomy): domain Eukaryota; kingdom Metazoa; phylum Chordata; class Aves; order Passeriformes; family Tyrannidae; genus Pyrocephalus; species Pyrocephalus nanus. The sequence continues at coordinate 2,778,376 of CM076268.1, forward strand.
TCCTGGGTGCCACCAAAGCGAATAACTGAGTGTATTGCGGCGCGAGAATTGGGTGGGAAAAGGGGTAAAACCAGAATTGTGAGAAAAGGGCCGGTTCTGTGGTCCGGGCCTTGTGGCGCCGCGCCCGCCAGGGGGCGCCCCCGCGGCGCATGCGCACAGAGCCCGGGCGGGAGCGGAAGCGGCAGCGCTGGCGGAGCAGCAGCAGCAGGAGCGGCGCGGGGGGAGCGGCAGCGGCGCCCGGGTGGGGCTGTGCCTGCTGTGCGGGCTCCCCGCGGCCGGCAAGTCCAGCCTGGCCCGCGCCCTGCGCCGCCGGTTGCGGCAGCGCCCGGGCTGGGCCTGCGCGCTCCTGGACTACGACGAGCTCATCCCGCCCGAGGCCTTCCGGCCGCGCGCCCCGGGGGCGGGGCCGCCAGAGCCGCTCCCATTGGTCAGTGCGGCTGCGTCACCGCCGCGCGACCGCTGTTGCCAGGCAACGGGACGCGTCCGGCTGGGAATGGGATTGGGGATGGGGCTGGAATTGGGAACGGGACCGGGACTGGGCCTGGGCCTGAGACTGGGAGTGTGTTTGGGACTAAGACTGGCTCTAGGGTCAGGGCCGGGTTCCCCCGCGGCCAGGCGGGAGCCGTGCGGGCTCCCTGATCCCTGCCCTCCTTCCCCCGCAGGTGCCCGGCTGGAAGCGGAGCCGCCGGGAGCTGCTGCAGTGCCTGGAGGATCTCCTGCGGGCCCTGCTCACCGGGGCGCCGCTACCCGGCCCCGCACAGCCCGGCTGGGAGCGGTTCCTGCGCTGGTGCCGCCGGGAGGGGCTGCTGGAGGCGGCGCGGGGGGACGGCGGGGCCGCGGCAGGACCGCTCTGCCTGCTCCTGGATGACAACTTCTACTACCAGAGCATGCGGTACGAGGTGTACCAGCTGGCCAGAAAATGTGAGCACCCCTCGTTCGGCGGCGGGAGGGGGCTCGTAGGAGGTGCAGGGCACTGCAGCTGCTCTGAGTGCTCTCGTGGAACTTGGGTTATTCTTAATTGCTGGGTTCCTGCGGGACGGTGAGGAGCAACTGAGCTTTGTTACTGTGTTATTAGAAATTGGTAGGACACTTGAAACCATTCTTAGAGCAGCGTTAGAGCACCTTCCATACATAAGGGGGCTCCAGGAGAGCTGGAGAGGGACTTTGGACAAGGCATGGAGTGACAGGACAAGGGGGAATGGCTTCCCACTGCCACAGGGCAGGGTTAGGTGGGATATTGGGAAGGAATCCTTCCCTGTGAGGGTGGTGAGGCCCTGGCACAGGTTGCCCAGAGAAGCTGTGGCTGCTCCATTCCTGGAGGCGTCCAAAGCCAGGTTGGATGGGGGCTTGGAGCAACCTGGGCTAGTGGAAGATGTGGGATGAGATGAGCTTTAAGGTCCCTCCAAACCCAAACCATTGTTTCTGTGTGTTATCTCAGATGTTATTACTTGAGCAGCCTTGAAGGTAAAATTGTTGGTGTTCCTGTCTAGGTCTGTGTTCACATCAGGCTCAGAACTTGTGTAGAGTCCCCTCAGTCATGCAGAGCCTCTCTCTTGTGTGTTGCTCTCAGAAGTTGTTACTTAACTGTTTAAAGCTAAAATTGTCTGGTTGTGTTTGTTTTAGATTCCTTGGGCTTCTGCCAGTTGTTTTTAGACTGTCCCTTGGAATGCTGCCTGCAGAGGAATCGCCTCAGGAGTGATCCTGTACCTGAGCAGACAATACATTTAATGGCAAGGAAAATAGAAATGCCAGACCTCAAGAAAAACGCTTGGGAGCAGCACAGCCTCATTCTGAGCAGCTCTGGCTGCATCTCAGAGGACAAGTATGCTACTGGATTGATCCTAGAGTTTTCCCTAAGTGCAGTTTTCATAAATGAGTGTGTAAAAGCTCCTTAATGTATCCAAACAGTGTGGAAAAGATATTCCCAGTGGGGATTTTTGGAAGCCAGTCAGTTCAACAAGACACTGGCTGCTTGTTGGGAGCTCACAGCCACCATCCTTTGCAGAGTTAACCCCAAAACTCACTGCATTCCTACCCTGACATTGAAAATCCATGTAAATTGCCTGAAACATTAAGACTGGAAATAATTGAGCTGTAATTTTTTTTTCATCTCAGATTATTTCACTGATTGCCTCATAAATTTAACCAGAAACTTGCTCTTTCTTTTTTTTCTGTGGTACCATTTCAAAATGGAAGAAAAAGCGTCAGTGAATCTGTTTGGTTGATGTGTTTTACTCTGCTGTTTGTTTTCTCAGTGAGCAGATAATTAACCTGCTGGCCACTGCTCTGGAAAACCCAGCCAGGCCGAACGAGGAGGACACGGAGCAAAAGGTAGCACTGCTTGTCTTCAGGTGGTGATGGAGCTGCTGCTGGATGTGTTCCTTGTTTCCAAAGTTAGGTAAATTTAAAATGTTTGCTTGTTTCCTCCCTTTCTGCCGGCCCTGTGCAGGACACAGACCGAGCCATCTGCGCAGCCAGCGCTGTCCACCAGGCTGACCAGGAGTGCAGGAAGGTCATCTCCCAGGCCATGAAGGATGCCAGAGGTACGTGTTCTACCTGTCCTACCCATCCTACCTATCCCAGAACCATTTAGTTCCAGACCAACATTTTAGAGGATTATAGTTCATAGGACAGGGGGGAATTGTTGGGGTGTCTGTGCAGGGCCAGAGGTTGGACTGGATGGTCCTTGTGGGTCCCTCCCAACTCAGCATATTCTGTGACTCTACAGTTCTATGATTTTTGTCCTTAAGATGAAGTTTAAAGTTCAACTTTCATTTTCTTTAGGCAAAAACGTTCTCCCAAGTGAGATGAAGAGCCTGGCAGAAGAACTCAACAAACTGAAGGCAGGATTTTTGGAAGACCTGAGGCAAGGAGAGACTTTGAAAACTCAAAATTCTGACCCTGCTACGAGCGTAGTTTCTTCATTCCAACAAGAGGCAACCAATGTGGTCAATAAATACATTTTAAAATAATGACATAGAGAATGTTGGGTGTTAAGAGTGTTTAAATTGCAGTACTCTAAGCACTGCTGCTGACAGATCCCTTCTCTGACTCCTCTCTCCATGGTATGGAAGAGAAACACAGTCTAAACAGACTGGAGATCAAGCCAAGAGCAAACTATCCTTAAATTTAAATTTCACGGGATCACAGATAAAATTTAGCCTGGGGAGAGCACCTGGAAGCCATCTAGTCCTGTTTCCTGCTTACCATGGCACTGACCTCGACCCACAGCCTCCTCCAGCTGAGATTCTGAGGAACACCTTGGCTGGTGACCTGCTCTGCTCTGTCCAGCAGTACCTGAGCAATCCCAGAGGTGTTTATCCTCCTCACCATACCTAGATCCCTTTTAGTCCTGAGCAGATCACCAGCTCCACCTGTGGAAGCACATGCAATGAAGAATTAAGAGGAGACCTAATTAGAAAGTGTTATTTTATTCGTATCTTACAAAAGCAAAGCTTCACGACATGAACTACACGAGATAAAGAGTTATTCCAGAATTAACCTTGTCATCTCCAAAACATTCACTAACATTAGAATTTATTTTACAACTCTAACAGGTTTCATTTTTGCATAAAATGTGCTCTTTACACTGAAATACATATTATTAACAAAGTAGGTACTCTGAAGCACATACACCAAGATTGCTCAATGAAAAATGCTTCAGCAGGAAAGAGATTTCCTGCAGCAGAACATCCATTTGCTGTAGATTTTCAAAGAAGCTCAAAATTAATAGAAAACTTGCCAGTGAAGACTTCTAAATTACATTCCCTTTGTCAAAAAGAAACAAAAAAAATCAACCCCTCTCCCAAACAGTCTGGAACAAAACAAACAGCAAGAGATTATTTGGCTAGAAAACACTGCTGGAACTCGTACCCCAGCACTGAGTTTTATATTAAAATGCCAACCACCGTTTTATGTCAAAATCCTCTTCATCTAAACTTGTGTCTGTGAAAAAAACAACTATTTTTCCCTATTAGCTGCTTTGCAGTTGGTTTAAGTATTAACTGAGGTAATTAAGATGTTCAAATATTTATTGGAATATTCAGCCTCAGTAAGTCTGTACTGAGTGCTACAAAGAGTGCACGCTGAAATGTCCACAAAGCTATAAAATAATCTCTTACAATTAAAAACAAAAACCTCACAAAAGTCGTGTTTTGCAACTACAGAACCTAACAGAACCAAGCTATGGAAAAATTCCATTTCCTTCCAAAACTTCCCTGTTAATAAAATGCTAATCACCCACCACGTTAAAATACGAGGATTTGGTTTTGTTTATTGTAGCACATGGAGAACTTGAAATGAAAAGTCCCTCTGAGAAGTCAGTCCCAGAATCCTGGCCAAGTATCCCTCTCTGACTGGATAAGGCCTGCTTGTGCAAGGCAAACATCAGGATCAAACTCTCAAACAATTTGCCAGTCTTTAAATTGTCGTCAACAGGATGTGCAACTTAGGAAAAACAGGACAAATACACCTTGCAAGGCTCCTCAGTGGGGAAGGGAACAGCAGAGTCAGGGAGTTGTTTGGCACAACAGCACGAGGATGAAACACAAAGAATCCTCTTCCTGGTGTGCCCCTCTGTGAAGGATGCAGGGATCCACCCCAGGGATCTGGGTGCAAAGAGCCAAGGGACAAACACCAAAGCTGCTGCTGCCCAGGAACCCCCTGCAGAGAGGAGTAAACAGGGAAGTGTTCCTAGCATTGTCCAGCTGTTCTTACATGTCCAAGCTAATCTTTTCCTTCAGAATTCCAAAGCAGAAACAATGGTATCCAGGCAGCTGCATTAAAATCCTTCCAAACAACAATTTGCAAGGTTTGGGGTTAGATTTTTTTTTTTTCCCCACACTGAGTTCTGTCATTTAAGAACATATTTTCTCCACAACTGAGTACCTTTTCCATCAGATCCTGCAGGCTTCCTCTTACTCCCAATAACCTGACCAGCTTCCTATCCTGAACTTTGTCCAAGGGCATCGTGGTTCAGAAGTCACGTTTCTAAATCACCAAACCACGAGCTGTCACACACAGAAAAGTCTGTAACTGCTCACAGGCACTGCCAATCAAACTCCTACTGGATTAGAAACCACATCAATGGGATGGAGGGAGGGAATCCTAAACATCTGTGCACATGGAAGCAAATCTCCCTGCTGATGCCAGGAGGGAGCAAGGTTGGAGCCACAAACCAAGGAGAACTTGCCTGTTGTGACTGGTGCCATTCAGCACTGTCAGGTGCTCCCTGGAGCACCACCATTCCAGAAGCTTCCTTGGAGCTGCTGGAGCCTCAGAATAGCAGATTGCATTATCTATCAAAAAGACAAGGAAAACCACTTCTATAAATTACTAATCTTAAAGGTCTTCAGCAGTTAATTCTCTCATCCTAATGCTGTATTTTTAGCCAAATGTAGGTTTTAGAATTTGCCAGTAAGTGATCCAGAGGGAAACTTACTGTTTCCTGTGCTCTTTGACTGAAACGGGCATCTTACAAAACCTGTTCAGGAGCAGTAACTTCCAACTGGGTTCCAGTTCAGTCAGCTTTTAGTCCTTAAAATAAAGGACTCTCTATGCACAAAGAACTGCAGTTTTACTGATAAATTTTAAAAGCATAAAGCAACAAAGAGATGTTTGGGAATTACGAAGAGCGTAATGATGAAAAATGGAATTACATTCTGTTTTACAAACAGGTGGTTTTTCCTGCATTGACCTGACACTGAAGTCACTGTTAGTTTCTCCATTGGCTCCAGGAAGTTTTAGCTCCCATAACAACATAAATTTGAATAAGCTAAAGATTTGCTATTCAGATTCCAAACAATTTGCTGATAGGAAAAAGGGAATATATAAGGGAAGCTTAAACTTCTCTTAAGTAAGACAAACCAAGGTAAAAGTGCACACCTAAATATGGGGAAAGTAACAGATCCTCATTTTTTTTTTAATGCCTGAAATTCCTATCTAGCATATTAAGAGTTATTATTAATTTTGCTCAGATGTTTTATTTCGGTTTATATTAAAGTGCCTGTCCATTACCCTGGGGGCTTCTAAAATAAGATGTACAGTATGAAACAAAATAATCATTTTCAGCTACCATTTGCTACCTAAAATCCCTAAACCCAGTGTAGTTCCTTTGCCTCCTACACGGACAGCTCAGAAAAGCTTATTTCCAGCACACCCAAAAAGACATTAAATCTGGGAGAGGGGATAAAAGAGACCTCCAAGTCAGCTGAATTTACCATAAACCAGATCATACAACTCTCAAAACACACAGGCAACCTCTCAGTTGTAGCCTGGCCCAACATCAAACTGAACAAAGGAGTTTTAATTTGTAAACCTCTTGCTTGTTCCTATTAGCACTCCTATCAGCAAGACAGAAGCCTAATTGTGCAAATTTTAAATATCTGTACAAATTAGTTTAAGGCAGCTAGAAGTCTCACAGAATATATATTAGCTCTACAAGCTCTTTTTTATGTCTGTTTAAAAATTACCTCCTCTGAAAAAGATGTAAATTTTGGTAAGTGTAGGTTATATATAATAAGGTATCCTGTTTAATTTTTTGTTATGATGAATGACAAGCTTTTAACTCCTTTTTTTTTTCCTACCAGAGTTTTATTCACAATAACCCATTACCTTCTAGTTTTGTGATGAAATTTTAAAATAGCTAAATTAGTGTTTGAGCCCTAGAATGAAGAATGTAGGCTACTAAACAGAAACTTATTATAAACCTTCATTGGATTAAAGCAACTTTTACATCAAATTGAATTTGTATGTGAAAGTTGCTTCTGTTTGCTTTTCAGGTTTAGAGTAGCCAAGTTTTTAAGGATGTCTCCAAAGTAGCCATACAGAATCATAGAATGGTTTGGGTTGGAAGGGACCTTAAAGATAATTTAATTCCAACCCCATTGCCATGGGCAGGGACACCTTCCACCAGCCCAGGTTGCTCCAAGCCCCGTCCAACCTGGCCTGGGACACTTCCAGGGATGGGGCAGCCACAGCTTCTCTGGGCAACCTGTGCCAGGGCATCACCACCCTCACAGCAAATAATTTCTTCTCAACATCCAATCTAACCCTGTCCTCTGTCAGTCCTTGTCCTGTCACTACTTTATGTGTCACTGCATTAACCTTTTTTTATGGATAATGTGGCTTGTCCAGCCTAGTAAATACCCTGGTAATGACACCCTATGGTTCAGGACACACACTCTGCTTCTCCATTTGCAGAATGTTTATTGGGATTAAGTGCAAGCAACTTAAATTTAGCAACCACAGCATGTACAAATGCATTCCAATCCTGACAGCACTCTTGGCTTTTTTGGAAAGGCTACGTATAAAATAACAACCAAATCCTACACGAAATTTCCCTGGCAAGTTTTACAACAACACGGAAATAAATTTGCCTCCTTTGTCGAACTGACTAATGTGACTATTCCACATGGGAATGTGCAAGCTTTCCATCAGCAAGTATGAAAAATAGACTGTAATATGTTAAAAAACTAAACCAAAGCATGTCTCAGTCAATGTTGATTATGTTGGCCTCTTGCAAAGTGGCAAGCGAAGTCGTACTTGTTTTTACACTTACACCCACAGATGTTGCACTGGAAAGGATTTTCAAATCCATGACACCCCATGTGAATTGTGTAAAGGATATTGTCTGCAAAGTACATGTCACAGTGTGGGCAGTGATGCAGAAGCTGAGGGTCCTGGACTGGGAGGGTTGGAGCCGGAGTGCTTGGCTGGCTGTTACTTATACTGGGAGTACTGGTGTGGGCGCTGCGGTCGCTGCTGGGCCCGGCCACGGGACTATAGTTCCTCTGATTTTGTGGAGGCCGAGGGTCTGGGCTGGTTGGAGATGAGTTTTGAGGAATATTTGCTGACACAGCTGAAACTACCGCAGGTGCAGCAGGCTGCTGGATCATGAAAGGCTTTTCATCCTGACAGGAAACAACGTCAGGAGAGGCTGGGTTTTGGTTTTCAGGTGGCAAGCTGGACAACTGGCCAGCCAAGGTGGAGAGCTGGTTCAAAGGATTATCCACCATGAGGTCTTGTGGATCTCTTGGCAACCCTCCGCTCTGAGTCGTTTTTGCCATGCCCTCGTACGCCTCAGTCTGGATATTTGGGATTTCGTGGGTGAAGTCATTAAGGTAGTCTGGTTTCTGCACCACCATGGAAGGCGGGCTCAAATTAATTAACGCCCTCCTGCTGTACCCCAAATTGCTGGTCTTCTTCTGCAAAACCCCCCACATTTTCTTGCTGCTCAGGGAAGACCTCGTACCCTTGATCGGCACCATCTTGTGCTTGCGCCGCCGGTGGTGGGACAGGTTGCTCCTGTCGCTGCAGCGGAAGGAGCACAGTTCACACTTGTAGGGCTTCTCCCCGGTGTGGGATCGCATGTGGGCCTCCAGGTGACGCTCATAGGCCGAGGCAAAGGGACACAGATGGCACCTGTGCGGCTTCTCACCTGGAAAATCAGAACAGGTCATGCTAAAGCGCCTCGGAGCACTCGGAAAAGGCTTCTTTGTGGGACACGGAGCAGCTCGTGTTGAGCTGCTGATCCAGCTGCAGAGTCACTGCCGGTCTTGAGCTCAGCTGAGTATCCAGGGGAAGAACAAAGAACATTGGGACATCTCTGCTTCACTCAAGTGATAATTAGCACAGGGGAGAAAAAATGAGTGGGATTAGCACAATGAACAACCTGCCCTGGAACTGCCCCAGCGATGGCAAGCACTGAATGCTGCGATGTTTGTGGTGCCCTGAACTGGATCCAAACTCTTCCTCAGCCATGGGGCCACAGGAACGTCTGTGCCACCAAAGTGAATCACTCTGCAGGATAACTGAGCTTAAACTCTGGGGGAGGGTGTCCTTCTGGTATCCTCCAAAATTCCCTAGTATTAAACATCCTGGAACTACTACCTAAAAAAACCCAAGCATGCATTCATCCACCAAAAACTGAGTTTTGAGAAAGGATCCTGTGGCTAAAGAGTCATTGAAGAAAGCAAAAGCCAGGTGCTCCCTGGAGAGCTGTGTGTTCTCCCAGACATGCTGGTCAGGAATTCTCCTTTTGCATAGGTAGAACTTTGATCTTCTGTTAAATGAAATTTAAAGATAGTCCATCAACATTTTAAAAATACAGAAAACTTTCAAATATAATTACAGGCCATTTGTAACACAATGCTTTGGGGCTTTTGCTTCTCCTCTGATACACTGATCTTCTAGGAGTTTTTAGATCCAGGTCTGCAATGTCAGAAATGCCCAAAGGATTTGATGCCTGTTCAGGTGCTGAAATGAATGATCATCTTATCCTCCCCATCTAGAATTCCAGGTCAAATGTTAAATCACTGTTGTGCAACTGATTCTCTTGCCACATAGCATGGTAAACTCATAAAAAAAAAAAAAAAGTGAGTGGGTTCCTTCTCTTTTTTTTTTTTTTTTTTGAGGCATTTTCTACTATTTTAAATGCAGGCCAATACAGCTGTTTTGTGGCTCTCAAAATCCATCCAGAAAAACTGTAAAAGCCAGAGATCTGAATACAGGAGATGTAAGATGGCATGTGACAGAGAAACCCCTCACCATGGGGAGCATCCCAGAGCTTGGAATCACAACCTAGGATACCAAATAGATTATTTGTCCTCCTACCTCACTGGCTCTTCAAGATTGACAGGAATTTTTGTGCTACCTCCTGGTCACCTGCCACTTCCCTATTTTAATTTTAATGCTGATTCATCACTCTGAGCCCTCACAGTGCATGCAATCCATCTCCTGGCCCTTTGCCACGATTCCAAGCAAAACAACACTCAGGTCTTGGATCTCCTTTCCCTTGAGTAAAACAAACAAACAAAACAAAACAACCCCCAGGAAAAAAACAATAAAAAATTACCCTCTTCTTGTTCTGGAGTCCCCTGTCTCTGTACAAAGGAAGAAAATGGGGCTTTCTGAAGAGCCATTAAGGTTATGGCAAAGTGGTGTTGCCACCAGGACATGCAGTGCTGAATTAAAATTAAGGATGGAAATGTACTGTAACAAGGCAAAGGGGAAACTTATACAGAGAAAAAAAGGCAGCCTGAGATCCTTGCCTACGTTCTAAAACTGAACAGGCTGGTGCAGAGAAGTGAATTGTTACTGTTGTCAGTCACTGGTATTTCAGTATCAGGCATGTTTGAACCAGAAATTTGGCTGCTCCCTGTGTGAAGGTGTGTCCAAACTGCCAGAGCTCTTTGATGGACAGCAGAGTGAGAGTGTCCCCCTCTCACACTGCAACCACGAGACACAACTCAAAACATCAGTCCAGGCCCCAACCCAAAGCATTATGTTTGCCCTAACACCCAAATTCTTGTTAACTCCTGCAATGTTTGCTTTGACCAATGACTGCTGGGTTAGAGATTTTTGAGGATGTTTTCCAGCATCCCAATTCCTGGCTGGAATCCTTCTTGCTTTTGTGTACATTATGCTGCAACCACGATGAAATGGTCACAAGCTCCCACAGGAATTGTTCTGCCACCTCAAGCCACTGGGAGGGCTCTCCTCCCTAAAGCAGCACAGGACAAGAAAGCATTCTGAAAACACAAGAGGGAACTGTTAACCTCAGACCTGAGAGTAAGAAAAGGTAGGCAACTCCTTGGAGTAAGAGAAGGAATGCTGACACTATGCCAAGACCCACATTTTGATACTTAAAGAACGGAGATTTGATTTTTTTGCTCTCTAGTATGGCTAAATTGATGACATTTGATATTAAGTAACACATTTGTTCTGTTTGAGAAACCCCATACACGCCACGAAAACCATCCCAAGAACTAACAAGCATACAATTCCAACATTTTTCTAGGAGCAATTTGTGCCTCCCACCATCTCTAGCAGTCCATCTGCTCATGCTGACACCTGGCCAGCAGGAGCTGTGGGCTTGGAGATGCAAGTTTTCAGATGGCAACAGCTTCTTGCTACTGAAAAGATGTGACATTTTAAATTCGATGTTACCTCTGCATATTTAAGAGCTCTTCAAAAATGAGCTCTGTGAGGCTGCAGTACAGTTTTTCCCACTCCACGGCCCTCATTTCACAAGCTCAGCATCAGCACTGCACAGAGCAAAGCTGATAATAAAAGAATCCCTTGCTGTCCACATCCCATATGAGGCAAATGGTGGGTGAAGATGTACCTGCTCCATGAAAAATTAGACTAAAACAAACCAGCTCCAAAACCCAACTGTGCTGCTGTGCAGCTCTGCAGCAAGCCTTGGCTTTAAGGCTGTTTCAAAGGCAGGTACACACAAGCCAAGGTCCTTTATCCACTACTGGAACTCCTCAAAATTTCCACTGGAAATCTGGAAACAGCAACAGCTACACACAGAGGTAGCTCCTGGTAGCACAAGGGATGAATTTACCAAGTCCTTAGAGCCTGAACTGCAGAACTCTGATTTCTTCTTGTTGCCATTTCCTATCCCATTGTGCCTTGTAAGAACGAGTCAGCACTGCAGGACCAGCACCAAGGAGCACTGAATGCCCCAAAATCCATCCTGGGATGGATGCATCTTTACACTTTTTGTGTGGAATTGTGATGGATATTTTGTGACAGCAATGGTTCCCAGCAGAGTCCTGACTGGACTGGAGTACCTGATAAATTATTGTTACAACAACGTGCTTCCTTCAAGGTGAGTCCCAAACTACCCAAGACCACTGAAAGGAGACACTTGGAAATTTTGGAACAGTCCATACCAGACTGGAAACCTATGAAAACTGTCATTCTTTGCAGAATACAACTTTTTTTTTCTTACTACTCTAGTTAACAGCCCTAAAGTCTTCTGTGTCAGTGTAATATACTCAAAAGACTTCACAAGCACCTTTCAACCTACCAATAAGAAAACTTTATTCTTATTACTATGCTTTGTACTTTCACATCTAGAATGTTGTGGAGAATAGGAATATTTTCATAGCTAAACAGCAGAGAAAGAAAAGGCCCTGTAGATCTCCAGCTAACAGCATGTACATTTTGCACTTTTCTGATTAGCACAGAAAAACTAATAGCTAATTTTAGAGCCCTTTAATTTACACTGAAGTTTCCATGCTAGGCTTTACTCCCACAGAGTTACTCACAATAAATGTCAGCAGGACTTTGCATGGTTTAAATAGGTACATGGCACACCTTTAAAACACGGTTATAAAAAACCAACCCAAACCCCAGTTCTAATCACTAAGAACAATCAGGCTGCTTGAACAGTCAGCTCCTCACATACCAATCACCACGCTGAGTTAACAGCCCAAGGCCCACAGCCCAGCCCAGCAGAACATTCCACACCTGTGTGAATCCTGATGTGTTCTATGAGCCGAGCTGTTCCTTTGCTGGCGTAGTTGCAGTATCGACACTTCAGCTTTCCATCAAACGTCCTTTCAAACCCATCCACCAACATTCCTGAATTTTCATCCAGTGAAACTTCAACAGAGGGATGGTCCAGACCATTCTGATCACCTTCTGTCCCAGCTGTGGGCAACACAACACAGGTTTTAATTAGGAATCTGTAGGACACTGTCACGCTGTGAGAATATGCCCAAATACCTTCTGCTTCTCTACGCCCTTGGTCTTTAAATATACAGAACCACGAAGGTACACACACATCTTTTGTGATGTGAAAATGGCTGTCAGAAATGCTTCCATGCAACTGCAGCACCTGCATAATTACCTGGACTGTAAACAGTGCAGTCACTCTAAAAAAAAGTCAAATTTATGGCCCTGAAATGAGCTCACCTCCCTGGAGAGTCTCCACTTCCTTGTCACCAGTAACCGATCCGGAAATCATATTGACATGGTGAGTCTGCTGGGTGAGATATTCCTGAAAATCTTTCACAAAGTCCAGTGGTTCTGCCTTCTTCTCCCCCATATTGGCTCTTTACATTTACAACCCTTTGTGCCTAGAAGAAAAAAATGCTTTCAGAACACAGGTGTCACCGGATTTGAATGCATTCATACAAACAAGTTCGGGTTTTGGTTTGGTTTTTAACTGAAGGATTATTTTTATCACACAGCACGACTCAGTGCACAGATTGACAACCACAAGAATATTATTTTTAGAGTTTTTACCTCATTAAAGATCACCAAATACGATTTAGGGGGAAATGGTTTTCGGCAACAGTAACATCATGACAATAACAAATTAGATAAAATGATGTCATAATCAAAATCAGCTTGCCTTCTTTTTTTTAAAAAAATGGATCATACCTGAATTTCACTTCCCTGCTAAGTGGCAAACATGCTCCAAAATGTACTCCCAACACACCAGCTAAAAAGCCCAGAGCACAGCTTCTCCACTTTCCCTGCAAGAAGAGACAGGAAATGCAAGTCCCTTATTCTTCCCAACTCCTGGGAGCTGCAAGAAAGAAACTTGAAAAAATATTTATGCTTTGGAAGACAGGCTCTAACACTCTACTGCTCTAAGCTTTATTAAAATAATTACACATCCAGCAAAAACTTTTCAAAGGCTGCAGCCCTTCCTTCTTGTGTCTCACTGAGCATTTGAACAGTTTCTCTGATGAACATCTGGCTCAAAAAAAATCCCACAGCTGGGTCAGTCAGTTATGGCAGCTGTAATGTTGGGAAACCAACTGAATGTTGGGGAGCAGCAAAGATGGAAAGAAGACTTTAAAAAAAAAAAAGCACTGTTTCACAGTTCTCCCAAAGTTTTAGTTTCCTATCCTGAGTAAAAGTCTTAATCCATTTCATTATTCTGCATTGAAATAAAAACATTCACCAGAAGTCAGTGGTCAGACTCTTTTTGGGGACTGTGAAGAACAAACCTCTATAATTCATAATGAATTTGGGAAGAGAGATTTGGGGATTCAGTTGGAAAGAGGACAACGAGTCTGTCATTATTATTCCTGCAGATTACAATCAGAAATAATTGACAGTGCAACAATTTCAATAAGAATATCCTTGATTTTTTTAATAGCTACTAAGCAAAGCATTAGGTGACCCAGAGAAACTCAAGCTCTGAGTTCAGGACCACATTTCTGCATCTTCTCCTGTGTTTGCAAAGCCACTCACAAGTGTTTGTTCATTTTTGGCATCCAGATGAGTGTGTTCTCTCACATCATAACCAGGTATGACACCAAACTTCACACACCACACCAGCATTTGTTATCACCATTAACTTAGTCTGGAACACATCTTTATGTATCAATTTTGCCTACCTTCCTTCAGGTGTCACCAGCCCCGTTTAGGTTTAAGTTAATTTGTGTTCCATTTGTTGGCATCTCCTGCAAAAAAAACCCCAAAGACATTAGGATATGAATTAAAGATAGGGAAGAGAAAAACAGGACAGTGTAATGTAGGGTTCTGACCAGGCCACATTTCCACTAATTATAAGAAATAACAATTTTAAATTAAACCAATTCTAAACAGTGAATCACAGAATGGTTTAGGTTGGAAAGGGACCTTCAAGACCATCCAGTTCCACCCCCTGCCATGGGCAGGGACACCTTCCACCAGCCCAGGTTGCTCCAAGCCCTGTCCAACCTGGCCTTGGACACCTCCAGGGATGGGGCAGCCACAGCTTCTCTGGGCAACCTGTGCCAGGGCCTGCCCACCCTCACAGCCAACAATTCCTTCCCAACATCCCATCTCACCCTGCCCTCTGGCAGTGGGAAGCCATTCCCCCTTGTCCTGTCCCTCCAGGCCCTTGTCCAAAGTCCCTCTCTGGCCCCCTTGGAGCCCCTTCAGGCAGTGAAAAGGGCAATGAGAACATCCCAAAGCCTTCTCTTCCCCAGGATGAGGAATCCCATTTCTCTCTGCCTTAACTGAGAGATTAATTGCCTTTATAATGATATTTAATTCTGAAATAAAATTACACAAAATTTCAAAAAGAGCTTGAGGGAAAGACATTATTTTGGTGATCAACTTCATAAAACCTCCTCTCTGTGCCTTGCTGATTAAACATGAAAACACATGTTTTTTTTCACAGCAGTGGAGGGAAGTCACCACAATTTCAGCACCACCCCAAACCTCCCATTATTTACTCAAAAGGCTGAGGAAGCTGGGGCTGTTCAGCCCAGAAGAGGGGACCTCCCCCATGTGTGCCAGTGTGTGCAGGGAGGGGGCAGAGGATGGACCAGGATCTGTTTGGGGAGGGCCCAGCAATGGCACAAGAGGAACGGGCAGGAACTGATGCCCAGGAAATTCTACCTGGACACGAGGAATGACCCACTGTGGTCCTTTATCACAGAATCACAGAATTATAGAATATGCTGAGTTGGAAGAGACCCACAAGGATCATCCAGTCCAACCCTTAGCCCTGCACAGGACCATCCCCAAGAGTCACACCCTGTGCCCCAGAGGATCATCCAAACCCTCCTGGAGCTCTGGCAGCCTTGGGGCTGTGACCACTGCCCTGGGGAGCCTGTTCAGTGCCAACCACCCTCTGGGGGAAGAACCTTTCCCTGAGATCCAACCTGAGCCTGCCCTGACACAGCTCCAGCCATTCCCTGGGGGCTGTCCCTGGTCCCCCAGAGCAGAGCTCAGTCCTGCCCCTCCTCTGCCCCTGCCCAGGCAGTTGGAACTGCAGGGAGGTCTCCCCTCAGTCTCCTCTGCTCCAGCTGAACACACCAAGTGCCCTCAGTGTCCTCACACAGCTCCAAATCCAGGCCCTTCCCCATCTCTCTGCCCTCCTTTGGACACTCTCCAATGGCTCAATCTCTCCCTTACATTGTGTCCCCCCAAACTGCCCCAACATTGAGGTGAGGCCGCCCCAGGGCAGAGTAGAGCGGGACAATCCCCTCCCTGCTGCCCCCAGGACAGGATGTCCCTCCTGGCTGCCAGGGCACTGCTGACTCAGGGACAGCTGGCACCCACCAGCACCCCCAGGGCCCTTTCCGTGCACTGCTTTAGCTCTTTCCAGCCCCTCGTTCCCTGGGTTACACACGCAGACAGGGCTGACCCGTCCCAGGCACAGAATCCGGCGCTTCCCTCGTTAAGCTCCCGGCCTGACCGTTTCTGTGGCTTTCCCCCCGCCCTCACACCGGGGCAGCACCCTCGGGGCTGCGCCGCTCAATCGGCCCCGGTGCCGGCGGGGCAGGGCGGCCCTCCTCGAGCGCTGCGCCCCCGCCGCCCGGCGCCCTCCCGGCACGGGGAGGAGGGAGCGAAGAGGGGAGGAGAGGAGGAGAGGACGAAGGAGGCGAGCGGAGCCCCGTGCCGGTCTCACTCACCGCGGCCGCCCCGCGCCGCTCCCGCCTCCCGCCGCCGCCATGTTTGTTGTGCCTGCCCCGGCCCGGCCCGGCGCGGCCCCGCCCACCGCGCTCTCGCGAGACCAGCTCGCTCGCGGGAGGGGCCGTGGCTTGACGTCACTAAGGAAAGGGGGGCGGTGGCTCTGACGTAATGGCCACCGTTCTGACGTCACGGCGGGCGGGCCAAGATGGCGGCGGCGGCAGCGGCTCGGCTGAGGGGCTGCGCGAAGGTGACGCCTCGGGGCGGGACGGGACGGGCAAAGATGGGGATACACCGATTCCCGCCGGGATAACAGCGGCTCCCGAGCCTGCCGGGGACGAGTCCGGGTGCGGGTGCGGGGGCTGCCGCGGCGGGGGCAGCTCTGCCATCGGTGCCGGGGGTTTGTGGGTTCTGCTTGGCGGATTCTGCCTGGTGGATAAATCTGTCCTGGATATATTCTGGAGGGGCGGCGTTGTGTAAGTTCGTGCTGAGGAGAGCTCTTGTGAGTCTTGTGAAATGGCCTGCGAGGAGGCAGCACCGTCCCGGCAGCAGAGGGGCTTTGAGGTCTCCTTAAATATCAGGACAGGATGGATACAGGAGTGGAACCCAGCGAGGCAAGCAGAGTGAGCTCAGGAAAACACATTGCTTTGGCCTTGTTCTGTTTGTATCTTAGTGCTACTCCCCCCAGGTCCTGCAGCATTAAAATCTTGGGTTAGATTGTAAAACAAACAGGAGGAAACCAAGAGAGCGGGGCTTTAAAGGGCTGAAGTGGAGGGGAAGGATGGAGATAAACAGAAAAATCAATGTTATCAGCAACCCACAAATCAGCTTTCAAATGTGGAATGTTGCGTAGGGCAAGCAGTGTGAGTCCTGTAGCAGCACAAATCATTGGCTACAGAAAAAGAGGAGGAAGAAAAGGGCAGGGAAGCAATATCCAAGGATTTCAGTAACTTACAGGCACTTTAAATAACTACCTGAAAGTTAGTGATGCTGTACGACTGCATGACTTCTAAGAATAAAAAGGTAAGCAATAATGTAGTGACCTGATTCTTTCTGGTTTTTTATTTTTAAATATAAATGTTGAACTAAAACATAATTTCTGGACTGGGCTGTCATTACTCTGCAATACCTGTGAGTTGCTGCTCTGTGTGTGGGTGTTGACAGCTTTTCCAAAAGTTTCCCTCTAGGAAGGCACTGTGCACTTTCCCTGGCAGCTCTTGGTCAGTACTGGAGAAATATCCTCAGTGATTCCTCGTATTTGTGCCACCATGACAGAAAACTGCTCTTCTCTTTGAACTTGGAAATGAAGTAGTGGAAGGAGCAGGAGTTATGTGTGGTTTGTGGCCCTGTAGCTGCTGAGGAATAGTTAAATGGTTAAATAGATGTGTGTGTTGTGTAATCAGCCCCACTGGTCAGCACCAGGGCTGTTGAATGTGCATGAACATTGAATGTTCACAGCAGTATTGTTTTCTATATTACCACTTCTTACTGTTTTTTTTCTTATGTTCTGCACAACAGTCTGTGCTAAAATCAGAGTTTCCTTATCTTCTTGTCTCTAAGACAAAAAGAGTTCATCAGTCTGTTTTACCTCATTTATTCAGCCAGGGAGATGACAAGTGTTGAAAGCCAGCATGAAAGAGAGCGAATCATTAGAAGGATCAAAGGAATTTTTACTTCCTGACCCCAAAGTTTGTGCTGGTTTTTGAGGAATGCTGCTCTGAGTGGGCACTGTGAAAGTGCCCTGTGCTCTGGGAGCTGCTCAGGCACCTGCTGAGGGCACAGCCAGTCCTTCTGCTGCTGTTCAGCAAGAATAACTTTTTGAACACCAAACAGTTTATAGGTCTCCAAGAGAGCTGTCTGGGTTGGGTGTAAGTTCTGTTTCCTCATCATTTACTGAATAAAAGCACTGGGTGAAGTTATGCATTGCTGTGTGTGTACAGATCTAAGTGTTTGCATGTTCTGTGCTTGTTGCCAACAGCTGACAAGAAATATTCCAGCATTCTTGGCTCCCTGGAGGTTTTCCCAGTGTGCCTTTAGATCCTCCAAATCGGAACTCAAGCCAAATCTCTCCAGTGATGGAGTTGTCTGTGCTCCACTTCACACGTTCACTGAAGAGGAGGCAATGCTGAAGAACATGGGTAACCTTGATCTGTGCAATTACAATTCAGAAATGTTTAACTAGAAGGGAAAATTTAGCTTCAAATCTTATTCTCGTTGTTTATTTCTAGGTAAATGTTGAGATTGTTGTGGGGGACTGTGCTTTATACCGTGTTTCTGTTGGGGAGGGTCAGGGAACACAGGCATAACCTGTCAGAAGTACCATGTTCCTGTTATACTGATCCCAAAGGAGACTGTTGGAATACTTACACATCTTTCTTCCCTTCATTGCAGTGACAAAATTCGCTCAGGAACGAGTGGCGCCTTTCGTGCAAAAAATGGACGAGAACTCAAAAATGGAGGACTCCATAGTACAGGGATTGTTTGAACAAGGGGTCTGCACACTTTTTACTCAACCTTTGCCCAGAAATAACCATCACTTTGTGAATCTCTAGCTGTGCCCTTTCCAGATTTTTGCATTTAAAGATTGAAAGATATAATTCAAATGAGGCAAGCAGTCATTGAAATTTTAGTTTTATCAGCAGCAAGACAACTCTAATTTGTTGTCTTTTTTACTGCAGTATCAATCCCCATGTTATAATATTTTTTGCACCTCTCCCTCCCCCATTATTATATATATATTAGTTCCTTGTCATCCCTTCCTTGCTTTTTTTTTTTTTTTTAATTGGATAAGCATAATTGCATAGAATGTGGAAATGCCATGACTGATAACTGTTGCTGGAAATCAGTATCAGGAGTCCTCCATGCCTTACTGGGCAACCATGAGGACTTTTGTTGCAGATATCCTGGTGCTCATTCCTGGATACAGATTTATCCTTTCCTGCTGTCAGACCTCAAGCTGATCCTTAAGCTGTTTTCCAAGCTAAACAATTCTGTGAAGAACTGTCAGTTTGTTAAGGATGTTGAAGGAAAATGGGTTTTGGGGAAGGATCTGCAAATGCTCACATTCCGTGGTTTTTATTTTAATCTCTTAAGTATCGGCTTGGACTAAAAAGTTGTTGACAGATTGATGTATTTGCACCTTTTCCATTTCAGCTGATGAGTATTGAGCTTGGGGAAGAATATGGAGGAACTGGAGCTTCATTTTTTTCAATCATATTGGCAGTAGAAGAATTGGCCAAAGTTGATGCAGCTGTGGCTCTTGTGTGTGAACTCCAGAACACACTAACAAATAAATTGTTTACCACATATGGAACAGAAGAACAAAAGAGAACTTACCTGCCCAGGGTGTCTAAAGACACAGTGAGTCAAAGTCTTACTTTACTTAACTATTAAAATTACATTATAGTTTAGTAACGTTAGTGGGGCTTTTTTTTCAGTGACTAATGTGGGACTGCAGCTCTGGAAAATATGTGTGAACTTTTGAAACACTGGTTAGAGCTGAGATCTGTGGTGATATAGATACATCCTGTCATCAGTAGCTGAGAGGTAAAAGTGGAAAGGCACTTATTAGTTTCATTAAAATTTAATTCACTGTGGAGAAGAACCATAAAGCAGTTGACTTTGAGAGATGTGTAATTACATAGTGTTTCTATTCTTAATCTCCCTATCCAAAACTCAGTTACTTTCATGCAATAGGTTAAAATGTTTGAATTTAAGAGACTTGTCCTTGTTTATAAGTATTTTCATTGCAGAATTTGCTATCTGTTAAAATTGCAATTCTTTTTTTTTTTTCCCTTCTCTTGACAGTTAGGCAGTTTCTGTCTTTCGGAGGCTGGGTCTGGCAGTGATGCCTTTTCTTTGAAGACTCGGGCTGAGAAGAAAGGAGATTACTATGTTATCAATGGCTCCAAGATGTGGATTAGCTTAGCAGAAGATGCAGGAGTTTTCTTTGTGATGGCAAATACAGATCCATCTTCAGTGAGTTGCTAAAGAACAGTTGCATTTCAGTGACAGCTGATGTCTATGAAACTGTGGGTTTCATATTAGTAATCTGTGCACATTTTCCTAGCTGGCAGCAAACCTTTAAAAACATCTCCCAACTAAAAAGTATCCCATAGTGAAGTATGTTCCAGTAAAAAATTACCCAGCTGAATATACCTGTGTCAAGTTTTGTCCCCAGTGGGAAGTAAATTGAGAAAAGTCAGCTGCAGATTTCAAAATCTTGTATACCAATAGGGTAATTAGCAAACACAACACTAAATTGTTCAAAACTTTTATTTCTTTAACTCTCTCCAGGATCTCTGTCTTAAAATTAAAATCTCCTGATTTGACTTAAATAAGAAGAGGGGGTGGTTTTCTTTCATTGCACTGAACAGTTGAACATCATCTTAAACCACAATTAGCACCAGACAACGGTGCCAGTGCTTTGGTAATACAGCATCAAGCAAGTGTAACATTTCAGTATTGAGATGAGATATTTGGAGCACTGTTTGGTGATATTAATGTAAAAACCAGTTCTTGATTATTTTTTAATCCCCTCCCCCAGGGGTACAGGGGAATTACCTGCTTCATCGTGGATCGTGACACGGAGGGACTTCACGTGGGGAAGAAGGAGGACAAGCTGGGAATCAGAGCATCTTCCACCTGCCCAGTGACTTTTGACAACGTGAAGGTATTGTAAGTTCATCTGTTGAGGCATAATTTGTGTTTAATTGGAGCTTGACCACAGATAAGGTAAAGAATGTTACCTAAATTCCCTGGGTTTTATCCCTTAAGATTTGGCATATTTCAACTTTTTCCTCCCAGTTCTTGAGGGGGGCTTGAGTTTCTAAAACTTTGATGCAGTTTTTTTCTCAGTCATCAGTTTATAACCACAGGAATCAGGGAATGTTATAATCAGGTATTCTGAGGATCAAAATGTCTGCTTTATGTTTTATGCCTTCGCTTCTGAGGAACATTAAATAAAACATGTGCACTGATTCGTCTGTGAGCAATTGCAGAACAGAACTGGAATAATGGAGTGGTTTTTATTCTTCAGGTTCCTGAGACCAATATCCTGGGACAGGTTGGACAAGGCTATAAGTATGCCATTGGAATGCTCAACACTGGCAGGATAGGGATTGCTGCACAGGTGGGTCATTTGCTTTATTACTGAATGCAGCCAGTTTGGATTGAAATCTATGAAATATTTAAAGCTATTAAGAATAAACGATTTAGAAAATGCTTTATTTAAGAGCTCAGCTTCCACTAGATGTCACTGTTCCTGCAGCTAAATTCCAGTAAAAATGGGAACAACTGTCAGAGGGAAAATTCTCCTTTGGTGACATAAGCAGCGGATTTAGAAAACATTAAATGGCAATTAGCTTGTCTCTGGTCGTTAACTTATTGCTACTGAATTATGTCAACATTTGTATCTTCCATTATGAAAATTTATTTTACACAGAAAGCTGGCTTTGGAAAATAGAACACACTGAAATGTGTAATATTAATGCTTCCAACTGTGACTGTGTGGGATTTGCAAATGTGACCTTACACTGACTGATGTTTTCCCAACAACTTATTTTTTAAAGTCAACTTATTTTAAAAATAAATATGTTTTTCTCTAGCAGAACTGTTTCAGTTCATTGTTGTGTTTGAAAATTGCACCATTTGGCATCTTAGGGAAAAGTATTTACTGACCTTGAAGTAATTTCAAAATGTTGTATTTCACTGTAAAGTCAGTTTTCATCTTATATTGCTGCTGATCTCAGTGGAAATCAGGTTCAGCAATATAATAAAATGATCTGTGATAAGTTTTTATATTTTAACTTACTCTAGCAAGTAATATTTTCTTTGCTTCTACTTTGTTGTGCACTGTGTCTGTACTACCAGTCTCCTTTATCTTTTGCCCTAGTTTGCAGACACACCAAAAGTAATCATCCTCATGAAATTTAGACTTTCCACGTGGCTGATAATTGCACTCACTTTTCCATCATTTCTAAAGATTACCTGTGATTAAACTTTGTCTGATTTGGCATTTAAAAAGGGCTGTGGGCCCCCTTGTTCCCAGAGATATAAATAATATAGAGGCTCTGGCAGTAAAATGCATGGTCTGGATTTTACTCTTAATTACTCCAAGTCACACCTTAATTAAAAGCTAAGGTCAGGTAGTTGTTACATCTTAGGTACTACTTTCTTGGCACCTTCAAGTTTAGAGAAATGTACTTGTCAAGAGCAGCAGCTCTAAAGCCCTGTAGTATTGAGCTTAGTTTTGCAGCACTAATAGTTTTAAAAGATAATGAAGATCTTAAAAACTGTAATTGTGGCTTTGAAAACAGTTTGAGGTGGTTTTAGTGCAGGGCACTGCACATGTTGTTACAGGTGGCTCCTCTATAGGGGTTTATATAAAGAGGTAACAAATCTGATGAGCAGCAGACTGCAATGTTTTTTGGGTTATTTTCCTATGTATCATGGTTTGTTTTTTTTTCCTAAACACTTAAATGCTTAAGGAATAGATGACCAGTCAATTGTGTCTTTATCAGCTTAATATGTGGGTCTGCCCAAAAATACCCATGGACATAATTAAAGGCAGTTTAACTGAGCTGCTTGATGCTGACTGCTTTTGTCCTTGTGGGAAGACAAAGTTGGTCTAAATTCTTCTTTAGTTGTTCTGCAGAGTTGGAAAATACTGGAAGAAATGTTAACTCTCCTTCCACTCCACTAATTTTCTAACTTGTGAAGGAAATTGCTAATTCTGGCAGTCTAGTGTCCTGCAGAAAATGAGAAATTATTTTGATTATGAAAATAGCCTTTGACTAATCATTCAAATTATTTTTCCTTTAATAGTGTAATGTAGATCTATAGATCTTTAGTTTACAGTAATTTTCCCATGTAATTACAAATTTTCCCAGGAACACTTAATATTTATGCGACCACAGCCGGACCCATAAGTTTTGTTCAAAAGTCAGTGGTTTTCACAAATACTTGCCTATGGCAAGAAATGGAATTGCATGAAATAAGCTTGTTCCTCAAACTCCTTTTTTTAAAAATCATAACTCACCTCAGCATGTCTAATAACTGTAAAATTCTGGCTCTTGAGTTCTTTGTACAACCTTTACTATATTTTAGATTTGTGTAAGTAGGAAGAAAACTGAACTTTTCTCCTGAACATTAAGCTGCCTGAGCAGAAGAAGATGAGCTGTTACCATCTCCACTAGGTGCATTCAATTAACCAGTTTTTCCTGACCATATTCTTGATTATTTCTTACAGATGTTAGGACTGGCACAGGGGTGTTTCGACCACACAGTTCCATACACGAAAGAGAGAGTCCAGTTTGGGAAAAGCGTCTTCGATTTCCAGGTACTTGTCAATGAAAATATGGGAAGTGCTCTCCAAGAAAGAAGCAGTTACCACAGGAGTCAGTAAAATGAGCAGTATGAGATAACATAAAAATAGTTTCAAACTTAAAAGCATTATTGACATGACTCCTTTTGCTCGATAACTTATTGAAAATGATTTGAAAATAATACACATGGAGCTCCCTTCTCTTCTGATTTTAGTATCACAGTCTGTTGAATATTCCAATTTTTATACCCTTTCATGAGGTGCAGGGGAAGGCCTTTTTCTGGAGCCAGTAGAAATTAGAAAAAGATAAGGAAAACTGATTGAACTGTTAGATTTCCTGGGTTATATGAAGGCATTTAGTTTTCATTATAATATCTGTATCTTACCACCAAAAAGACTCTTTGTTGCAAAAATGATGTATAGTTTAATAAGGAAGATACATAATTGTAATTACTATAGTAATTTTCTCGTTAAAAGAAAACCTACATCTCAGCTGAAGAGAAGGAACATTAGCACTCCTCATAATTTATGCAAATTTTAGGAAGCACTCACAGATACCTAGGAAATGATTGGAACTGCGTCTTTTCAATGGGAAATGGAATTTATAATTGCCAAATCATTTTGGTATTTTGACCTGCATATATATTTCTGCAAATCCGAGGGAGCCGTGTTAATGCCCTAATAAGATGAAAGATTTCATTGTGTTTTCAGACTGCTAAATGTTCATTTTCTATCATCATAATGTTTGGGTCTCCTTAAATAAACCCATTCTTCTGTAATACCTGCCATTTAGATGGGAGCTCCATCACCTTTTTCCTTCCCCTGGAATCCATTCCTCACTCATGTTCCTCTGTACCTTCAAGCTGCTCCTGCCCCTTGCCTCGTGCCTCTGGGACACTGCAAGAAGTTGTCCCCTTCCTGGTGCTCCACTTTATTCCAGAGGTGTTAGTTTGCAAGTCTTCCTGGGTTAAGCTCACCAGGGAACCAGACTTGTGACAGTGTGAATGTCCTCAATGAACAGCTGCAGAATTAGAACCCAGCTCTGGCCTCCCCGTGTCTCTGCAGTCCCGGGGGGGACATTTAAGGTTTGGTTAAAATTCTCCTTGATAACTCATGGGTGCAAATAGTAGGTAGTTCTTGCTCCTGTCCAGCCACTCAGGCAAGAAGTGTATCCCAGCCCTCCTGAATCCAAGGAAAGGGAGGGAGAAAATAGGAATGCAGTTCCCAAAACATCGATGGCCCAGAGGTTTTCAGTGTCAGCCGATGCAGAGGAACACGCAATTCCTGCTCCGCCTGGGGTTGGTGGGTTTATTTCAGAGTGGAGGCGCGTTCCAGGGTGGAAGGCGTGGCTGCTGGTGGGAATTCCAGCGGGGCTGTGGGTGCTGAGTGAGCTGTGCTGTGCTGCTTGCAGGGGATGCAGCACCAGATCGCGCAGGTGGCCACGCAGCTGGAGGCGGCGCGGCTGCTCACCTACAACGCGGCACGGCTGGCCGAGAGCGGCCGGCCCGTCGTCAAGGAGGCCAGCATGGCCAAGTACTACGCTGCTGAGGTAACCCAGCCTCCCTCTCCTCTGTGCCACTGCTGCTGTAAATGTTTAACCTGTAATGCGTCTGTTTCTGTGAAATCTGTGGATGTGCTTTCATCTTGTCCGCCCCCATCCCTGGGAGCATCCGAGGCCGGGTTGGATGGGGCTCGGAGCAGCCTGGGCTAGTGGAAGGTGTCCCTGCCTGTGGCAAGGGTGTGGAATTGGGTAATCTTTAAGGTCCCTTCCAACCCAAACTATTCTGTTATTTTGGGATTCTCAGTCTGTGTACAGAACATAAAGTAACTCTCCCTCGTGCCTCCAAACAAATATTTTAAAACCAAGCAACGACATTAAAAGAGGAAAATGAACTAATATTTTCACTTCACCTGGAGGGATTTAATTTTCTCAGAATTCTCTTTTTGTGGCACTCTGAGAGTTCATTTGGGGTCATTTCAGCTCTGCTGGTCACAACTATGAGTCTTAAAATGCTTCAAAACTGGGTGACTTCTGCCTCTTTGCAATTGCTGTCTTGCATACCACTGTTAGCCTTTTCCACAGTGCAGCACAGGAACTATTGCTCTAACATTTAGTGAATTCTTGATGTGCTTTGATTTGGAAAAATGTGGTTTTTTATTCTAAAATGGCTTGCTGAAGACGAATGCAAAAATATCAACCTTTCCTCTTCCCACCTGTTGTGGTTACTGCTTTATTGGCTGGTTTGTTTTTCCCTTAAATAGCCACAAAGAATAAGATTTACTACCACTGTCATGAAATTGAATCCTGTAACTGTGAAACTATTTTCATAGGTTGCAACACTGACAACTAGTAAATGTATTGAATGGATGGGAGGTGTTGGATTCACAAAAAATTACCCAATAGAAAAGTATTATCGGGACTGCAAGATAGGTGAGTGAGAGTTTCTTACCAAGTATCTGGCTTTTTTTTTCCCTAAGACTGCATGAACGTGGATTCAAAGGCTCAGATACGAGAATGTAAAACTTTAGGTGTAAATACCTGTATATTTAAAATACACAGTTAAAATGTTTAATTACATGCCAATAAAACAGACACAAACATTGTGTCCCATTCAGTTAAGAAAATTCCAGTTTAAAAAAATTAAAAATACCCACTTTGGCTCTGAGATCTGAATGTATGTCTAGTTCTGTTTTCAAGATTCCTCTGGGAGAGTCTTTGGACCCAATACTGACATTTTTAGCAATATTACCCTTTGGTTTTTATTGTGATAGCATTTGGAACTGCTTAATTTTTGTTGGCTATTTAGAAATTGCTTCCCATGAAAATGTCTTGTCGTTATGTTGTACTAGCCAGAAGAGTGCTTTACTTGCTACAGATAATAAAGCATGAACATTTATATTTCATAATATTCTATATATAAAATTATAATTCTGTGTTAGCCCTTGCTCAGTAAAGCTTCACTTCATAATTGAAAATGTTCTAACTGGACTGTTGGAATGATATTTTGGTCTCTCTCCATATATTCACTGTGGTGTTTTAGTCTGCTCATTTATTTTCTTCTGATTTCAGGTACGATATACGAAGGAACCTCAAACATCCAGTTGAGCACCATTGCCAAAATGTTAGCACAGGAGTACTGAAACCATGAGGACTTCCTTGACTGTTAAAGGACATTATTTCCCTGAACACTCATTGTGAATTACCCATTTATTTGTAAATACAAAAAGCATTATTGACATCATAAATAAGAACACATCGTCACAGATGAAACCATAGGGAAAACCACGAATTCCCCATTCCAGCTCACATGAAATCCTGAATTCCACGTTCAGAGCCCAAGTGGGGGTTATAATATTGCTTCCTGCCTGAGAGAATTCCAAGATAATTCCTTGGATTCGGTCACCTTAGGTTATGCAAGCAGTGCATCTCCACTTGGGGATTTCCAAGTGAAAACAAAGGAAGCCAAATCCTTGGCATAACTGGTGGGAGAGGTTCTGAGGAGCCACCTGGGAGGGAGGGCTCTACAGGAGAGAGAGCAGTGGTGGTTTCCTCTCTCCCAGCTGTGGAGCTGCTGTAATTGAGGTAATTTTTACAGCAGCCCTTAGTGTGTTCTTAAGGATATCTCTGTAATTAAGCCCTTCCAGCCCCAATTTGTACTCCTGAAAGGTGGATAATATCCACCTCCCTTCCCAGCCTTCTCAGCTGTTAAGGGTTTTAATCTAAGAGGCTATTTATAGTTCTCCTTTCATAAAAGGTTGAGTTGAAATCTTTCTGAAATGGGGTTAAAAAAGCTCTAGTAGTTCTGCAAAAAGACAGAGATATAAGCTGGGTAATAATAGGAGTGCTGTGGTACTACCTCACAGTGGCCTTTCCATGTTCAGTGCATTTTACAAGCATTCACCCTCACATCCTTCCTGGGAGTTAGGGAGGCACTGGTAATTTGCAGCCTGGAAAACTTGCTCCTGGAATCAGTGGTTCTCCAGCATAATTTTTCCCCTTTTGAAAGACATAAAGGGGCAGGGGGATGGGAAGTATTTGGTTTTTTTTTTTTTTATCCCTCTCTGTTTACTTTAAAATTAGACATTTTATTTACAGCAGAAACCTCTTCAGCGCTGGAGAGCTAATTAACTAATAATCAAGAGACAGGAAGCTTAATATATGAAAAATCATCCTAATTGCTGTAATTGGCAATCTGTTTCAAGTGTTTTGGGGAGGGAAGGATTGGTTTTCTGGTTTTGGCTGACTTAGAAGAATCTCATTTTTAAAGCTGCTGCTCACTGATGATTCCCTTCGAGTGGAGCTTAGAACGTTACAGGCTGAGACTCCCAAAGGATTTTCTGGCAAAACTGGGGCAAGTGACACTTAACAAGTAGGATTTGTAAAACAGGCAGTTTTTTGCAGTGCCTTACACAAAGAAACCAGCAAGGATGAAAAGCACCATTAAAAAAAGTTTTCTGACTTGCTGTCAGCTTCAAAGGGAAACAGCTACTTTAGTGAATTAATCCCCTCAAATGCACACTTTGCCTGTTGATAGGCAAGGACTTGGTCTGGTCATTGTCCTTATGCCAGTAAAAAAGCCCCTCTCATATCAGCTTGGTTTTAATATTTTCAAGAATACAAGAGTAGGAGGGTAGACTAGATGGTTTCTGATATTCTAGCATCATTATTATTATTATTACTATTATTTTATTTGTTATCATTATCGTAATTATTAATGCATTTCAGGTGGTTTGTAGGCTTCCTTTCAGCTGAATTGAAACAGCTGGGGAAATGTAGACTAGAATTAAGACTGCAAACACCCCAACAGTTAGCTAGTTATTCTGCTCAACAGTCTATATGTGAGTCTGAAACGATCACAACCACACTCCAAAATGCTTGAGTTAACGCTGATTAATGTGCTGAGTAGTGCTAAGGTGAGGCAGCCCTTGCCTGCTGCAGTTTAACCTGCTTTGCTCACAGGAGTGTCTGCAGAGACCAGGTTTGGTTCACACTTTTCACTAGTTCTGGTTTGAGGTACTGTTTTAGTTGGGCTTCTGCAGTTTTGGGTGAGGCTGGGAAGTGAGAGGCAATCCTTAACTGACTTCATACAGTGCCAAAAGCGAACCCTTTGGGCAGGAAAGTGCAGAGCTCTTTGGGTTGGATATCCAGGGTTATGTAAAAGGACTGTCTCTTCATCTAGAGCTGTGTCAGGTGTCCATTTGAAAAAATAATCAGGAAAAAATTGAAAGTCACGTGGTTCTTACAGCCTGAACTTGTTGCCTGAGTCCAGGAAACAACCTGAACATCCTCATCAGCTACTCAACAGTTCATTTCAGAAAAGCAAGGTCAAGCCTTTAACTAATGTTACAGCTGTAAATATTTCACATCTCTCAGTCATGTATGATGTATTTTGTACACAGTTTTGAAAGAAATGTCTGTCTTACATTTGATATTTATGTACCAAATTCTGTGGAGGAATATGTGCACAAATTGACTTTAACCTCTGAGTTTTCTTTCATCATTGTTGTAAAATGACATGTGGAGATCCCCTTAACTCTGCTTCCATTGCTGCTCTAAACACAGATGTTGGTTTAGCAATGAGAAGTGCTGTGCTTTGTCCAGGGGCTCTTAAGAGCTGCCTGTGCTCCCCAGCCCCTGTTTGGTTCAGGGCAGGCATTTATGGATGCTCATAAACTGCATTTCTACATTTGGCACTGTGGGCACGGGCTGCAGAGCTGGCACTGGGAGTGCTGTGAGGCTTTCTGTGCTAATGCCAGGGCTCAATGCTGCTTTATGTCCTCAATATGTATTTATATTAGTGAATTTTCCCTTTTTGTGCCCTCAGTCAGCCCAGCTGATCCAGTCTGTTGTCCTGGAACAGCATCTTGGGTTTGAAACGTCACATATGAGCTTCCCTGGTTAGAGGAAAAAAACCTGTATTGAGGATGTATTAAAAAGTGCCTGAATTTTATTTTTGACTTGATACAATACTAATCTCGTGTATTGGGTCATGGTTCTCTAATAATCTGTCATTTAAAATTTTTACCAGACCTGGCAGGTTTTTTCACCAGGAGAGAATGACTGCATCATCTGCCAGGGTTTGTTTTCTAGGTCTGTTCTGCTTGGTGATCAAGGTCTGAGGCCGATTTCTGCAGAAGGGTTTAATCACTACTTGGGAAATTCTCAAATACAACATTTTGTATCATGTTTTCTATGCTGTTGTTTTTTCTTCATATTTTCTTTTCCCCATGTAAAGATTGTGTTAGAAGAGGCTAATGTGAAACACAGGGTAATTGTTCATTGGGAGCCTTTTGCTGCGTAAAGACTTTTCTAATTAACACATTATTGCGTTTCCACTCGAAAACCTTTTGGTGAGAGGCACATTTCAAGCTCTTCCTACCAAGCCTGAAACCCTTTTTGCTGGAAATCTTCAAACCATTGTGTATCCTAATAGCTTCAAATGTTGATCCACCTTGGTGTATTAACGTTCTAAGGAACATGGAGTGTGCAGTGTAATGTTTTTTCTGGTAAAATATTTAAAAATATAAATCCAGAAATACGTACAGTCTCAATAGACACTAATAGCATTTTTATATATTTTGCCTTCTGAGATCATTTGGGTTTACATCTCCTCTCTGTCTCAGTAGCTGTAGAGCTGCATATATTGGAGGACTTAAAAAATGTCAAGGTGGCTTCACTAAAGGTCTTAAAAAAAGCACCTGACAGAAAACTCGCTGTCAATAGCCAAGTAACCAGCACTTTCAGATCTGGATTCATTTAAGGTGCACAGTGAGGACTTAAGAACATGCAGAAAAAGATGTTCATGGAGCATTTTGCAGGGATCTGTTTGCAGCTGTGAGACACCTTCCTCATCCAGCCAAGACTCAAGGGATGACCCACCAGTCAGAGGGACAGGATCGTTTTCTGATCGTCCTGGTCATCACATGAAGTTTGCCGTGGGTTTTTTTTTTGGCCTGAATTGTTTTCAAGGACACGCTTCAAGATTTTCCTATTCGCTAATTTGCATCCTAAAGATGCAAATGAAATGCAAATTTTTCAATATAACCAGAGCAGTTTTAATTTGATACTGTGTTGCTGAATTATTTTTTTTTTTTGCCTTGGTTTGGATAGCACCCAAGGACATGATAATTACACGTTAGAAAGGCATTAGCTTCTCTGGATA
This sequence comes from Pyrocephalus nanus, assembly GCA_038380795.1. Taxonomy (NCBI): domain Eukaryota; kingdom Metazoa; phylum Chordata; class Aves; order Passeriformes; family Tyrannidae; genus Pyrocephalus; species Pyrocephalus nanus. The sequence goes on from CM076268.1 coordinate 2,809,018, forward strand.
TTTTTTTTGTTTGTTTTCTGTAGAAGGAATTTGCTAAACTGACCTAAAAATAATTGAGTAATAATTCAAAAATTTAAGGTTCTTGAAATGTAGGTTGTTTTTTTTTTTCCTTATTAGGTCCTTTCTGAACTTCTGAAAACATTTAGTGACTCCCTGTGATGCCCTAGAAGATGTTTAATGTGATATGAAGATTAAATGATACAAAAACTCCATTTATGTCCATAGCCTTGCTTTCCTCACGTTCAGTGAAAAATTCCTTGTGTTCTGCTGTTTGACTTTCACCAAACACAAACTGTTCTGCTCCTTTCTTAAATTACGTGTTATTTAGGTCTTCTCAGTGTCTGTCCAACCAAGCTTTAAAAGGAAAACCATTTTCCCAGTTTAATTGCAGCAATGCCTGCATTTGATGGATAGGGCAGGCTGTTTTGATTGTTGCTTGAATAATAAAAGCTGGATTCAGCAGGATATTTGTCATAAACTGTATTTGACTGCCATGCAGGATTCACAGTTTCCAAGGACCAAAGGAAGGTGCAGCAATAGATCTTCCATTTAGTGCTGGAAGTATTTTAGCTCCACTGTACTTTGACTCCAGTGATCCAATTTGCAGAGATAAACAATTCTCTGGAGGTAATATAGCTTGTCATTATTTAATAATTATTTAAAATGTGCCTTGTTACCCTTGTGTAAGAATCTGGGCTGCAGGAGGGCTGTGGTTGTGCTCTGATTCTTGAGGGGCTGACACAGCACTGGGTTAAAGCACCCGATGGTCTGGTGTCTCAGACTATTGTAATTTAATAACCAACCCTCTCTATCCTGCTGCTTCTATTTAGAAGTGTCCAAAAATCTTTTTCTTTTTTTTTTTTCTTTTTTTTTTTTTTTTTAACTGCAAAAGCCTTCTGGCACTAAATTACATCTATTTCTTGACTGAAACATATCTGCTCTATGCTAACCTCATTACCCAGGAATGATTTCTAGAAGAGGAAGTGAAGAATAATTAAATCATTCCTAACTGAAGGAAATGCTTCGCAGAACTATGCAAATTCCAATTTGGCCAAGATGCTGTGGTTTCATGTTCTATTTCTGGGAAGGGCAGAGGGAGAAACAGTTATTTTTGGAGTCATGGACAGCCAGGTCCTGGCTTTAGTTTTCTCTCTTAGCTCGAGCTGATTGCAGGGACATCCCTGTTCAGGAGGGAGCACAGCTCCTGCCACCCCCCTGGTACCTGGCCTGTTGTAAGAGCTTGTAAATTAAACTTGCCCTCCTTGCTGCAAGTGGGGGTTTTCCTGCAAAATTGGGGCTCAGCTCAGTCCCCGCAGTGACTGCTCTGCAGTGCTGTGGTGCCCTGGCACAGGGCAAAGGTGGGAGGGCACAGACCTGCTTCCCCCCTTCTGAAGTGCCTGGCATAAAATCAGGACTGTATTTTGGAGGTAAAAAATGAGATTGCTGTTTGAGCACTTGGGAGTGCCTGGGGGAGCCCACAGACCAGGGCTCACGTCTTGAGGTTTTCACATTTTTCCATCTACAAATCTGACTCTTCCAAGGCTTAAGGCAAAAAAAGAAGGTTAAAAAAAAAAAAAACAAAAAAAACCACCCACACAACTAGCTCTTTTTACTTGGAAATGTTTGCAAATACATTAGTGATGTGTAATTGAATTATTAATTGGGAGAAGTATAATTAAAGTCCTGGCAGAACGGCTTCGCGGTGCTCCACAGCTTTGGTCTTTCAAGGAATCAGGTTGCCCAGATGAGTTATGCACTCCAGAAATCTACTTAGAATTAACAACATATGCCCTACTTTTCCAGCTTTTTCCTTTAAAAGTTACATCTTGCAATAATGAAGTGTAAAGAGCAAACTTCAGTGATTTGCAAAAGGTACCAGCCCTGCGCCTTTCCTAAACGGGTTGATTTATGTGCTGTTTGCTGTTTTTGAGAACACAAAACAATTAATTTATGTGTGAAAAGAACAGTGAATTAATCCTAGAGAGCCCTGGAGCCTTTAAAGACCTGAATCATATGTTGAGCTCGTTTAAAACTTGCATAAGAAATTAATGTAGAATAAAGCCCTTTAATTTGAAAAGTGCATCTATAGTAGGTGTCCCTAGGATATCTTCAGGATCATTATTCAGAAAGGTTAAGGAGGACTTTATTTTTTCCTTTCTTTCTTTCTTTCTTTCTTTCTTTTTTTTTTTTTTATATTCAGTATGTATTTTCCAGTTTGCAGCTCAACGTGGTGCATTTCAACTTATAAAGAGACAGAGATTTTTAAAAAGAAACGGGGAGCTTTTTATTCACCTTCCACTTAATTTCCTTGCTGCCTTGCCAGTCCCAGCTTAATGAATGTAATTGCTACCTTTGATGAAAATACTATTATCAAGATCACACATTACATTGGAAAACAGTTTTTCTTTAAACACAGCTACTGCAGTCTCTAATTATGCATGTAACAAGTGGCTCCTGAACAAAAGAGCATGTTGTCTACAATTGCTAGGAATTGGAGCAAGGCAAATTTGAACAAAGGACAGATTAGATTTGCTCCCTGCTCCACAAAGCCCATTCCCCTGATTAATTTCCTGCAAAAACTAAAACAATTCTCTCTTAAAAGAAACTAACCCTCATCCCCAGAATGATCCATATGCCATTTGTGTCAATCTATATGATGATAATGGCTACAGATTTAAATTATTAACTATTAGGTGTAGTAAAATAGGAAGGCTCTTTTATAAACTTCCCTTTTCATATGTAAATAAGCAGTACAAGGACTTAAGGAACAAAAAAACTGACTTTTCTGTGGAAACCAGGAGCAAGAAAGCACCCAGTAACTGAAAGTCTGAATTGTGCATGTATAATCCAATTATTTTGTCAGTTCACCCTGTGCTCTGTGTTCTGCACAGGCAGAACAGCAGGAGAATCAGGTCTCCTAAAGTCATGTTGGTTTTTCCAGGGATGACACATTTGAGGGCTGATTTCCATGTGTGCACCTCAAGGAGAGTTCTTCTGGAAAGGATTCGATTCGATTCTTAAAATTTAATGATTTTGTCAACAGGGTTTAAATCAGAATTGGAAAGACATTTTGCCATTATTCCGTGGAAAAGCAGGCAGATGCTGGTAAAATCTTGAATTAGTCCTTGGCCTCTGATAAAATCCTGCAGTATGGATTGAATTGGTTTCTGTATTGCTAATCCAAGGAGTTAGTCACAGCACTTTAGAACAGTGTTATTTTTCACTCCTGTTTGTATCGATCCAGGACCTGTAGCTGGGGCCCGTTGTTCAGGCTGCATAAAAACCCCATCATTTGGGTAAAAGCAAAAAACCAGAAAGAGTCCTGCTTCGAAGTGTTTATAAACTGAGTTAGGATGTATTCACATAAAGTCAGTGCAAAGATCACGGGGACGATCCTGCCCCTGTTACACCTCTCATTTATCCCTTCTCAGTCCATGAAAGTGCTTTGTTTGCAGATTGCCACGGTTCTTCCCAACTTTGCATGACTTGCATTTAGCACAAAATCTTTAAAATGTACCCTGCAGATAAGGGAAAGAAAAAAGAAATGCTCATAATTCTCTATGTGGATGGAATTAATCAGGATGTAATTACAACACCAAATGAAATTGCTTAGAACATCCTCAAATCCTTGCTCATCTCAGTGTCAGTATCTTGAAGAAACTGAATAAAAGGAAATGCAAGTCCTTTATGTGGGAAATAAAGTAATTTCTGTTTCCAGACACTTTTTCCTGAGCGTTTCAGATGGGACACTGCAGAGCATGCAGTGGTGGAAAGGAAACCTGGGAACAGCATCATTTTTTTAAGGCTTTTAACTGGAAATATCACGGATAAAAAGCAACAGGCCTGTAATCACCGCCTGGGGAAGCTGGAGAACAAAACCAATATATTCAGAAAATCCAGAATTACTCGTGGTTTAGTTCCTTGCCTCCCCTCAGACAAGTTGGAAGTAATCTCCCGAGTTTGGGAAAACACGTTTGTGCACTTTCCTGAAGAAGTTTTAGGCTGGGAATTCTTCTCCTTTCAGAAACTAAGCTGTTGTTGCCTGCAGTGGGTGTTCACCTGCAGCTGGCTGGGGAGGTGTGGCACTGGGACAGCAGGAACATTTATCCCTTCCTCCCACCATCCCTGCTTAGGTCTGGCATCAGCCAAATTCAGAAGTTGAGCACAATTATTAGCGTAGCCCCCAAATCCATAACTGCTCTTCCAGGTGTGATGTGGCACCTGATAATGCATTTTTTTTAGCAGAACCATTGTCAGGAATAAGCATTAATTCACAGACACCATCTTAGCCCTCTCAGCCTGGTGGTTGTGTGGGGGTGCAGGAGAGATTTCTCTGGGGGTGTGATGCACCTGATTTAAACAGAGGAGCTCAGCATTGTTTATTTTTCATAGGCAAATCAAGCAGAAATAGGAAAGTCAAGCCCCCAGGCCTGCAAATGGTGTTACAATGAATGGAAAGGAACCAGCCCCGCTCCCTGGGCCACCTCTTGTTTCTGTACAGGGTCCCCCCAGCCAGAGGGAAGTGTTCCTTCCCTTTGCAGGGGCACACAGGACACCTGTGGTGAGCACAGACTGGGATCTAACTATCATCCAGCCAGTGGTGGGCCAGGGTAGGAGGATTGGAATATCCCTTTGACGGAGAGGAGCTTATAAATAGTGGACCAAATAGGATTACACCAGCCCAGTTTCCCCCCTTCTCCATCCAGTTCCTAAATAACCCAGAGGAACCGGGCAGATCTCGCTCTGCATTTAAATAATCCCGGTGCAAACGATCTCTTTGCTTTTCAGTGACCCCAGTGGAAATGCAAAAGGGAAAGAGCAGCCAGTCCAAGAGGCTGCAGAGCCACGGAGAGCACTTTCCTGGGCTGGGCTGATGGGGCTGAGCACAGCCCAGCTCAGTGCAGCTCAGCTTTCACACACACACACCCCGCTCGTTTGTCTCACGAGCTTCTCTATCCAGATGTATGATCCAGAAAGAAGGAAAAAGGAGTTGAGGTTTAAACTCTTATCACTAAAGTGAGTCTCCCTCTACATTAAAAAACTATCCAGACACTGTAACAGGAATGGGTTCAGTTCTTGTGTCATAAATTTGTGTGTGTAGAAAAAAGACTTATTGGCGAATTTAGCAGTATTTTTCGTTGAACTGGCAGTTGCTAACCATTACACCAGTATTTATTTGATTCTTAAAGAGCACAAAAGCATGGACTACAAATAAAGAAGATGGAGTAATAGCTTTTGACTGGACCACTAGCTTTAAACTTGAAATGAAGTGTCCAGTTTTGAGTTACTGTGTCCAAATGCCATTTGTACAGTTTGAAAAGTGGGGGCATTTTTCCAGCTTGTCACTGTTAGCTGTAGTTCATTCCAGTGAATGATATCACTGAAGGAGCAGTTGTTCTGCTATAAGTACTTCACTCATGACTGGAATGTATTAAATGTATTAATCTGTGCCTGAGAGTGTAATTTAGGGAAGCCCTACATTTGACACATTCTTGTACATCCTTATTTTATTGCCTTATCCTGCAGGTAACAATGTCTCAAAAGCAAAGAGACTGGATGAAGTTAAAATTACATGTCACCAAATATTATATGCACTTTTTGTCGCTCATTTCGCTGTCAGAATTACGGATTTCCAACAACATTAGTTTAAATATGTTTATGACTTGATTTACACCTCTGATGTCAAAATAAAATGCCAGGCAGGGATCCGAGACTCCTGGTGAGTTGGGAGGCGAGATGAAGCCATGAAGGGGAATGTCCCCAGCCTCACAGCCACATCTTTCATGACAGAACCCCGTCGCAAACGGCACCTGGGCCAACCAAAGATAAAGCGCGAGGGTTGAGTCATCCTGGAGAGTATTTGTCAAACCTGCTTTAAGCCAGCGGAATAAAAATGTATTTTTTGCAGCGGGGTTAGACTTTATGTCAACTAAGTGAACCTGTAAAGCATTTACAGCCACCTCGTGACTATTGCCCGCCATAAATCTGAAACGCTCTTAATCCATAGGTGTGTAATTTGGAGGCACTCGAGACACTCTCACCACCTTCTATTTTCGGTGTAATTATCCCCCGTATCGCTGCGGGCAATTAAGGAGGGACATGATTAATAGCAACAAATGGCAATTTCCAGAACTGTGTTGTGCACCTGTGGAAAGGAACATGGGGCTTGCTGCCCAGACCAGGTGTGCTGTCGAAGCCTCGGCTGCTGCAGGTACCTCTGGAGGCGATTGCAGCGTGGTGGCTGCAGGCCCTTAATTAAGTAGTTGGACTGAAAATACAATGCTATGCACTGAAAACTAACTTGCTTCTCATCCCTTCGTGGAGAGGATTTAGCAAGAAGTGCGTCCCTTATTTATGCTCAAGCACAAGAAGGAGAATCTTCCAGGATTTGCCCCCTGGAAGGGCTGAACCCCTGGGTGCAAGCGAGCCAGCAACATCCACCCCGAGCACACCGGGCTGCTCTCCTCGCGTCGACACCCGAGAACACATTCCAAAATAAACATCCCGAGCTGCCCACAGCTTTTCCTGCCGCTCCGGAGCGAGGTCATTCATAAAGGCTGGGAAGCGCCCCCGCCCCACCTGCAGGCACCGCTGGCTGGCAGGGATGGGGATGATGGAGGAGATGGGACCAGCGGCTGAACTCCGACCTTATCGATCCAGCCGCCCCCGCCCAGCTGAGTTTCCGCGGCCCAGTCAGCTGAAAAGGAATTTAAAGGGCACTCGTGTCCCCCCCTCCCCTGCTCGGCCCCCCCCGTCATTAATAACGTTTTCATCCGTGACAGTGATAAACACGCGGTACTTGAGGGGAGTTTATTAGGGTCAGTCCATAAATAAAAATTAAAATTTAAAAAAATGGGTTTACACAGATGAACAGATGGATGAATAAAGTGATTGGTAAAACAATAAATATGAAAATAGACAGATGGATGAAGTATCTGGCAGTGATTCCCTAAAAGCCCAATGCCTCAAACGCTGGCAGTGTTATACCAGACCCTTCTCTCCCCTCTGATAAAAAACAGGTTTAATGAAGCTGCTGCAGAACTTATAGGTTTCGGGGATCTATGGCCTGACTAATATTTTGTCATTTAATGCCTATTCTCCAGCCTGATAAAAAGGATTGCAGCCATTTCTCTATGTCAGGTGTATAACTGAGTGCTACTAAAATTTAAATGTCTCATCTGTCCTTGGATCTAAATACAGATGGCCTTAAACCTCCGAGTTTTTCTTAATGCAAGATGGTATACAATGCCCTGCCTGACTTCTTTTATCATTCTCAAAGAGACAGAGATTTGTATCTCGGTGAAATTCAGGCTTACAGGGAAGCAAATATTCTTCTTTGCTTCCAAATTCTGAATATCACTTGGAGAAATAAAGCCAAAAATCCCAGTAACATTTCAGCCCCCATCAGCTGGGGAACGCTGTCAGGTCTTCATGCTTTATAAAATGCAAGTCTACTCCTTGAGAAGCATTTAATGCCTGGCTATCGTGCAAGTTAAATTATGAATTTTATCTTTAGTTTAGCATTGTTTAAAAGTGATCAGGAACTGGCAGAGGAGAAATGTTCATTGCAATTTCATGTGATTTTTGTGTTTGTTTCTGCGCTGGCCCTGTAGGCAGCCGAGATTGAGCAGGAGGAGGCATCATTTAGGGAAACTTCTACAATCATTAAGGGTAAACACTTGACTCGGATTCAAGACCACAGGCTTTGCATTTGCAACATCTCAAAGAACCTTAATTGTCCCCTCTGATTAAATATTTCAAACCCGTTACTTAGATCATTGTGGTTATTGATCCTTGATTAGGCCCTCAGTCCTCGATGGCCCTGCAGACATTAACTCACACTCAGCAGAGTCACCTGCAGCTTTGTTTGCTGCAAATGAAGATTTTGAGGGCAGAATGTCGGCTCAGGACTCATCCAGCCTGAGCTGGCCATCAATTTCCATCGAAAGCAGCTGCCAAAGTGAAATGGATGGGAAGAGAAGGTGCAGGAGCCACGAGACTCTGCATGATTTGGTCCTCAGGAAGCAATTCAGTCTGGTAATGAAGAGGTGATGGGGCACAAAACTGCTGTTAGTTAAATCCAGGTATAAATGGAATAAACCAAGAGTATTGCAGGTCCCTAATGAACAATCAAAAAGGTGGTTAGGATTGCACAGAGCAGCTGTATTGCTTAAAAATAAGCAACAGTTAGGGGGATAATGGCTCTCAACCAGTTGTCGGGTAGATCTGAATGGCAGATTGGAGAAGAGGCATGAATTCTTCTGTCATCTGCCCCCATCTAGCCTGGCACTGAGCTGACCATGACCTGTGGCAAGGGATCTGAACCCCATGGGATCACCAGGCCACCAGCAAGACTCCTTCTGCTTAGAGGGCAGTTCGGGGGCCCAGCCACCAAACCCCAAAGCTGGAGGATCTCCACAGGCAGCAAGTCTCCAAATTTGCTGCCAGCTAAAGGAGGGTGAGCTCCCTTCCTGGCAGCAGAG